>OX328129.1:52323197-52785697 GCA_946811695.1 Gonocerus acuteangulatus
CACTTCCAATATCCTTTTTTTATTCCACCTTCAATATTCCTCCTAGTCGTTTTAGGAAGGATATACAAGGTAGCATTAGGAAGGATATAGAAGGTGGTATTAGGAAGGGTATAGAAGGTGGTATTAGAAAGGATATTAAAGGCGGTATTTAGAAGTATATTGGAGGTGGTATTAGGAAGGATATAGAAGGTGGTATTAGAAAGGATATTAAATGCGGTATTAGGAAGGATATTGGAGGTGGCATTAGGAAGGATATAGATGGTGGTATTCGGAAGGGTATAGAAGGTGGTATTAGAAAGGATATTAAAGGCGGTATTTGGAAGGATATTGGAGGTGGTATTAGGAAGGATATAGAAGGTGGTATTAGGAAGGGTATTGGAGGTGGTATTAGGAAGGGTATTTTTTTTTCCTTCTAAAAGTACCCCTCTAAAGGTACAGTATATCATATGTATGTCTTTTTTTTTCTTGTCTTAGTTAATTTTGTTCAATTTAGTATTTTAGTTAGGTTACATATAAATAATTCACGTTAACTTAAAACAATTAGTATACAACAAGGAGTATAAAAATAAACTTTTATTTTTATAGGAAGGTTATAGGAGATGGTATTATGAAGGGTATAGAAGGTGGTATTAGGAAGGAAAAAGAAGGCGGCATTAGGGAGTATATAGAAGGTGTCAATAGGAAGGATATTGAAGGTCGTATTAGGAAGGGTTTAGAAGGTGGTATTAGGAAGGTTATTGGAGGTGGTAATAGGAAGGTTATAGAAGGTGGTATTAGGAAGGGTATTGGAGGTGACATTAGGAAGGATATTAAAGGCGGTATTTGGAAGGATATTGAAGGTGGTATTAGGAAGGATATAGAAGGTGGTATTAGGAAAGGTATTGGAGGTGGTATTAGGAAGGATATACAAGGTGGCATTAGGAAGGATATAGAAGGTGGTATTAGGAAGGGTATAGAAGGTGGTATTAGGAAGGGTATAGAAGGTGGTATTAGGAAGGGTATAGAAGGTGGTATTAGAAAGGGTATAGAAGGTGGTATTAGGAAGGATATTAAAGGCGGTATTTGAAAGGATTTTGGAGGTGGTATTAGGAAGGGTATTCGAGGTGGTATTAGGAAGGGTATAGAAGATGGTATTATGAAGGGTATGGAAGGTGGTATTAGGAAGGAAATAGAAGGCGGTATTAGGGATTATATAGAAGGTGGAAATAGGTAGTATATTGAAGGTCGTAATAGGAAGGATATAGAAGGTGATATTAAGAAGGATAATGAAGGTCGTATTAGGAAGGGTATAGAAGGTGGTATTAGGAAGGTTATCGAAGGTCGTATTAGGAAGGATATAGAAGGTGGCATAAGGACGGATATTGGAAGTAGTATTAGGAAGAATATAAAAGCTGATATTAGGGAGGATATAGAAGGTGGTATTAGGAAGGATATTGAAGGTCGTCAATTCAACCCCCAATACCCTTCCTAATACCATCTCCAATATCCTCTCTAATACCGCCATTATTATCCTTTCAAATACCACCTTATATACCCTTCCTAATACCACCTTCTATATCCTTCTTAATACGACCTCCAATACCCTTCCTAAGACCACATTCTATATCCTTCCTTATACCACCTCCAATATCCTTCCTAATAGCGCCTTTCATATCCTTCCTAATACCACCTCCAATACCCTTCCTATTACCACCTTCTATATCCTTCCTAATACCACCTCCAATATCCTTCCTAATACCACCTTCTATATCCTTCCTAATGCCACCTTCTATATACTCCCTAATACCGCCTTTAACATCCTTCCTAATACCACCTCCAATATACTTCTAAATACCGCCTTTAATATCCTTTCTAATACCACCTTCTATACCCTTCCTAATACCACCTTCTATATCCTTCCTAATACCACCTCCAATACCCTTCCTAATTCCACCTTCTATATCCTTCCTAATACCACCTCCATTATCCTTCCTAATACCGCCTTTAATATCCTTCCTAATACCATCTTCAATATCCTTCCTAATACCGCCTTTAATATCCTTCCTAATATCACCTTCTATCCACTTCCTAATACCACCTCCAATATCCTTCCTAAACCCGCCTTTAATATCCTTCCTAATACCACCTTCTTTACCCTTTCTGATACCATCTCCAATATCCTTTCTAATGCCACCTCCAATATCCTTCCTAATGCCACCTCTAATATCCTTCCTAATACCGCCTTTAATATCCTTTCTAATGCCACCTTGTATATCCTTCCTAATACCACCTCCAATACCTTTCTAATACCACCTTCTATATCCTTCCTAATACCACCTCCAATATACTTCTAAATACCGCTTTTAATATCCTTTCTAATACCACCTTCAATACCCTTCCTAATACCACCTTCTATACCCTTCCTAATACCACCTTGTATATCCTTCCTAATACCACCTCCAATATCCTTCCTAATACCGCCTTTAATATCCTTTCTAATACCACCTTCTATATCCTTCCTAATACAACCTCCAATATACTTCTAAATAACGCCTTTAATATCCTTTCTAATACCACCTTCTATACCCTTCCTTATACAACATTCTATATCCTTCCTAATGCTACCATGTATATCCTTCCTAAAACGACCTTTTACATCCTTCCTAATACCACCTTGTATATCCTTCCTAATACCACCTCCTATATACTTCCAAATACGACCTTCAATATCCTTTGTAATAACACTTCCAATATCCTTTTTTTATCCCCTCTTCAATATTCCTCCTAGTTAGCTACAAATATATTTAAACAATATTGGTGAATTAGCGATTAGCGCACTGCCGTCGCTATGCGCTAATCGATAGCGCAGGCTCTTATCAGTACCGCTAAATTAGCGGGAAGGTATTAGATATTAGCGCGCGCTAACGTTTGCCCAACTCTGTTATGCAGTATGATATATTATACAAGTAGTTCAAAACAATAACTATGAGGAAAGGCGGAGCTTAGATAGTTGTAGTTTGTTTACAATTCTTAAATCCTGTGGGTCAAAAGACAATTCAGTCAGTGTCCGCTAGTGGTTCAGTTAGTGCGTGTTAATGTATAGATTTCCTTTATGTCGATTTATTTCAGTAAAATGTGTTTAGTTCTTCTGTGTACGTAACGTCGTGTTGTCCGTTTGTCGTAGTTTCCTATTTGTTTAATCAGTGGGTTTTGTTTCTGTTTACATGCTTTAAAGAATTTTACTGTGAGTTTCCGGATATAATTTTTTAACAGAGGTAATTTTGAAGTTTCGTGAAGTATCTCTATTCGAGTATATCTTGGTAAGTTTTCTGCAATTCTAATGCATTTATTCTGGAATACTTGTAATTTTTTATAATTAGTTTTTGATATACAGCTCCATACAGGACATGCATACGTTAACACGGGTCTAATACAGGATTTATAAAGTTGTAATTTATTATCAGCGCTGAGTTATGATTTTCTATTGAAATAAGGATAGATCTGACAGAGGACTTTATTAGCTTTATTACAAGCTTCATTCACCTGTTGAGAGAATGTTAATCCTTTATCAAGGGTAAGGCCTAGAGATTTTATTTGTTTTGACCATGGAATTGTATCATTATCTAGGCGCACGGTAGTGCGCCAGGCCAAGTTCCGGCCTAAGCATACTGTGTGTATATTACAAGAGGTCTTAGAGACGATTTTTACCCTCTCATAACTTTCAACCAGGTAAAGATAAACTTATGAAATTTTACACAGATATTATACTTCTAGATGTGCGGAAAATTGGAAATTTTCATAATTCTACATCGAATAGTTTCTGAGATATAAGCGATCGAAAATCGGGATTTATAGGACTCACTCATTCATTCACTCACTCACTCACTGACTCATCAAAATTATTAGGCACTTCCCATGATGCTAGAGACTTGAAATTTTGCATGCTGATAGATATGGAGGTGTTATTAAAGGAAAAAATCGAAAAATCCTGAAATGTTGTGTTTGACTCCGCTTCCGGGGCGGGGGCGTGCCAGTTTTGTTCTTCCTTCGGAAACCCGTCATTCCGTCCGAAACCCATGATGTGGGGTATCAAATTAATCGTCTCGGTATGAAGAACCTATATTTGATGTTTTAAGGAACAATTAGACGCATATAGGCTCGGTCAAAATCGTATACCAGCTGTCTGTCTGTATGTTTGTTCCTTATACAAATCCGTACCGTTTGACCGATCTTGACCAAACTTGGGACACAGATGGGTCTTGATACGGGGAAAATCATAGGCTAGGTTAAATTGTCTATCAGCTGTCTGTTTGTTCCTTATACAAATACACGCGGTTTGGCCGATTTTGACAAAATTTGACACACATGTCGGTCTTGATCCGGGGAGTGTCATAGGCTAGGTCAAAATCGTCTATCAGCTGTTTGCCTAACTGTTTATTCCTTATACAAATCCACACGATTTGACCGATTTTGACCAAACATGGTACATAGGTAGGTAGTGTCATAGGCTAGGTCAAAATCGTCTATCAGCTGTTTGCCTAACTGTTTATTCCTTATACATATCCACACGATTTGACCGATTTTGACCAAACATGGTACATAGGAAGGTCTTTATCCGGGTAGTGTCATAGGCTAGGTCAAAATCGTCTATCAGCTGTCTGTCTGCATGTTTGTTCCTTACACAAATTCACTCCGTTTGACCGATTTTGACCAAACTTGGCACACAGGTAGGCCTTGGTCCGGGGAATGCACTGGGCTAGGTAAAAAAGGTCTTTCAGCTGTCTGTCAGTATGTTTGTTCCTTATACAAATTCACACCATTTGACCTATTATGACCAAACATGGCACGCAGGTAGGTCTTGATACGGGAGTGTCATATTACCTATGACGTTTTGTACTCTTTGTTCCATCGAAATGCCATCATTCCTTCTGAAACCCATCATGTGAAGTATCAAATGTATCGTCTTGGTAAGGAGAACCCATATTTGATATTTTAAGAAACATTTCGACGCATCTTAACAACAACAGTTGTGACTTCTTTCTTAAATGCAGTAAATAAAGTCCTAGGGGTTAACTGCATAATATACTTGACAGCAGATACTAAGTTTTTCAAAGTCGAGCCATCTAAATTCCAAAGTTTAGGATCACAGACCCAAAATGTATCGTCTTTGTTCTTATCTTTTTCTTGAAGGCCTTCTACACTTTCCCTATTGTGATCTTTATCCTCGGGATAAGGTTCCTGTGTTTTACAGTGTAATAGTTTAGTTAAGAGAGCAATCAATTTGACCTCTAGAGTACTGTCATCTGGAAGAGCTTCTAACTTTTCTAGGTTAGTGATTAGATGTATGTAGGTTGATTATTGGTACCAAATATCAAGAAGTAAGGAGAACTTTATGCAAAATCCAAAGACCCTGGTTTTATATGAAGTACAAAAGCCAGTAGGTATGCAGCAATTAAATTTTAATTAATACTTAGAAAAAAGTAATGAGATCCCCAAAAAAACATAAATGTGAAATAGAGGCCAAGTTCCTGCCCCCACAAAGAAACACTCCCTTCCTCAAAAATATCCCCTCCTAAAACCTCCCAAAAACGCCTTACCATTCTACACTCCAAAAAGGAAGTAGTATGAGTTGCTGTATTAATTCAACCAAAAATATTTGCCAATACAAGAGATGATACAAGAAAGAAATGTCCAAGTTCATTACTTGGAAGACCTCATAGTTACTTACTAAGAACAGTAAAGACACTTTAACTGACCTTTAAAAACAACAATAAAAATACTTATATCCAGTTACTAAAATATCACTTTCCTCAACCAGGTATATTCTTAAACTTGGCAATGTTTTTTTTTTTGTGCCGAAATTATCTTTAGAGAAAAACTAAACATTGCCAAGATTAAGAATATACCTGGTTGAGGAAAGTAATATTTTAGTAACTGGATATAAGTATTTTTATTGTTGTTCTTAAAGGTCAGTTGAAGTGTCTTTACTGTTCTTAGTAAGTAACTAATAGGTCTTCCAAGTAATGAACTTGGACATTTCTTTCTTGTATCATCTCTTGTATTGGCAAATATTTTTGGTTGAATTAATACAGCAACTCATACTACTTCCTTTTTGGAGTGTAGAATGGTAAGGCGTTTTTGGGAGGTTTTAGGAGGGGATATTTTTGAGGAAGGGAGTGTTTCTTTGTGGGGGCAGGAACTTGGCCTCTATTTCACATTTATGTTTTTTTGGGGATTGATTTTTATTTCTTCCATACCTTTAGGACGCCGTTTTGTGAACAATATTGCTTGGTAATTAGATGTATTAATTTTTATTTTCCATTTGTTTAAGTATTTGTTCAATTTTATAATACTTTCTGCTAGCCCGTTCTAATAGGTACCATGTGTAAACATAACTCTGGAAGCAAATTATTAATTGATCAGTTACTCATTACAAATTTAAAAGAGAACTATTCATGTTTTTATTTTATTTATGTAGGATATTTTAAGCAAATTGTTCTGGAAAGCAATCTACACTACCCAAATTCTGAGGAAAGTGCTTAGTTATGCAGCTCCTGCGTGACGGACTTTTTTGGCTTGAGTTTGGACATTGTCAGTTGTGATGGAATTTTGGATGGCTTTATTAATATTTTCGGTAAATGTGGTTATATATTTTTCAAGTGAATCTTTGTTAGTTATCTCTTCATTATGGATTGAGTTTTCGGTGATTATTTTTTTGTACTGGTTCCAATTCAATTTTGTGTTTGGTGTATTTTTTGGATTTTTTTGAATTTTTAAGTTTAGTCGGAAGATAATGGCATTGTGATCAGATGACAGGTTGTTAATAGACAGAACCTTTGAACATGCGTTTGTGTTTTTAATGAGAACAATATCTAAGATATCGGGTGTTTGAATATAGAGATATTATGTTTCAGGATATAATCTAAAAGGATTTTACCATTTTTATGTTGTTTCTGGCAGTTCCAGGCAAAGTGTTTGGAGTTTAGGTCACCCATTAAAATTATTTTATTTCCAATTTTTCTGTGTCTGTTGTAGTTTCCATCACCACGCTTTCTTGCGTGTCAGAATCGTCTGAGAATACATCGAAACATTGGAAGTATGAATTCTGTTTTCTATTTCAGGTGGTGAGTGGGTGCTTCTTTTTCTTTGGTTAGGTTCCACTAATTTCCATTGTTCATTTTCATTAGTAAGGGTGCTACTATTAAACTCCATTTTTTTAAATAAGTTAATATTGGTTTGAAACTTACGAACAGTAAGCAAGGTACAATGGCAGGTAATGTAGCAGGGAGGGGCTCCCCTGATGCAGGGTAGCGCTTGTCTTGGCAGAAATCCTTCGGAGCTGATACGTCTCTTCTCTTCGGATTCCTGGACTAGACTGACCTTGACCCAGTATGCTTCAGATTAACACTTGCAGCTTAGAGCGAACGCCAGATATACAAAAAACTTGTTTCTTTTACCATTCATCCCGTTGAATTGCTGCTGAATGTTTCTAATAACCTTAGGAATTACTACTTCTTATCGGGCAATGGTAACCTTGTAGTTTTTTGCCCTAAAACACAAACAAACAACTACTTCTTTAACTAATGTTCAATAATATATTTCCATTAATAATGTGGAGTTTCAACAAGTGATTAATTTTATAGTGTCTTAAGCCGGGGGGATATTTTTAAAGTTTTAAGTTAATTGCAGAAAATTGTACAATATGCATCTGGCCAACATTTTACAACCAGGATAAAGAACTTTTTCCCCTTTGTGCGATCAAAACCAGTCAATTTATTTAATTTATAAATAATAAATAAATCAATATTTTTCAATTCTTTGTATGAAACGTTTTATATGGGATGTTAAAGTATCAAAAAAAAAAAGTTTCAACTCTTAAAAAAAATGGCGGCGCTGTGTCAGACGAACGGAAACACCTAACTTGCCGATTTTTTTTTTTTTTTTTTTTTTTTTTTTTTTTTTTTTTTTTTTTTTTTTTTTTTTTTGTGTCAATTACAATAAAATAGGTAAATTAGGGGGTTTACTCTGTAACGCAATTGTTAATATTTTCTTTACTGGTATTTATTTTTAGTTACTTTCAACGAAATTTGATATACAATGGGCTTTAGTAATAAGAAAAATGTTTTGCGAATGTAAGCAAAATAGGTTCATTAGGAATAGGAGTTCACTTAAAGCAAACACGATGCTCAACTTAAATGTACACTAAGAATACGTAATTTTTGTTCTCCTCCAACGAAATATAGCATAATGGTACACATTAACTCGTTATAAAAGAAAACTATTGCGGAATTTAAGTAAAATAGGTCCAAAGAAGAAAGGTGGTTGCATTCTTGAAAATCACTCCAAACTGTAACATAACTGTGTAATTCCGGTGTGTTTCTCTTAAGAAGACTTACAATAAATAACTTTTGAAATTACTGAGTAAGATGTCTTATGAAAACCTGTTTCACTGGATTTATTGGAATAGGCATTTACGTGAAAGATGTTATTAAAATAAATGATTAAAAACAGTAATTTTTTTTTAATATTTATTACTATCTTAGTGATGAATGTATACTTGGGTCTAACGAACTCACCCGAATGGCAAAATGAGGCTAAGCTAAACGAATGTTTATTGAATGGGTGACTTTAAGGCTATCCTTAAATTCTCCCACCACACTGGATTTTGCACTTGTTAACCCTGATCCACATTCCCACTAGGGAAGAAAGAATAAAAATATAAAAAAATAGGGAAGAAATTCTTGGACAGGAAGTGTTTTACCAACCTGTTCTTCAAATAGAGTCAAGCTTTAACTGTGTATAATATACTTCCTCCTGATAATTGTTCTTTTCTTCCTAGGAATTTTGGTATTTGTGAAGTTTAGGAGCCTCATCATCGATTTCTTTTAAATTTTGGACTATAATGTATTTTGATACCCTAAACACGAATCCGTTAAAAAAAACCGTCGCTTTCAACTAGAAAAAAAGTCATTGAGCAGTAAAGGTCACTGTTATGCAAGTTAGGAAAGCAAGGGTAAACAACGATATTTTTAAACATGCGCTTGTGCAGGGGTGTGAAAATCCGTAATGAAAAAGTCTAATTTAAATTAACCATCAATTATTTATTCAGAAATATTTATTTATTTTTTTTTTTAATAATGAAACATTCTCCACATGTTTGTTTCGTCGTTGAAAAGTAATTTATGAAAGAAATGCCTTAATAATTAGCTAATGCCTTCATAATTACCGCGCTCTGGTGTCAAATTGCGGGAAAGTACAAAGTCGTCAAAAAGTGTAATTAGTCAAATAAGTGTGTTTAATAATAATAATGAAGGGTAATTGTGAGGTTTAAGGGCCTCCTGACCCGTCATAACCTGTCGCATTCTAGGCATTTCCGCTCGCTCAAGATCTCGGTTCTCTAGTCAATCCAACTTTTAGGGGGTTGAATTGAATAGAGTTTAGATATCTTCTAGAGCGAGCGGAAACGCGCACCATGTATGCCCATAAAGGATTCGTGTTTTAGCGCGGTTCCTCCCTCCCTCCACATTTTTTTTTTTTTTTTAACGGATTCGTGTTTAGTGCATCAAAATGTCCTATAGTGCTGGGCCTTTCTATTAGATTATTTACCATTAAAAATTGACTCGTTCTTATTTTGTGTGAGAAAGTACTAAAAAGACGCGTTGCTGTATGTCTAAAATTTATTTTTTAATTAATTCTTTTTCGATAAATAATTTATCAACATTTCAAATGAGAGTTCTTTATTTTCCAATTTTACATCTCTGCGCATGCACGTGATTACAAATATCATTGTTTACCCTTTTCTCACCTAAAAAACAGCGAATTTTAGAGCTTAATAACTTTTTTACTAGTTGAGAGCGACTTCTTTCTTTAACGAGTTTGTGTTTAGTGCATCAAAATACGTCATAGTGCAAAATTTAAAAAAAATCTATGAGGAGGCCCTTACACCTCATAATTACCGGAATTTCTTTTTCAAAAACCCAACGACTGCTTCTCGATTGATACACTATGAAACAATATTATTCTTCCTCCAGAAACTACTATTTAAAGTAGTTGACTCTTTTTTAGTAAGTCAGAAATTACTACTTGGAAAACACATTGATCTGAATTTACCATATTTTGGTAAAGTCCTTTGATTCCCTAACCCCAAACCCTGTGTCGTAACTAGATCCCCCTATCTGAGAAAAGCACCCTAACTGAGAAAAGTAACAAAAAATAAGGTTTTTCTCGGTTTTGGGAAATTTGTATCTCATAGGCGCGCTTTTGCGAAGAAATTACAGATATAAAATCGACATAGAATTCAATAATCTGTCAAAAATTACCCCTTTCCATTGGAGATTCCATAGAGGATAGGGTCCCTAAGAGTTTTATTTTTAAATTTCAAAAATTGTAGGAAACAAGTGGGGTGTCAATCGAGTTTTGGTCACCATGTTTGTGCATCACACACACACACACACACACACACATATATATATATAATATATAATTGTGTAATTGCCTTTTAGCGTTTGAGGCCATGTTTCTGTCCTAGGTTGAAGTGATCAATTAACGTTGAGTAATTCGGAATTAGAAATAATCGACATTTACTAAATAATGAATTACTTCTTTGAGCTAGGCGGATCTAGTTACGACACAAGGTCTACATTTGAGGTTAGGAAACCAGAAGACAGGCGAAATTAGGTAAATTCAGTTACCGCAAATTGTTCATGACATCGGAAGCATGTTTCTGGTAGTATGTAAATCATTTGCTTGGCTGAAACGGCTTAATATGCCTTGTGAATGATGACAATCCAAAGCGGAAATTAATGACCGCGATGAAACGACAAGGCTAGAAGGAGCTGACAGCTGCCGTCACGAACCGACCATTAATAGTACTTATTGTGCCAAAACATGATAGAATATTGCTTCGTAAACCATTTATTAGACAGCGTTTAGTTGGCAACACCATCTCTTATTTTTAATCCGGCATTTTTATTTTTTATATATGGAAACAAATGACTATTTTCGTATCACGTCTTCTGGCGAAGTTTGTCCAATTTGCGTCCGATGTAAATGACTTTCATCCACTTATATTTTCCCTGATCGCTAATGAGCCCTATTGCACATAATGATGAAATTTTTTATATAATGATGTTCTCGCAGACTTGATATGTGGCAACAATGACATATATATCGTAAGCCTAGCATTTAGATTTTATTGCCCTTGTGATAAGTCCAATCTTTATTCCTCAGTCTAAAATGTCTAGAGTTTTATAATGCCTAATGAATATTTATGGCTTATTGTGAAGAAAAAGAGACCATGTTTCAAAGTACCATCTTTTTACTGAAGGAAAAGAGAGGTATATCAACAGAGTTTTTCTATGGATTTTTTTTTTTTTTTTTTTTTTTTTTTTTTTTTTTTTTTTTTTTTTTTTTTTTTTTTATACAGAACTTTGAAATCTAGGCCATAAGCGCCGTGCTATATATAGGATGCCTTCTTTCCTAAATATCCATTTGGGTATGGTCCAATCGAATCATTTTACTAGAAAATGTATTGGCTTTTTAAATGGTTACCTTTCACTTAACACGAATTCGTCAATTTTTTCAAGATACTTAACACCTTGATGGCGGCTGTCGAAGGGTGTTCGACAGAGACTCGTCCTTCTAAATGGCGGTGTCGAAGGATCTTCGACAGTGACGCGTCCTTCTAAATGGCGGTGACTAAGGGTCTTCGACAGTGACGCGTCCTTCTAAATGGCGGGTGTCGAAGGGTCTTCGATACCTGATAGTGCTCCCTCTATTCAGTCTGTGTTTGTCTCGCTACACTGTAACAACTTGTTACTTGTTCGTAGCTATTATAAAGAGGTTTTCTTCAACCCGATCGGCCCGCCACTGGATTTTTCATCGCATAAGCAACTTTTTCTTACAAATCCTTACGTCATACGGTTTAGCCACGAACCTGTTAACAAAATGAACGAAAAGCCCAAAATCGCTCATGTCTGTTGATTAAAAACTTAGCTTAAAGCGAATTCATCTGCCTTATTCTGGATGAATGAAAGACGTGTGAAAATATTTTCAACTCAATCCATTTTAAATGAACTTGACCTAAAAAAAGTCCTATTCGGAGAAACTGCGTCATCTTAGTGATTTTCTTTAACGTTCTGAAGCCTAGTATCATTTGGAAAACCTTAAATAAATATAGATATTTTTTTGAGGAAAATGAAAATAACTGTTCTAATCAAACCTCGAAGGAAAGTTAGGTTTATGTGCCAACTACTTAACAGTAACGAAGCTTTCTCTCCGCTTGGATTGATCTATGACAAAAAAACAAGAATTGTTTCTCATTTTGAGTATCTTGCTTTACTGGCAAATTATCACCGCTAAAATCAATGAAAAAAAAACAAAAAGTAATAAAAAAAACTTAGGAATTCAAACAGAAACCCCGTTTAAAGCATTGAATCTCAGGCTTTCGAAGTTTTAGGCACTAATTTGCCCGATTTACATCAAGTCATAGGAAGTTACTTTAGGGCCTAGTTTGTGTATAATATATTAAGCTTTCGAATAGTCACATTCGACTTATCACGACTACAATATTTGCTTGCTTCGTAACCTGGCACCTTGATATTTCCCCAGAAATAATATTAGATGCTTATCCAACCAATGCTGTCGTATGTCTCGAATAGTCACTTCAAAGGATTGATCCATGGAGGAAAATTGCACGATCTATGGAGGAGTCACGCATAACGCGGCCTGAAAGGTCCTAAACGCTCTCTACAAGGCGCCTGATATTTTCAGATTTGGGCATTTTGGGAAATTTCGTTTGGCTGTTGGAATGTAAGATCCCCAAACAGCTTATGGGTCTAGAAGCAGAGGAAGGCCAAAACTTATATGGCGTGGCTCAGGCATTACCTACATTGACCCGTATTTCTCCCGATCCGTTCCGATCCTATTTCGTTTGACCGACAGCTGCCGACAGTGGCCTATGTGAGTGCCTACATTGGTCTCGACCCGATCCGATTTAGTCACAGCTCGTCAGTAATGACCTCTTAGTGAATTGAAAATGAGTGATTAATTTAAAAAATACCACCTAATAAGCATATAAACCTTCGATTAGGTTGATTGTTCGAGGTATTCATATTTTAAAATTACTTATAAGAAAGGAAGCTAGAAGGTTATAACATTGGATGGTTATGAACATCTTTCCTCGTAATTTAATAAACAAGGGGGGAAATGTAAATTGACAAGGTTGTTCTAAATTTGATTAGCTTTCATTAAAAAAAAAATGCATTGGAATCGGTTAAGATGTAGAGGATATAGAACGGATATTTTTTCTTATCTGCATTCCATGCACTTTTACGTGCAGGCAGTTATAATTCTATTAGAAAGTGCATATGAAGAACTCGGAACTAAGTAAGGTCACCTTAAACAGATCTTATCCACTATGCAAGGTTGAAATATTGCCTGCAAGTTTGCATTCCGGAAACAATATATTTTCTGCAGGCATTAGGCACAAGGATATGCCCACCATATGATTCATGTTAGGCGTTTCCCATTAGCACCTTGATAGGATTCTGATACGGAAATGATCTCTAATTATGCAAATACTGCTTTTGATGGTCAACTCCAATAGTCCTAGTAAATAATTTCGCCTTTATTTATTTATCAATGGGAGGAAATTGGGTTTATTCTCCAATTCATTTCCGAGCATGTCTGATTCCTCTCTCGTTTTCCTTCCCACCCGGTAGAGAAGATAGAGAGGAAACTTTCTTATGCCGTCGACCAGATGGCACAATCGGGAATGGTAGTTAAAAAATATGGAGTATTCGTGATCCATTAGTCATGAATATATGTATATACACATACACACACTCTCTCTCTCTCTCACACACACACACACACATATATATATATATATATATATATATATATATTGTTAAAGAGCGAAACTAACGTTGACGTTTCAAGCAATTATTTCTCCGATTGACATCACTCCATCAAATATTACATCTGAACCTTTTTTTTAGGGAATTTAGTAAGCTTTTGAATGGTTACCGCCTACTTACCACGATTTCTAAACAAACGTGACCTTTCAAATCAGACGAAAGATTTTTGTACCAAATGAGTCCTTTTTGAAGCCGGCAGGAGAGCGAACAGACTATGTGTGTATGTATGTATGTATATATGTATATATATATATATATATATATATATATATATATATATATATATATATATATATATATATATATATAATTCCTACATTCTTAAAATGAATCCTTTAATATAATATTTAGGTTGCAGCAAACATTGCTGGAATCTAAGAGCGAAATATGAGAAATTTATTTTATTACGTTTTTCAAATCACATCAGGAATGTATATATATATATATATACTTTTTGACATTTTAACATGGAAACATAAGAAGAATTATTACCAGAGAAGATTTTACGGAAAAAGATTTCGTTTTATCATCAATTGATGACAGAACTAACATAAATAAATAAATAATATATATATATATATATATATATATATATATATATATATATATATCGAATATGTCAGCTTTCAGAGTCGGGTGCAAAATGAACACAGCTCACGTAAACGATTAGCGGACCTGCTGTACGCAATAGAAGGTAGGTTGCACATAGTTGCGTAAAGGATGCCCTTTGCTTACAATATGCGGACTCTCCCCAGAGGTCGTTTGAGTAAGTAAAAAGATTTCATCTTAATGGTCCCACCTGTCGAAACGGGCGTATCCTTAACCACATGACTCCAGTTCGGATTCGGAACGAACCCGTAAGACATACCTACATTTTCTGATAGAGCATTTCCCAGCGGCCACATTGGTGTATCGCAATACTTGTACGGCTGAAAATTAGAAATCGTTAATTCACGAGTCGGGTATTAGCAATGTTATGCCTTTCTTTGTTATGAAATTTCACAGGTTACTAGAATTACGATGTACAACAAAATGGATTGTTATTATCCAAAATTGTTATGATCACTCTTTCGGATCTCCACTCCCTTATCTAAAGAGAATCTTCGTGAAACATCTTTACACCTCTAGCCCATTTTCAGTAATATTTCCAAATTGCAACCAAATAAGTTTATATTTTACCATGAAGATTAGATAGTTAGTCGTCGAGGTGATAAGCAATCAGGGAATAGTTGGGACTCGGCGAAGAAAACATCAATACGATTTTTGTAAAAAAAAAATCTATATTCAGGACGTTTCGGCTACTCTTTGGTAGCCTTCGTCAGCAATAAAGGGAGGCAGAGAAAGACCAAAGTTATCACTTATGTAACCATAGTCTTTCTCTGCCTCCCGGCACCTTCATTGCTGACGAAGGCTACCAAAGAGTAGCCGAAACGTCCTGAATTTAGATTTTTTTTTTTTACAAAAATTGTATTGATGTTTTCTTAGCCGAATCCCAACTATTCCCTGATTGCTTAGTTCATATTTTAGATAAAATTAGGAGACATGCTCTTGATCACTCAGCGGAATTGTGGATTTTGGTTAGTCCAACTTGCAGTAACTACATGTTCTTAGTGAGTTTGCATATCGCCGTTCCGGAAGAACAGCGACGTAAATGCAAAAAGTTCAATTGTCCAGGAAAATAAAAAAAAAAAATGTAGTTGTATAAAACATATCCTTGAAAATAATGTTTTATTGAGAGTATGTAAAATATATACTTTACTTTTATTTACCACGGATTAGGATCACCCTAACTTCAACCCTTCAGTGCTGTTACGTCATTGTTTCTCTAAAAGTTGTTTTCTCTCTCTCTCTCTCTCTCTCTCTATATATATATATATATATATATATATATATATATATATATATATATATATGTACTATATATATGTATGTGTGTGTCTTCCCTAAAGCCAGGTCCCCAGAGAAGTGTTGACTACTGCTCCTGAAAAGGAAGGCCTTCATCAACATTTGTTGTTAGTTAACGTTTAAATATTTTATTTTCTATTATTTTATTACATTATTGTTTAATTTGTTAAATGATTCCCTATAACTGGAAATAATTGTCAGTAACTCTTGATGAAATAAAAGGTTATTTTATTCATTCGTTCATATATATATAATATGCTTACGATTTCTTCGCTGCACAAAAGTCTTCAACTTGCTATCAGAAGGACGCCTAATATCTTATTAAAAAGGTTCCCAGTATTCACAGTAACTCTTTTATGACAGTATTTTATGTCATTCGACATGTTTAATTTATAGCATGGAAAAGTGTTTTTTATCAGCCTTGTTCTCAAAGTACGTGATATTTTCTCATTCCTACGTTCTGTTTTTCTTATGTGTTAACTTTTATGATTATCTGAAATATATTGATATTATGGCAAGCAATGGCACATCTTACGAACAAACCCTGCCTAATGGTGCGCAAGTTATGCTTTACTAAATTGGGCGTCATAAATAAACGCAGGTGTCAAACACTCTGTCAGTGATATGAACTATTTTAATGATATTTCTATCAAAGACGATGGTAATGCTGTACAAAAAAAGAAAAGCTATTTTTCGCCTAATATATAAAAATGTATGTAAATTCTTCGGAGTTTTTAACTTTCTAGCAATTATAATAATTTCTTCTCATAATTGCTCGACGATTTTACAAGTGAGTGGCTTGCTTAATCCTGAGTGCAGTGCATCAAAGAACATCGCTGTTCAAACTTTCAGTGCATTTTTCAAACAAACTCTCGAACGCATGCGAATGGAATCATACTTTTCGCGATTTTGCACCATTAATTTTGTTCCTTTCTGGTGGGTTTTCTCTCCCATTAGGGAGAAAAATCCGCATTATTTAAATATATTGATAGGCATAGCGGTTTTAAACGTTTTGTGTGTTGTTTTTTTTTTGACTTCTCGCAATCGGTTCGCGTGATAAACAGGTGAATTTTCGAGAGACAAATACAAATCCTACAAAAATGGTTCAGGCTTAAATTTCGATAGTACAACCTCATTCGGAGAAATGGCGTTTGAAGTTTTAGAACTTGGTTTCGTTCAATCGAAGGCTTCAGTTTCTATCGTACATTTCGAAATCAAACTAAGCAGACGAACCAACGCTCAGGTGACGCACTTCTTGCGTGCCGGATTTTGTATTCTTTAATCCTTATCATTCCTGTATCTATCGGGACAATGAGTCCTTTGAATACCGACTGATACGAAAGAATCCTCTGCCGAGAAGCTGCCTTCGAGCGGAGATTGAGCAAGCTAGAAAGCTCGAGCCGTGAAGAGGAAGCCCCCCAACGAAGAGTGGGTCAATGCCACTTCCAGCCTCCTCAATCTCGCTGCTCTTTATGTAATACCTGCCGAGTAGGACACGATCTCTCGGAGGAACGGCTGACCACGCACTGCCTTATAGTCCTGTTCAATAGTCTTGGCTCCTGGATGGTGGTTAGCTTGTTTTAATGTCACCAGGATCTGTGGAAACATGCTCATAAGGCATAGCAAGGAGAGGATTGACGGCATGATTCTCCTCTCCAACCCAGCTGCTACAATATAGAACATAAGTGGGCAACAACCGGCCGGATCCGGCTCTCTGTAAAGCAGGCTACGCACGATTCAGGCAGGCCTATCAGTTAGACCTGAACAGTCCGCCTGAACGTGTAGATATTCCAGCCGTCTTAACTGACAGACCGGCAGGAATATATACACGTTCAGGCGACCGTCTTTCAGGTCTAACTGATAGGCCTGCCTGACCGTGTGGAACCTGCTTTAGATTTGATCCAGCCTGTGGGACATTTTGAAAAAAAATAATATTACACTACTCCCACATACTCCAAATGAGGAAGATCGAGTGATATGGGGTTTGTCGCTTACTCCTGAGAAATCAAGTGAGCGAGCAAGCGGAGTGTATCATTGATTGTGTGTCGCTATTTAACTTTCGTAGTTTGTAATAATTCTTTTCGCCATTTAATTATAATTTGTACCTATTTTTTTCATTTAATTTTTGTTATACAATTTATTAAAATAAATTGTATAGTATTATTTTATGTCTGATATCTATCGCTAAAAATTATGAAAACTACTTTAAAATCAGATTTTCTTTTGAACCATCTACACGGCCCGCGAAAGTATTTGTACGCTAAAGTTTGCCCCACGACATATCAAAGCGTTTTCTATACCTGATATAGAAGAAGGAGAAAAAACTTCATTTTAAAAAACAATTTTTTGTTACCCAACTATAGAGAGTTGGTCACTATACAACATAATGATCAACGCAAATTATAAAAATACATCACCACTTTACTAGCTAGAAAGGGTGATAACGTCTAGATTCGGCGCTAATGGCCAAGTTGTAGATGCGCCGTAAAAAAAAAAAAAAAAAAAAAAAAAAAAAAAAAAAACGTCTAGCTACCCGTTTTAACGCGAAGTTTTGGGAACTTGGGATATTTTCTTAATTATCTCGAAAACAGTAATAAAAGTTTGATAAGTGGGTGGTGGCAATTAGGAAGCTTATTGTTAGAGACCGAAAATGATGTTGGTTACAATTTGTATATATATATATATATATATATATATATATATATTATTTTTATTTTATTTTATTTTAATTATTCTGCCTCTACCTGTATGGGTCATTGGCAGTGCAGGTTGTCTATAATTCGTCATATATTCTGGTCTCCTTTAAAAAGGTTAAAAGATTTCGGACGATTGTGTCTTCGTCTTTCAATGCTTCCTCTAAGGTGGGAGGAATATGACGATTTGTTCGGACAGTTTCAAATTTTTTGCAAGAAATAAGGAGATGTTCAACTGTAAGCAGTTTGTTGCATGTTTCACACGTCGGTGGGTGTAGAGCTTTTAGAAGAAATTAGCGCAGTGTGCCCTATTCTTAATCTCTCCGAGAATGGCGTAGAGCTGTTTCCCATATTCTGGTATTGCATTTTTCTTTGAGAATCTTGCTTGTACATACTTGAGACCATGTTGATGCCCATTTTTCAAGTATTTTATTTTTGATGTACCTCTTTACATCCTGCTCATCGGCTTCATCGATGTACTGTACTTCAGCTCCATTATCAGAACGAGTACTGTTTGCTTCTTGGTCTGCTCTTTCATTCCCCTTGATGCCGCAGTGCTATGGTACCCATATGAACGTGAATGACTTGTGCCTAAATCGTAACACATTAAACCTAGTCTCTGAATTAATCCATTAGTGGATTCTTGATTTTTTAAACCTATTATTGAAGTCAGAGAATCCGTAATTATGAAAACTTTGTCCTGGAAATGTTCCTGTGCAATCCGTAATGCTTGTAAAATAGCATAAAGCTCCCCGGATAGAATGGAATTAGACTCATGTAAGTTGCTTTTGCTGGTCATAGCATCTGATACCGCAGCACATCCAACTCGACCTCTCTTAGGTGCATCCGTGAAAAACATCAAATGGTCACGATATTTACTGACTTCCTCATGGTACAGGGAGTAATATACGTGTCTCGATGTTGTTTCCTTGCGATATGAGGAGAGTGCCGTATTGATATTGTAATTAGGAATCCACCAAGGTGGCGTGGTTACTGATTCAGTCCTTATAACTTGAGGCATGGGAATATTGAGTTCTTCAAGATAGTTCATCACTCTATACTTGAAAGAGCTCGGTACTGAACCATCGTTTGGCATTTCATTTGATTCGTCAATAATAAGATGTTGATGGACAATGTGGCTTGGTAAACCTTCAATATGAGCGAAATATGTCAAGCAACTTGCCGTTCGTCTTAAGGACAGCGGAGGCTCCCCACTTTCTATGCACATGCTCTCCGTGGGAGATGTTCGGAAGGCACCTAATGCTAGCCTGATGCCAGCATTGTGAATACTGTCCAACATTTTTAAAGCTGTCGGACTAGCAGAGCTGTAAACAGGAGAAGCGTAGTCCAGCACGGATCTGATGAGTGTCCTGTATATATTCAACAAAGTTTTCCGGTCACATCCCCACTGTGTGTTGGCAAGAACTTTCAGGAAATTGATCCTGTTTATACATTTCTTTTTAATTGTTTTCATATGGTCAATCCACCTTAGCTTTCTATCCATATGAAGACCTAAGAATTTAAAATTGTCTACATAGGGTAAGATGTTGTCAAACATGCTAAATGTAGGATAAGTCTTGCATTTTGTCTTTCTGCAGAAATGCATACATTTAGTTTTCTCCCTTGAGAATTTAAATCCAGATATATTGCACCATTCCTCCAAGATTCTAACAGTAGCCTGTAATTTAATTTGTGCAAAGTCTAAGGATTCGCTGCTCGTGTAGATTGCAAAATCGTCGGCATATAGGGAACATTGTACACCAGGCCTGAGAGTGCTAATAATGGCATTTATTGCAATGTATATATGTATATATATATATATATATATATATATATATATATATATATATATATATATATATTTTTGTCTGTTCGCTCTCTAGTTCGAAGACGAATGGTCCGAATTTGATGAAATTTGGTACAAAAATCTTTCGTCTAATTTGAAAGGTCAAGTTCGTTAACCAGCAGAATCCGCCCACTGGAAGATGGCGTTTGGGGTGAAATTCGCGCAAAAAAAATCGTAACGCTTACGTTTTCGAGTTCATATGTAGTGAGAAGGGAATATGTACTGGTTTATGACGTATATTTTTTGGTCCGCCTTCAACAAATTTGATGATGTCAGTAATTCTAAATTTTCGGCCAATTTACGAACTGAGTCTTCTTTAAAGGTAAGTTCTGATGTGAACGAACATCCAAGGTATTTTATTTGTTCGCTTTCGCTAATTGACTTGATATTTTCGCCATTTTTGAGCGATAGTTCGTCCTTACAAAGAACCCCTTTCTCAACAACTATTGCCGTACTTTTTGGGGGATTTATAAACAATCCGATTTCTTTAAAGGTACGAACAATTACGTTAATCACTCTTTCTGCAGATTGTTTACTACACGCTGTCACTGCTTGATCGTCAGCGAATCCAGTAAGGATCACTATCATGGTTTTCATTTACCCATAGCGGTTAGCAAATTTCGGGTCACAAATTTCCCTGTATAGGTGATCAATGGCCGTGATAAACAGAAAATAAGTGTTTTGATAGAGCGAGCGTTCAGAAGGTGGGGAGTCATTTTCGCTTAGGATACTGTAATTTCCCTGTTGTGGCGCCTTAAATCTCCCTTCTCTTTGAGATTTTATTTTATATTTTTCACGAAAGATCAACTTCCAATTACTGCTTCTATTCCTCTACTGGTGGCACCATAGATATGAACGGAAACTCGCTAAGAAAACTCAATTCCTGCGAGTCGGACTTCTTTCTTTTCCCTGAAACAAGTTCAATAGAGCAATTCTAATGAGAATTTTATTTTTAGCTATTTTTCCAAAAACAAAATTATCCTTTGCAAATATTTTTGGATAACTTTTTAGAAAAAGCACCTAATACTATTTGCGTTCCTCGTGTACTTTTGGAAGAATTCCTAGGCAATTTCCCAACCGTCTTGTCAAGGCCTCTGGCTGTTTACGAACGTTCACTTCACTTTAAGCGTAACGGTTTAGTCGAAAACCCCCGCCTTCCTAGGCAAAAGCAGTAGTATTTGTAAGTATTAGTCCTTCAGAGTGGAATGTATACCCTTCACTTACAATATGTCACCACTTTTTTTTATTTATTTACGAGGATAGTTCCAAAGCAATGGTGTTCAGCTTCGAATCCATTGCCCGTCCTCTATAAAATGAAAAAATAGAACATTATTTGGTTCAACAATTAGGGTAATCTCTTATTCTAAATAAACTCTACCATTGTAATATTTTTAAGGGCGACAAAGAATATTTTTTAGAGTGACTGTCTATTTATGCCTATGTATGTTGTTGTTTACGTCCTTCATCTTCAGAAAGCAAACCAAGCGTCGAACGTGTGAGGGCTCTTGTTAGATCAGGTCAAGTTTAAACAATAAAGATGGTAAGTGACCAATTAAATTCCAACAGTTTCACCAAGCACTTAATTTTGACATTTGATTCGCTTATGCGAAAGGTCTGTGCAAAATCGGTGCCAAAAAACCTCACAACTGAATAGGACAACTTTTGATTTGATATTGATAAGGAGAATTATCAATATCCTCAAATTATTCAGTTTGTTCGATCGCGGTTTCTTCGATCTAGAGGATGTCTGCCAGTCTTAACTTTATTACTGCCTAAGGGCCATATTTAAAAAAAAAAAAAACGACTCATCTGATCATTCAAGATGAGTCGTTTTTTTTTTTTTTAAATATGGCCCTTAGGCAGTAATAAAGTTAAGACTGGCAGACATCCTCTAGATCGAAGAAACCGCGATTTTTTTATTATTATTATTTTTTTAAACGGCAGGCGTATAATTCACAAAACATTTTCTCTCTCTCTCTCTCTCTCTCTCTCTCTCTAGGCCAAACTATCAATGAAGTTTTTTTACACCGATGTCCTGGAATGGTTCAGAAAAAATGTTGATTCATGCCTGACCTGACATTGCCGACTCATAGATGCGCCATCATGGTTCCATGCCAACTCAAATTCATTGCTTAATTTTGTGACGTTTTTTTCTCCCAACTGAGGTCTCTGGAAGCATCCAAAAAAGTTTTACAATCATACTGGTTGAAGCCATCCAGCTTGCTAACAAGATGTTGACTACGACTCCGCTGATGTAAAAGAAAAAAAAAAACATATTCTCATTACATTTCTCTATTTATGACTCAACCCATATCAAGTGGTCCACTTGACCATTTTAGAAAAAATTGATAATTTTACCATCAACGACATACATATGGAATCATTAGTTCAAAACAATTTTTACATTGGTCAAGCAACCAGATTATTTTTTTCTGGACCATTCCAAATGGATTAACCCTTATTGAGTTGAATTTTATTGACCTACTGTTCATAGCCGACGGATATTCCACGTTGTACTCACTGTAGATCGAAAGGCGACGTCGGGCTCGGCCAGTACTCGGAAAGACGACCGCCTGGGAAAACCACGAGCTGTTGGCATGTTAAAATGTTAACAACACATATTGCTAATGGCCCTGCCTTATTTTTTAGCTACGCAGTAAAAAAAAAAAATTAAAAGAGAAAATCACTCATTCCGATTGCAATAATATAAGTAAGTGTTGGTGAATGGATGCAATGTTCATTATTAAAATAACTTTAATCACAACTCCTGTTGTACTTTCTACCAAGATATTAGCCTGCAAAGGAAAGAGATCCTGTAATAATATTTAGATCTATTTTCCATTGCGTACATTTTCCCAGCCGATGGTGTGAGAGAACTAAACCACTTGGGAAAGTACTGTTCCCTTGAATAATAGCCATCCGCTGTTACAAAATAAAGCTTAGAACCTACATTAATAACTATTAATATACATATAATACACACGTGTGTTACTCACTGGTGATTTTTTAATCATTATTCATAAGCAATACAGACTCTGTTATGCTGTCACAACTCACTCATGGAGTAGGATTGAAGAATGACAGACACTTCGTAATCCATACTTATGATTAATTTCAGAGACTCGTGCGTGCAGAAGCAGTAGGAGATGCCCAGTAGAATCAAACTTATGACAGATGTTGTACAATCATGTTTTATTTTTATTCTAAAAAGAATAATTAAACCGTTCAATGTATCGACGTTCGAAACATTGAAACCTCGTGTTTTAGCGCGGTTCCTTCCTCCCTCCATAGGGAGGAAACTCTCTTATGAGGTTGACCTTATGACGCAATTAGGAAGTGCCGACTAGAAACTTTCACGCTTCAGATCCCATTGATCACGAACTTAAAGGTGGTTCAAATTTGTATCTATATATATATATATACGGCAGTCTCTGAACGTAGAAAAGCACTTCGCCAGTTTAATAATAACCCATGCCACACTTTCTTGCAGGAGTATAAGCGTAAAAAGGCGAAAGCACAATATATTATAGGGTCTAGCAAAAAGAAATGTTGGATAGATTTTTTAACATCCATTAACAAAAGCACGCCTCAAAACATTATCTGGGCTAACATTAATAAAATACTACATAAAAGGTACAGAGCTCCAATTACAGCACTAAAGTACAATAATACTATAATAACGTCTCCAGTAGAAATTAGTAATATTTTCGGCCAACATTTTAGTCAAATTTCAGGAAATTCTAAGTTATCCGATGAATCTCTAAATTACAAACATAGTCTTGAAAAAATACCCCTCAATATAATAGCCCATCAAATTCACCCTCTTAATGAACCTCTCACGTTGACAGAATTAACATTAATTTTATCGAGTATTAAGTACACAGCTCGTGGCAACGACGGAATTCGTTATCAGATGTTGAAAAATCTACCACCTACTGGACTGTCGATCTTGTTAAAATTATTCAACAAAGCCTATGTTACAGGATCTTATCCAGAAAATTGGAAAGAGTCAATTATTGTGCCTATCCTAAAACCTAAGCAAGATAATAGACTAACCAGCAACTATCGGCCGATAGCACTCACCAACTGTATCTGTAAGCTATTTGAAAGAATATTGAATAAAAGGCTACTATGGTTTCTTGAAAAGAATCAACTTCTGTCAGTGTGGATTCAGGCAAAATCATTCAACCATGGACCACATTGTGAGATTAGAAAGTGAAATTCTAAAAGCATTTGTTAAAAAAGAATCTATACTAGCCGTATCCTTTGACATTGAAAAAGCTTACGATACAGTGTGGCGTAGGACTATCCTTTCAAAATTATCTGAATGGAATATTCATGGAAATTCCTTGAACTTCTTAATTAATTTCCTATCAAATAGGACATTCAGAGTGCAAATTGGTGTCACATTATCTAATGAATTCCTGCAAGAAAATGGTGTACCACAAGGAAGTGTACTAAGTACGACATTCTTTAAAATAGCTATGGACACTGTACGACAACATATCTCTCCACCGGTGCGTTATTGCCTTTACGTATATGATTTGCTTATTTATGTTAAAGCAAGAAATATAGACTATGCCAAGGATATGATACAACAAAACATAGCAAGTCTCGAAAAATGGATTGTTACTAACGGACTACACTTTTCAACAATAAAAACACACTATATCATTTTTACCAAAAAGAGACAGATACCAAAACTCGACTTATATTTATCTAATGAATTAATCAATTCCACAAATACGCTTAAATTTTTAGGACTACAATTTGACTCCCGACTCACTTGGGTCCCCCATCTGAAGGAACTCGTTAATAGATGTAAGAAATCTCTGCATCTACTAAGGATTCTTAGTAATACTAAATGGGGAGCAGACAGACGTCTAATGCTTACATTCTACCGAGCATATACCAGGTCTCTACTGGACTATGGGAGTGTAGTGTATTCGTCTGCCAGAACCAGCACATTGAAAATACTGGACCCAATACATACAACAGGTCTACGTCTTGCAACTGGTGCCTTCAGATCAAGCCCAGCCGTAAGTCTCTATGCTGAAAGCGGAAAACCACCATTGGAGCTCAGATGTATGTTCAACTGTATAAAATTTGTGCTGAAAAGTAAGTTCCTAAATAGTCCATGTATTCCAAATTCCTTAGAACAAACATATCTCGAACTATTTCAATATCACACGAAAAGACAACGTCTCCTGCACATGCGATACTTAACATACACACAAAACTCGGATCTACAATATAGCATACCTCTACGAACTCCAGACTTGTGTTGTATACCGTGGACAACAAGAAATTTAAAAATGGATCTCGAACTTACAAAATTCAAAAAAACTAACCCTACATCCAGAGATCTATATAAAAATATTTTTTATTCACGACTGACTGAAAACACTGGAACACTGTTCATCTACACTGACGGGTCGAAAACAGCTGAAGGTGTAGGAGCGGCTGCTGTAGTTGGAGATGAAATCAAGTTGCTAAAGCTTCCAAACATAACAAGCTCCTACTCAGCCGAACTACATGCTGTTATACTCGCACTGGACAACATACCTAACACTGAACACAGAAACATTACTATATGTACTGACTCACTGAGCGCACTTCTTACATTACAGGACATTTACAATACTAATCCTTTAATACAAGAGATACGCTATAAAATATCATTATTGAACAAGACAGTCACTCTGTATTGGCTACCAGGCCACGAAGACATCGGACCAAGTACCAACGTCGACTTACTAGCAAAACTTGCAGGACAAAAAGAACAACAGGACATTGACAGTTTGACGTACCAAGACTTGCACACTGAGGGTAAAGAGAGAATAATGCAAATTTGGCAGGATACCTGGTTTAAAGTTACAGATAATAAATTAAGGGAGATTAAGTATACAGTTCGGGAATGGCCTTCAAGCAGCAGAAGTAACAGACGAGAAGAAGTCGTCCTCTGCCGGCTAAGAATACGCCATTCCCTACTGACTCACTCATACCTTATGACACGACAAGACAGACCAATATGCCAATACTGCAATACAACACTTACTGTTAAACACTTACTAACAGACTGCAGACTCAGGCTAAACACTGACTTACCATCAAACATGCATGAATTACTTTCAAATGACAGCAAATATATTTCAGACATATTCCAATTCCTTTCCAACATCAAAACTCTGGATAAAATCTAGCAACGCCCTTTTTCTTTTTTTTTGTTTTTTTTTTCTCCCCTTGTTTCAATTGTTTATTTTTGTTACATATAATATAAATTTATTTTTTCCTTCCTTCTTTTATCTGTCTATTTATTTGTCTTATTTTTGCCATTTCTCCCCTCTTGTTTTCCTTCGCCCCTTTTTATTTCTAGAAGTAAATATCACTGAGTGAGACACTGAAATATCAACACAGAATTGTTACTTCTATCAGCTAATACGTACTACTTTACTTACGACTCGTTTACAATTTATCACTGACTATACAATTGAATTGACTTTCTTGTATTTACCTCAATTCTTTCAAGCTGCAGTTTCGTCGCCTGAGTTGCGATAAGCTTAATTAATAAATTAAATAATATATATATATATATATATATATATATATATATATATATATATATATATATATTTCTGTTCGCTCTCTAGCCGGCTCAAAAATGGTCCGATTTTGATGAAATTTGGGTTCAAGTTCGTTGAGCTTGCATTCATGCAATCTGCTCCCAACTTGCATTGGAAATCCATCATGGCTGAATGTTTATAGTTATTTGTAATGAGTGCATTTAGCGATAATTCTTATTAATAACTAACTGTTATCCGGCACCGTTGTGGGCCGAACGCCGGATTTTGGGACAAAACCTCTAAGTACTTAAATCTTTCTGATTTAGGTATCATTTTTGAAGTATTTCTGCTGTACCGAGTAGAATGAGACCACTTCCAATTCTTTAGAATAGTTATTTTAATGATAAACGGGTTTTATATAACAAAAAGCGTGAAAAACAGCAAGTATTCAATTTAAAAAAATCATTTTTACTCCATTGGTAGATCTCTGAATCCTTCCAAATGTATTTTCAAGACCTCAGGTGAATAAATTAACAATTAATGTAATACTGGTAACTGTTCTCGACATATTCCTCATTATTTAAATTTTCACGTATAACAAATAAATATTGACAGTTTCACACTAGATATTAGATAGATCTCACCGTTAATGTTCAGTTATTTGCTATCACAAACTTTTCAACAACTCTCTGCATAAAATACTATGGTTAACTCGTTTTTAATAAAATAATCGCTTCACTAATTGATAAATTAATTTGGTAATAATGAGCGAGAGCTGCCCAGAGCCCCGATCTTCATGAAACTTCGTATACTTATTCATTTTGACCTAATTAAGAAGAAAAAATTAAAAATCACTCGCGGTCAGGCCTAGAACAGTATTTATTAAGCACTAAAGTTGAGTGTTATAACAGATTAAAAGCTGGTGTAAACGAAGTATTTGTAAACACGCGCATGCGCGGTAATGTCAAATTGGGAGAGCCAGAATTGACCTAACTCCGATTTTCTTAAAACTTCGTATACTTATTCAATTCAACCCAATTATGAATAAAAACGTGACAAAAATATCACAAACGACTAATTGTTTTTCCCATTGTTATGATACAGCTCGTTATGTTATGATAAAACGCGTTTATAGCCTGTATATCAGTCAACTTTAATGCTTAATAAATACTGTTCTAGGCCTGACCGCGAGTGATTTTTAATTTTTTCTTCTTAATTAGGCCAAAATGAATAAGTATACGAAGTTTCATGAAGATCGGGCTCTGGGCAGCTCTCGCTCATTATTACCATTAATTTTAATAAGCTGTGCACAGGTATGGCTGAGTCGGCGATGAAAATTATAGCACAGCAACTTCAATATATGTACTTCTAGGTAAAACTATGCGAAGAGGATAGCTAAGTACCACATTTTTTCTAAACCGAATAAACTAAGGATAATTTAGTTTCATTAGAGATATCTTTACAATCTATCTGCACAATCAAAGTGCGGTGCGCCATGTTACACCATAATTGACGTCGAAGAATATCATGAAGTCTTTGCAAAACATGGACGAGTAAAAATTGTAGAAAGAGATTGGTTATTGGTTTGGTGGTAAAGCCAACCCAAAGCCTTCACTTTCCGCACCAGATTTAAGCGCTTCCTATTTAAAAGGTCTAAGATCCAGGTCTAAGAAGAGGAATATATTAGTATCTGGTGAGGTGGCATAGTCACTTCTAGAACTTAATCCTGCACAAATTCCCATCGGCTACAACCCTAATAAACTTGCAGATGTCAAGAATCTCTTGTCCAAGTACTTCGGAGAAAATAGGCAAGAAATAGACCGTTTGCAGTGGTACCGTACCCTCACAGTACAGAGTGAAACTGCTAATGTTATCAACAGTGGACACTGTGAGTGTGTTGAATGCAGATTTTGATGAACTAGTTCTTTCTAAGGTGTGAGAATAATTCAAAGACTTCAATTTTGTCAAACTGCATTTAAATAATTTTGTTTCAAGTAATTTTTAACTATACGATTTTTTTTAATACATTAGGCATAATTATATTATATTAAAACACTCTTGTGCGTATCGAATTCATATTTTTTTTTGGTTTTAAAAGAGGATAGATTCAATTTTAAAATGCCTCTCTTTGGTTTCAAAAACAGACAACTCCATGACTTGGTTTCAAACTTGGACAACTCCACTATTTAAAGTGTGATTACGGCCTTAATACTCATATAATTTTGTAATGCCTTTGAAAACATGTTTTTTGGACCTAGGAGAATAACATATAAATAAATCACCATGATACTGACAACCCTATAGTAGATGTGGTTTTTTACCTCTCCTGTAAAAAAATCAAAAGTGGAGTTGTCCAACTTTGATACTAAGCTCCTCATATATACACACACACAAAAAAAAATAAAAATAAAAATCAAAAAATAGAAAAACATTATACAGTAAGTGTGTGCTATAGCTATCCAAAAATCCTCACCATATGTTAGCTTTGACTGATACTGATTGTGTGAATTTTACACTCTCATAAGACCAAGTATGGGAATTCCTACTATTAAATATCTCATCCCGTGTGAATGTTGCCTTGTCTGTACCCAAAATGTTGCGGCCAAACTAAGGATTAACATTTATCTTCCCGCAATGTTTGTATTTTCTTTTTAATGTTATTTGAAATTATCAAACATTTCAAATTATATATTAAGTTCGGATTTAATGTTTACTAAATGTAGAAGTACTTTAGTTTAGTGTACTGAAAAGAGCATGAACTACATCACTCAAAAGATAAATAAATGACAATTTTAAAAACACAAAATGTGACATATCATTCAAAAGAAAATCTTTTCCAACAATATCTTTCAGTTACTTTTTATTGCTTCCGGGCTAGACAATGGATTCCCACAGTCTGGCCAATATGCAAATGCCTGTGGACCAATGCAAAAAATGTAACAAATGAAAAAAATTTATTTTTAAAAGCATTTAGTAATTTAGTGCTTTACACTATGGGTGTATATAGGAAGTAATTTCGGAGGGGAAGGGGCTGAGAGCATTTGGAGGGTATAAAATACTAACAATCTAGAACTTGGAGAAGTTAGCCAATTAAATCGCTATTACACCGAAAAGAAATTATTTGTTTTGAACTAAGACATTTAATTTATTATTAAGGTTTTTATGACACATTTTTGCCTACTTCGGGGGGCTGCAGCCCCCTCAGTCCGCCCCCCTTATATATGCCCATGCTTTATACTGGTCATTAATTGGACAACTTATTATTGGAAGGAAGCCATGATTTTTGAAAACATTCTACTATGATGGTTTTTATTGAAATTTAAGTATATTTTCTAGTTAATTGTGTTCATGATTTTTTTTTTTCATTTCAGCACTTGATGAGTGGCTGGCTCCTGGACTACAGTTATAAATGTCAACCCGTTGACTATTCACAAAATCCAACTGCAATGAGGGTACGTGTTTGTATGTTTTACTGTCTTCTTTTAAAAGTCAATGAGTATTCCAAAATTGATTGTAAAATAACAGTTATTTTTTATATGTTTTTAAATCTGGCTACCACAATTTTTAACAACTGATGAACTTCGAAATAATAGGCAATAAAAATTAATCAAATTAGTTTGTCTGTTGATGTTTGTTTCAAATGAAGTAATCTGATGGTTGGCGATTTCTCGAGGGATCTCAACTAAAATAAATTATTTTATTCTCTTTAACAAACCATCATCACGTAGCATATGAAGAAGCTTGCTGAAATGCCAGATACAATTTCTGGTTTACACATTATCTCTGGTGAAATATTGGTATTTATGTGTAATGAGAACCCTATCACAAAACCCCAACTAACGGATTCCGTTTTGTAAAGTTACTTAACATTCAAAAATATTGAAGGAATATATGAATGATTTTATTATTTAGTTACTAATCAATATTTAATTAGTATTGCCACTGAATAGGTGAATAAAAAGGCATGAAACATGTAGGTCCTAAATTTTTTTTTTTTTTGTGCATTTACTACTTTGTGTGGTCATTAGCACCAGTAGGTCCTAAATAATAAATAACTTTTAGAGAAAATAAATAAATTACCGATTCCAGAAAGCACACCTGTAGCCACTCGCACCGTGATTTCAATGAAATAAAAGACGTCTTTAGGCACCCTTCAGATTAACACTACACATTTTTAATAAAACAAACAGTCATATATGCATATTATTAATAATACGCATATTGTTATAAAATGGCTGTAATAATTTATATAAAACTCAATTTATAGAGACATATAATCATCCATATCTTTGCAAATTTCTATGCCAATATAAGCCCTTATTTATTTAATTTATTCTATTTCAGATGGCAAACCTTTGCTGGTGGTATTATATCTCAAAATTAACTGAGTTTTTGGATACGGTAAGTTAAGGGATTTACATTAAAAAATAATTTATATAACACTGTAATTACTATAATGAATTAACTTCTAAGGCACAGAGGGGGTTCATTTTAATCAATTATAATTTTATGAGAATTAAAAGTTTTTACTAGAATTGTAGTAATAAATTTTTGAGTTACAAATTTTCTAGTGCTTATTATAATATGTAAAAAATGTTAAAATGAACTACAGGAAAACACTTAATACTCAATTTTTAAAATTTAAGTATTTGGATAAATAATGTTCTGTTTTACAGTTTATTGATATCAGTGCTTTATTGTAAAATGTTCATCAAAGCTTCCATTAAGTGTTCTAACTTAAATTAAACCAGAACCCACTGCCATCATCATAGTTTGTCGGACACAACTGTCTATTTTACTTTCTAATAAAAAAAGGCGAAAACATTTCCAAGTAATTAAAGAGTTTTTTTCAGTTTATTTTTTAATGAAATAATTTTAAATGAATGTACAATAATTAACACTCAGTGCCAAAGGGTCTTGGGTTCAATTCTCACTAGAGGTGGTGGCATTTCTTTAGAAAAAAGAAAAGGCATCACCCCTATCCTGGCTAGAAAAGGGTAACCTATAGGTTACCCTTTTCTATTCTCTTCTACGAATTTTAGGACGAGTTATCTATAGATAACTCGTCCTAAAATTTGTAGTCAATAATAAATGGACGTTAAAATTTAATAAATAAATAAATGAATGTACATTGAACTAAAAACCAATGTAATTAATAATGGCACATTTTATTATCTCTATAAATTTTCATAAATAGTCCATAACATTGCTTTTACAGAGCATGTTGTCACATATTTTTTAACCCATTAACGCCAAAGTTTCTTTTTTTCAATAATCATTAATACAAATAAATAAACTTTACGAACTTAGTTTATAATAAAATTTTTCTGTCATCGGTTAGATATTGGTGTTACCATGTGGTAACGCACTGCACTAATGGGTTCAATTCAACTGTGATCAGTGATGTAAAAAAAGCAAATTAGATAAATAGTAATGCTGAAATAGATATGTTATGTTTTGGCAGAGCTGATTCTTGGTAAATTGTACTCATTTTCTGAATATTTGAACAAATTAACGATATATATATATATATATATATATATATATATATATATATATATATATATATATATATATTATATGCACACAGAGGTGGGCAAGCATGAAGCCAATGAGAGCCACTTTTCAGTTTTTTGTATATTATAAATAGCTTTAACTTAATGTTTTAGCTCATAAGTTAATTTCTATTTTATTTGAGTATAGTTAAACTGTGATAATATTACATATTATGTAAAGCACACAAGTATATAATAAAATAGAACTATGAAAAAAAAGATACATTAATAAAAAGCAAAACATTTAATAAAGATCGTTTGCCAAATCTTTGAAGTTTGACTTTGAATTTGATGAAGCTGTTCGCAGGTATTCTGTAAGATTTTGATTCATCAGCTCTTAGGGCCACATTTTTACCATTTGTATATACCAATTGACATTGTGTTGTCAGAGTATAAATGCTAATATATTAATGCCTAAAGTTTAGAATTTTTCATTGTTTTAGACCGGAGCCTGAAGATTCTCCCTTTCTGGAATGTTTTACATTGATGATCGAATCTTAGGAATTTATTGTTTTTGTCTGATATGCTTATATTTATTTTTACAGATATTTTTTGTCTTGAGAAAGAAAGACAATCAAATAACTCTACTACACTTATACCATCATTCCCTCACACCAATTGAAACATGGGTTTGTGTAAAATTCCTTGCAGGTGAGTTATTATTTATTTTCATTCATAAGACAAAAGTGTAATGCATGTAAGTCAATAAATTATTACATGTACACAAAAACAAAAACAATTTTTGTGTAAAAATCTCCTTAAAATTTTTTTTATATGATTGGATAATTACACGTATATTATTTGATTATCCAATGTACTAATGTATTTTTTCATATTTTCCAAAAATGCATTTATTATTTGCTCTTTACAGTCCAGGCAACCGAGAGTTATAGAGGGAAATGTTTGGACAATTTTTGACTTCGTAACTTATTTGGACTAGTTAGGAGGCCAACATCAAAAGTCTTTGCCCATAGCCTTTGAGCCAGGATGTGGCCATGCGTCCTAGCAATGTGATCATTCTATAACAAATCAAAGCTGATTAAATTTGCTACAAGTTCTCCTCGACCAAGTTTTCGAGATATTTTTAGTTTTCAAGGATAAGGGAGCATATTTTGGACAATAAGGCGACTGGAAATGGTGAGAAATTGAAAGATTCATTAGTCGCCAAATTTCAGATTTCACGATGAATACTGAAATTGTTTTAACGTTTGAAGGAAAATACATAAAATAGTAAAATATTATTTATTATTGAAGGGAATGTAATGCTCTACAACTCTAAAACCAGATTTTATTTTTTTGGTGATTTTTGAAAAGTTATCAGCTCAAAAAGAGCAAGTCTTTTTTTCCCAAAATTACAGACTTACAAGAGGGGGTATCTTGAAAACTTAAGATATCTCTAGAAAATTGATTGATTAAAACATGTAGCAAATTTAACCAGATTTCATTTGTTATAGAATGGTCATGGGTGCATGGTTTCCAAGGTATAAGCGAAAACTTGAAAAATGGGACCTTCTAATCAGGGGGAATCAGATAAATGAATAAGATTTTGTTGGAAAATAAAATTAGCAACTTGTATTTTTTTATTTACTTATTTTAATCTAGCCTAGGAGTCCTCGTGTCCGTGAGAGGTAAGGCATGAGCTCTTAACACTGCGTGCCAAGGGTTGTGGGTACAATTCCCACTAGGGGTGGTGGCTTTTCTTTGGAAAAAACAAAAGGCATCAGACCTATCCTGGCTATAAAAAGGTGGTAGCCTATAAATAACCTGTCCTAAAAGTCTGAGTTAATTATAATGGACGTTAAAATTGAAATAAATAGATAATCTATCCGATAAATTAGATAAACTAATTATGACTCATAACTTTCAGGAGGTCATGGTACATTCTCAAATTTGGTGAATAATTTGGTTCATGTAATAATGTACACTTATTACATGCTATCAGCTATGGGCCCTCAATATCAAAAATACCTCTGGTGGAAACAGCACTTAACAACTCTGCAACTGGTAATCGGTGTTTATTTTAAATGATTTAATTTAACATTTTCAGAGCTATAATGAAAACAAAAATTATTTATTTATTTTATTAATAGTTTATCACAACTGAGGTGATTAAGCTGCGATAATATCAATAATGTATAAAAAAGTACATTTCAATGCGAATAATTAGGAATAGTCATAAATCACATTAATTGGAGGCCTGGAGGCCGTGAGTGCTAAGGTGTATGCACTCCGTGCCTGAAGTCGTATGTTCGATTCCTACTAGGGGTGGTGGCTTTTCTTTAGAAAAAAGAAAAGGCATCAGCCCTAGCCTGGCTAGAGAAGGGTGGTAACCTATAGATAACCCGTCCTAAAATTCCTAGTTAATTATAAATGGACGTTAAAATTTAAATTTTTCACATTAAAGGCTGCATTAATAGATAAACATATACCACATTAACGATCAAACATCTATTGCGGAAAATATATCCAGAAAAAATATTATTAAACTTATCAATATTTATTATTAACAACACATAATAGAAACGATTATACTTCTCAAGTCAATAATTATTCACATAAGCATCCTTAATGTATAGAAACTATTTTAATAATGCATAAAAAAATTTATGAATTAATCAAGTTCATAATACTATAATTTTATATAAAATAAGGTTCTAACTAATGTATTAATAAAAATGAAATTTTTCAGGCACAGTTCACTATCGTGTTCTTCCACTCGGCGCAAGTGCTCTTCTTTGACTGTGGCTACCCAAAACTCATCGGAGCATTTCTTCTAGTCCACTCAATAATATTCTTTGCTCTATTCTTTGACTTTTATCAAAAAGCTTACAACAAAGAAAAAGAAAAGATATTGCTACAAAAAACCAAATAACATAAATAAATTAATTTGTATATATACTCATATCAAGTCATGTACATAGATTACATTAATAAAATCATATTTATTTCTTGAAAATAAACAAAAGTATAAAAGATATAAATTAAAATTGTATGGAGGTATGTATTATACGTAAGTAGGTATATCTATAATATTCTGTAATATAGTTAGTTATATTTATTAATAATATATCTATATGACCCTTCACAGATGGAAGGTAGTTTACAAATTTTAGTTCTATTTGTTTCCTGTTAATTTATTATTATTTTTGTCACATGTGGATGCAGATTAGAATGTGTTTTTTTCTGTTTTAAATGGTTTTATTGCTTAATAGCTCAATGCCACTGTGATTTCTAGTTCAAATTAAAAAAAGAAAAAGGTAAATTTTCTCAATTAAATTTTTAATGTAATGTAATCAGATGGGTATGCAGCAATAACGAGGCAGCTCCATTTTTGGGCATTATGTGTTCAGAACATTATCATGGAATTAAAATGTATCTCTATTTCCTGGTAAAATAAGAAACTACCTTTGGTCACTGGTTCCGTAATTTCTTGCTCAATTGCAGCAGCTCTACTATAGAAGGTCGCACAATAAGGAGGCAGTTCCAAATCATTAAACCTCATACCACCACTCTAAAAAAGGTACGATGGGGTCTTTATAAGTAGGTGGCTATATTATGATAAGAATAAGAAAATGAAAACAATATCAAGAAACTAAATTTTAAAACATTTTTGTTTTTTAATTTGCCAAACGTGTGAAAAAAGCTGTCTCCTTATAGCTGCACGCCCTTCAATTACAATTGTACTCGTCTAGAATTTACGTTGAGAATGAATCTTGGTGTTTATAAAACAAAAAAAAACTTACTAGACTGCACATTCTCCTTTATGGGTTTGTCAAAATGAATAGTGTACATTCAGTCATTCTGAGGTTTCGTATATTTCTATTTAATTCTCAGGGAGAAATGATTTCTGATTCCAGTAGACTTATTAAGCTAAATAGTTCAGAATCTACGTATGCTGTCCATTCTGTTTTTTTATCATAAAAAAAAGAAAAAATATCTCATTCCCTCAATGTAAAATGTAATTTACACAAATGAAAATTAAGTCTTAATGGTATTCATTGAAGTACTCTTATATTTTTTAAATAAGATAAAATATCGAATTAAATAAAAAAATAATTTTGATCTGGCACAAATAAAGAGGTATTACTATATTTAGACCTGCTAGAACATGTAACATGTCGGCAAGGACACTGTCACATTTCAAAATATATCAGTTTTGAATAAAACCCAGTAGCCTATAAAAGAAATAAGGTCTTTTGATGAAGAATACTGCTTTTATTATAGCCCTTACGATCCTGCCGAGCTCTCGTGAGGGTTCTAACTCAAAAAGTCTGCCACATATGAGCTGCATTACTAACATCCCTCAGAAAAATTGTTATTTTATGGAATATTGCTGAGGTGTGCGTATTAAACATAATGACAAAATAAATATTACTTTTAGCTCCTTTAAATTTTGTTAACCAGCACTCCAAAATATTGATGTTAATTACACTTATTGCTTTCATTCAAATGTTGCATAATTTATATATATATATATATATATATATATATATATATATATATATATATATATATATATATATATGTTATAATTTAAATTAAAAGAATGATTTAAAATATTTTTAAATTAAAGAATGCACCACGTTGGGTCGCCAATATGTTATAATTTAAATAAAAATTTTATAATATGTAATTTTAAAAACTCTTATCTCAGGGGTCGGGTTCGAGTCCAGTAAAGTAGAACAGAGATAATTTTAAATAATAACAAAAAAACAAAAGAAAAAACTCATGGATAAGCTACATCCAGGCATATGGATAAACAAGCATTACCTGATAAAGCCGGCTTCGTATTAACTGCATATGACAGGATCGTCTTTACAATTGTATCTCCATTAACGGACTGAGCCTAGTCTTCATGAAAACTGACGACCATATGAGACTAGCTATGCACTGAACTAGAGCTGCATTAGGACTGCATCTAACTGGACCACGATTCAGACTGTAGCTTCTTTCTGACTGAACAACCGTATGAGACTGGATCTTCTTTTCAACTGAACTGTCTAACTTTCTTGGCGGGAGCGTCCTACCGGTATCCAATGCTACCTGTATCGACTGCTAGGCAATATAATAGAATAATATTTGCTTATCCCAGCAATGAATCCAACATATCAATGAGCTTTTTGGATATCTTCCGAATTTTCTGTTAATTTTGAATGTTTAAAATTTGTAATGTAAAATATCATTACAATATATATATATATTTTTTTTTTACGGTGCACCGACGTAGCACCAACTTCCCCGGTGAAGCAAGGAATGTTCCCAAAGAGCCCTGAGATGAGAAAATTCCTGTCGTCGGTGGGACACGAACCCACCATGCGAATCAAAGGTGCTAGCCACTAAACCACCAAAGGTGCACATAACTATTTTAGCTTAGGCATCTGGTTGAGGTAAATATGCCTCGCTAAAAAGTATCCTTGTGGGATTGATGACAATCTGTCATGAGAATAATCCTACATTCCTTCAGAATGTGCTAAAAAGTAATTTTCAAATAAATAAGTATAATATTTTAAATGCAAGAACGGTATTTTAATCGGGATCTTTATCATCTAGAAAAGCTTATCACAGGAATCATAAAGGAAGAACATTAGTCAACACACGGACAGTTAATAATTATCTTCTTTAAAATAATTGCTTATCTTAAAATAGTGTTCTTCAAAAGTTTAGAAATAAGGATTGTAGCAGTTTTCTTGCCGATGCCTTCACCATATTAATCCATCACAGTATTTTTTTTTGTGTCTTGATTAATAAGTAAAATGTTAAGGATCTCAACAAAAGAAAAAAAAAAAAAAAAAAAAAAAAAATGGGCATAGTAGACAAGTTACTAATTGAACTGGTAGAAAAGAAATTCTTTTTGTGTATCTCCTAAACAAAATATTTTATGAAAGTTAAAATTATTATTGTAAGGTTCAAGTACAAACTTATTAGATTCTAATAAGCCTAGACAAAATATAATATGAACCTTTTAAGCCATTTAATACTTTAAAAAATATTTTGATGTACCCAAATGAATCAAGCTACTGAAAATTCAATACAAATCTAAAATATATATATTTAAAAAAAAAAAAAAAAGTTCTTGTTGGAGAGAGAACCCTTTCTGAAACGGGAGGTATTCTACTTTTTGAGTTTTTATGAAAAGAATGTGGAACTGGATCTATCTAAGTATTATTTATTTAGTGTTGTTTTTAATTTTCTTCGTGTTCAAAGAGAATCCTAAAATACCGAAGCTTACAGCAATTTTAGGAGCATTAATGACAAAGTTTTTAAACAAAAATAGATTTAGTTTTTAGTAAATATCTAATCAGAAATAAGCACAACTTCCATAATCAATAAATACCTATAATAAGATCAAAATTATGATTGAAAGAAAAATTAATAATTTATTTTCTTAGAATGTAATTCTAAGCTTATGTCAATCATGAAAATTAAAGTGTTCAATTAATAAGCCAAAATATATTTAGGAAATCACTGTGATAATAGTGATGTTTTGTATTTTGTGGCCAATGACCAAAGCAGTCGAGGCACCCAAATAATAAATAAATAAAAAAAATTGTATTTTGTGTAAGAAAGTGTTCAAAATCAATCAAAAATGTATGTATTTTTTTACATGTATGTAATATCTTAGTATAACTATAGTTTAGAAATAAAGGATTTAACAATCAAATATACAAAGTTTGAATATCAAGCAATAAGTATTGATAATCATTTTATTTAAAATAATATTTATTTAAATATAGAACCCTGCTCAATAAAATGAATGACAGGCACTACTAATGTGCAGAAACATACTTATTTTCTGATATTTTATTTCAAACGATTTTTTCAACAAATTTCAACGCTACTACAATAAATTTTGAAGTCTCAAAATAACATATAATTTTCCTAATATAATTCACAGAATCTATTCATTGGACATTTTAATTTTAACAAGCAGTCTGTGTGCCATGAAAGGTTATGCCTAGTTAACATTTCTTTTTCTTCCATGGTGTTAATGGTCCTAAGGTTGGCAGACTAAAAAAAAAATCCACTTTTTTAAGATGAAGTTGCATCTAAAAAAATTAAGAAGTGTGTTTACAAATTATTTACAATTTTATTCTGAATTAACAAAAAGAGCAATAAAAGGACTGAAGAAACAGGATATTTCGTAAATTTTTAAAGTTTGAATGGGATCATGATGAAAAAGAAAAAAATGTTACCAATTTATTACTTAGGCTTTGGTTTCATTGGAAATAATAATTTTGTTATTTGCCTAAAGCCTATTTAAATTGTATACCACAAGAACTATAATAAAATTGAGTTCATAAGTATTCAATAAGTAAATTTCTAAAATGTTTGAAAAATAAATGTAATTCATTGTTATATGTATGCATTCTGTAAATATTGTTTGCTCAAGTATGTTTGTTGAGTCAGTAAATTTTTTTTATATATCATAATATTTCATTTTTTTATATTTTTTTCCAGCCCTTCTTTCACATTTTCCATTAAAGATTAAATCAATCTGAGTCTTGGAATATTCATATCATTAGGCGGAATATCTGTTGTGGAAAACAGCAAACAAATGTGTTATTTGGAAAGAAACAGTTTTTAAAAAACAATGATGCTAAAAATTTTAGAATGACTATGGAATTAGCAGCCTCAAAAATGTCGAACAATGGCAGCAGAATTCCAAATTTTAAAAAATATTACGAACTAAATATTTATGGTCAATGTACATAATTTTTTTTTTAACGGTGCATCAACTATTTGGCTATTAGCGCCGGGCTATCTACAGGTTGCCACCCTTTTATAATGCCAACAGCACGTGGTCTGTCACCCATTCAGGTACTGACCATGCCCGACGAATGTACATAATTTAGTAAATTAATGTGTACATAATTTCAATATTAAAGTCTCTGTGAAAAACTCTGAATATGAAATAAAGAGAAATAAAAATATATGTAAATAATGGATAATCGATTTGAAAAATGCTACAAAGGAATCGGCCAGAAAAAAGAGGTGAGGGAGGCAGAAAGAATTGAGTCACCGTACGAAAACAGCGACATTTACGAATGTGCGGAAGTCCTGAGATTATGTTAGACTCTAGAAAAATTAAAATGTTGTGACATGTTTTCAAAATTCATGACTTTTTTTTTTATTTTTGTGCTCTACTTTCAATTTCACGACATCTTCATGATTTTCGTGCAGTAGACACCCTGTATTATTAAGTGGTTCCTAGCAACTCCATAAAATTAGAAAAAATATATAACATGGGAGGCACAAAATAATATAGTGCACAAATAAAAAGACAAATAATTTATTAACAAGTTTCATAAAACAAATAGCAACAAACGTTGTGTCTTTTACGCTTAATGGAATGCACCCACCATATTAATATCTACATTCACTAATTATTGCTTCATTCTAAGTTATCGTAACAAGTGAAGATTTAACAAACATCTTATTTCTTTATATATTTTCAATAAATGTGAATTATATATTTTCACATGTGTAATGTAAAAAAAAAAAAAATCTTAAGCAACAAATCAGACGAGGACTTAAACCACAAATAATATTAATAAATAAAATTAAGGCATCTGCATTAGGTAAAAAAATATAAATACTTAAAAATAAGAGAGATCTTTCATAAATATTTTAACAATGATAAGTATTTGCACAATTTAAATACTGAAATAAATTCACATTTATATACTTTAATAAATATCACAAGAAAAAAAACAATGAAAGCATTAACAAGGATAAAAAGTGTATCACATACAATAAAACATAGAGCATAAATACATATTTAGTCATTATATACACTCTGCTTAGTCTGTTCATAAAATAGAACCCTTTTTTTACATGGTTTCCCATTAACTATGACTTATAATGCAATATTTTTCACGTTAATAATGGTGGAAGGTCAGTCATTAATAAAATAGAACGATACCTAATCCATAATGTTTATTAACAATATCCACCGTCAATTCTGCAAGTTTCTTGCACTGTCAGGAGCTTATATCTAAAATTGGATTATTAGTTTATTTTAAAATTATAACCCTCCAACCAGCCCCTACTACACTAGATTACTTTCCAAAATCTTATATAAAGAAGAATTGAAACAAAATCTCAAAAACATTAAAACAAAATGAAAAAAATGTTGTCCAGAAAATCAGAAATGTTCACTTTCATTTGACAATTCAAACATTTGTGGGGGAAAAAAAGACACATTATATATAATAAAAAAATAAGAAAAGTGTTAACAAAAAGAGATAGATGTACATTTTACAGCATATTTTTCAATTGATGGGAGGGAGATGAAATGAAGTTATAAAATATGACACCTATCAATTTTTAGAAAATATAGTATTGACTTACAATCCTTTTTTATATAAATTCAACTGATATTTTTGCCCGCCGTTTCGTAGTCTTGAAACAGCCAGAGTGGATAAAAGGTTAGCTCCATGGGCTGCTTATAATTTGCCTCACAATGTAATTTTAATTTTAATATACATATATGGAACAGATCTTTTCTGTTTTATTAATTACTCATCTGCCACCATATTTAAAGAAATTTAACGATTTTTTCAAAAACGGTTAGAATTCCTTCTTAACAACATAGAAACCTACTTCAATTGCATCATGGCATTCAATAGACTTCACCTAACTGAATATAATATTAAAAGTTTAGTTTATTATTGCATCTCCTTATAAAATGTATTAAAGATTCTGACCGAATAATATTATATTTATTATAATGAAATAATAATATTTTATTAATATAGCGTGAATACTTTTTTTAAAGTAGTTAAATACTAGTTTAAAGGGTCAATGTTTAAAAAAAATATGTCTTCATAGAATAATCAGTGACCATTGATCTAAAAAAAAAAGAAATTATAAATTAAGTAGCTAAACTAATTCCACTGTTTAAGTAATTAAACAAACTAATTAAAATAGTTGAAACGGAAATTTTATTATAATAATTTCCGAGAAAAACAAATGTAGGCAAGTTAACCCTGTAGTTTTCCGCCTTAAAAATAAATAAATAAAGAAAATTTCCTACAAATCAAAAAATAATTTAACTTCAATAAAATGAAGCAGTAATTTCTGCTCTGAAATTTATATATATACACATATAAAATGTGTGAAATTATAAGGGTAGCATTTTCTGAACAGGCAAGCTAATACAATGTAATAATTTAACTGGTAACTGTAATATCTAAATCAGTGCTTGATTAAAGGAAGATCTTTTAGTTTATACCCGTTTCACCTAAGGCCCCTTCTTCTTCAAGTTTTGTTAGGAACTTGTACACTCTTGACTTTTCGTCCATCTGACGGGCCATATCTATCAAAGCCAACAACTTCTTAATCCCAATGAAAATCCTGGAAATAAAAAATAAATAAATAAGACAATAATTTTTTTGTAGTGTTAACAATTTACAATTGGTTGCTTTTATAACTAATTGAAATATACTTATTACATTTTATTGTTCCCAATTACTTTAATAAATTGAAAGGAAGTGTTTTCACAACATCTGTCTTGTTGATAGAAGTGTCTGACCTATAGTCAATCCAATCAGGAAAAATGGAACACAATAAAATAATAAAAAAAACTTGTCTTTAACAATGAATGAGTAATGCATACTTTTCTGTAGAAGGAAATGCAAATAAATGGGTGTAGGATTAAAATTATTTTTTAACCCTTTGCAGTCTTACTCTTAATTTCTTGAAAGGGCTATACGGTCGTGAGCTGACCTGGAACCAGCATAAACAACCCCGCCATAAGTTCGCGCCTTTTTGTTCACCTCACACACTGGTGGTCCATACAGTATTCTATGGAGTCGCACAGTTTGTTTTAGCAGTCATAAAAATATATGTTTTTGTTCAAAATTCAATTTTTCTATTTACATGAAAAAGTAATTAATACAAATTTGTGGATAAATGTGCCGAAAGTAACTCTATACTTTTTGAGGGAATGATACATTTCAAAACATTTTCCAATGTTATTCATTTCATCCAATTCTCTCAACATTTTTCAATTTTGTTTGTGTTCCATTTCAAAATACATTAATTAAATATCTGTGCAATAAAAAGGCACAAAAATAGGAAATCTGAAACAAAACCTAACTAGTACAAACATGAAGTGACTACTAGTATCTGTGATTCACACAGCACAGACTGGGATGTGGGGTAAGGTTTGGAATTAAAATGATCTGCTTCTTCACTAGAAAGAGAAGGTGTAGATGATCGTGGTTCGGTCATTTGTTAAATAAAACTAAATTTTATAACTAAAATGTGTAATATTTATTTGCCAACGTTTGGGCTTGAATTACAAGCCATCTTCAGGGCTATGGAGGAGAGAGAGAGAGAGAGAGAGAACATCTCCGTACCTTGGAGACTACATTTCCAATTAGTGGGTAATCCCTCCAAGAAGCTGTTCCTCTCTCTCCTCCATAGTCTTGAAGATGGCTTGTAATTCAAGCCGAAACGTTGGCAAATAAATATTATACATTTTAGTTACATAATGTAGTTTTATTAAACAAATGATCGAACCCGGGTCATCTACACCATCTGAATATCAAAGGTCGACTATCTCTTCACTATGCTCATTATCTAGAATAGCGCGCCATATTAAAAATATACTTAGGAGCACGAGGAAAAGGGCTAGAAGGATAGAAATTTCGTGGTTGTAGCTCGTCAGAAGACCAATAGGGCCAGCAATGAATAAAAAGACAGGACTAAATTAAAGACTTGTTCATGCCTGTCCAAGGTTGGCAAAGGACTGAAAAGGGTTAACAAACAGTATGAATTTACTTGATATTAGTTTTTCTTAAATAGGTGCGCTTTTCTAATAAATATTTGTCCTATAACAGGCCACGAGAGCTCAGAGGTATTTGATTCTTGACCATACAGCACACAAGAAAAATAGCATGGGGACTATGTTCCGGCCAACTGATTTTCTACAATGCAGATCTGAGTTTTGAACTCAGCTCCTTCAGAATATGAGTCAAGTTATTCCCTGAGCCAAACTATCCTCTCATATTCATAAATAGGTCAGATTTATTTCAAAGCTCACATGCCAAAAACAAAACAAATCTTAAAAAACTAATACAAACAAATATTCTTCTAAATTTACTTACCTAGAGCCTTGTATCTTTTTGGCAAACAGGGACAGATCTTTTTTCCCAAATATATCACCCTCCTCGACAACAGCTAAAAGGTGTTCGGGTTTATTTAAGTTGTGTACATGAAGAATTGCAGTAAATGCAGACAGCATTTCCATGTCTTCAAGTACCTGCCTAAAAAGCAATAAAAACTGAAATAAACAACTGTTTAAATGAATGAATACAAGGGTAGTATTACATTGAATGCTGAAAATCTAAGAAAAAACTAATATTCTTTTATTTATTTACTGGGTAATTGATAAAAATCAGCCCAAATGCTTCTCGTAATCAGAATTTAATTTTTCTTAAGATTTTCAATGTTAACAGTCAGTTGCCATTACGACCTTATCATTACAAGGACATATTAATCCAAACATATGGAAAACTGATGTTACCAAGTAATGAATGAATCAGTTGAATTTAAGGAACTTTTATAATACAGTAGACTCTTCTTAATCCGGAGTCTTTGGGACGGGGTTCTGTCGGATTAGAGAATTCAGTCAGAAACGGTCATTTATGAATTTGAAAAACCTTATTATTTGAGGATGTAATAATATGTACCATTTTCAGTATTGCATATTTAAGTAAGATTTAGTACATTTATATTCTTAGTAGAAACACATTTTCCTGCCTCTAAAACAAAACACATATGCCTTCTTTGACAGCCATTAAATGAAATACCACAAAACAAATGTTTGGCTAGCAAGGATGGGAAGGATTTCTTGGAACCCTCAAGCCAGCCCAGCTCCTAGCAGATAAGAGAACAGATAGAAAAAAATGTTATAAGCCAAAATTGTGTAATATTTTAAATACTAAATAAATATGTAAATAAATTGTTTAAATAATAATTTATTTATGATCATTGTAAATAAAAACCAACAGTGATAAGCAGCTTTTATTTACAATGGTGTTTGCATTGCATAGAACGATATCCAGTAATCCTCAAAGAGGTAAGAAATTGATTAAATTGTGCCGTTTTATACAAAAAGCCACTAGTTTGATGTACGTAGTAAGGTCCATAAGTTTCCGGCCTGTCCTGCTTCCCCTCCTTCAAACGTGCCGGGACCTGCACGCCTATGCAGGTCCATGCCTGCTCACTCTATACCCATCGCCCGCACTTCCTCAGTCTTGTCAGTCAGTGTCCAGCCTTGAAGGAAACTCCCCATTTTTACAATGTTCAAACTCGAGTACCGTGCGGTAATTAAATTCTTTTGTAAAGAGGGTCTTACTCCTGCACAAATTAAAGAGCGCTTGGATTGTGTATACAGGCAGTCCTCCCCCTCGTATTCCACAGTGAAAGAATGGGCAAAATTATTTAAATTAGGGAGAGAAAGTCTAGAAGATGACCCACGTCCCGGTCGCCCATTGGAAGCTGTCACTTCTGAAACAATCCAACTTGTGGAATCTGAATTGCTGTCTGACCGGCGACTAAAAACCAAGGAAATAGCAGCGAGGTTAGGGCTTTCAAAAACAAGTGTTTTGAGGATCATCAAAGAACATTTGCATATGAACAAGGTTAGTGGAAGATGGGTTCCAAAAATTCTTTCAGCTGCTCAAAAACAGGAACGAGTTCACTGCTGCAATGAATTTTTACGCAATAATGCCGACCCAAGGAATTTTTTGGACTCAATTGTAACTGGGGATGAGACAATGGATCTATATTATGACCCACTCAGCAAAAGAGAGTCCATGGAATGGAGAAGACCAGGAGAAGCACCTCCTTTTAAGGCAAAAGTCACGCAGTCAACAAAAAAGGTAATGGCCACAATTTTTTGGGACTGTAAAGGAATACTACTGATAGATTTTAAAGAAAGGAATACCACAATGAATGGTGAATATTATGCAGCCCTACTTCACCGGTTACAAGACGCCATTACAGTGAAGATGCGAGGGAAGTTAAGCAGAGGTGTCCGCCTCCTTCATGACAATGCCTCTGTCCACACAGCATTGATTTCCAAGGCCGCCGTGAAGGACTGTGGATTCCAAGAAATCTCTCATCCACCCTACAGCCCAGATTTGGCCCCTAGCGATTTCTACCTTTTCTCAAAGTTAAAATCTGACCTTCGTGAAAGGCGATTTAACACCGACGAAGAGCTCCAAGTGGCAGTGGAAGAACATTTTTTTAACAAAGACGAAAATTATTTTTTTCATGGTATAGAAATGTTGCCAAAGCGTTGTATTAAGTGTGTTGAACTTAGAGGAGAATATATTGAAAAACAGTAAAACTAGTTTTTTTCTTTCACCTTTCCTTCTATCCCAGGCCGGAAACTTTTGGACCTTACCTCGTATTTGTTTTTTGTTTTTTATAAAAGTAAGATAACTGCCTTGCTCTTCATTTACCTCACCATGCCACACCGTTGAGGGTGCAATGTACGCATAATTCCGAGATGGAAATTAAACATATCGAAACACATCATTGAATTCAGCAACCTATTCCTATTCTTCTGTTTCATAACAAAAATGTTGATATAGTTTAAAAATAAGGTTCAAAAAATGTTTTTGTTATAAATAAATTATTATAAAAACAATTTATTTATATAACAATTTGTTTTGTATGTAAAATACCATACAATTTTTACTTACTAAATTTTTTTCTATCTACGATAGTTTAAAAAAGTTAGAATATTTGAGGTCTACCTTGGAAGGGTGGTTTCACCGCTTAAACGTGTGATTGGGCCGATATAAAAAAATACGTATAATTATTTTCACGTGTTTCATAAACATAAAAAGTTTCTTTAAAAATCGGCTCCGGAAACTTTGGGATGTTCCCTTGTGAGTGTTAATACCTTACCACTCATTGTCATCGGGCATCTTTTTGTAAAAATAGGCTAAATTTAAAAAGATTAAAAAGTGAATAGAGAAGTTTTCAACTTTATTCCTACACAAATTATTAGAATAAAATTATCTATAAAAGTCCTAAAAGTTTCTAAATAAAATGTATTTGTAATACTTTTATAGTCCACAATAAAGTATCCCATTTAAAAATTCTGATTTTTACCACAAAATAATCTTAACCTAAAAATTGATTCTGTCACATAATTCTGTGGTTATTTGCCAAAATTTGATGTCAAATTTGGCAATTTTCTACTTTACCGATCATGATATGTATTTAGAGTTGTGAAACTTTTTATTATATGGAGGGTTCAGAGCACAACTAGACCAAGTCCATTTTTGACCTTTTATGTTATAATGACATTGAAGAGTATTACTAAAATGGCTCTTTTCAGTGCTACAGGAGACTAAGTCCTAACTTCATTAATTTGCCATTTGTAGCAGTTCTTGCTCCACATCTGTAAATTATTCTTATTTGTTTTCAGAGCTCTAGTAAGCCAAGTCCAAGTTGTAACTATTTTATGAACAAGGCTATACATAAGTAATGTCAGTGATATTTAAAATTAATATCAGTATATAAGTTCAAATTGTTTTAAGCCTTATACTAGTCAATAGGATTTATACGTCTCTACAATTAAAACGAATAATACTCATTTTCTGAAAACTGTATAACATGGACTTGGTCTAGTTGTGCTCTGAACCCTCCATATCATGTTTGGCAGTTCATTTTTCCCCCGCTATACTTTTTTATTAGATATATCAAATTATGGCATAGAAAAATACAACTCTAAATGTGTATTATGTTGGGTAAAAAAGAAACTTATTAAATTTTGGCAAATAATAACGGAATTATATGCAGACATTAAGTGTACACATCTTGTTGATCGGGTTTACCTTCTGCTTGTAGTGCAGAGAATGAGGAGTTTCCTACCAGCTGGCGGCTGTTTTTTTAACAGAACCAACAGTGCCTGGAGAGTGAGATTTGCATATCTTGGACCAATCGGTCCATAGTCCAAGAGTCTTTCAATATTATCAACTAATATACAGCTCAAATGTGACCTGTAGGCATCATCGAAAATCTGAAAGATAACAGAAGAAAAAACAATAATAAAATACAAAATGTTTTTTGTTTTTTTTTACATGTTATCCCCTTAAAAGTGTCTGCCATATTTATTATTTATTGTAAAGTTGCCTTAATATCACATTAAAGGCTTATGAATAAAACAGTATTTTTGGGTCATAATTTTTGTCCATCTTTCCCCTGAGCGCAGCCTGGTGTTCCAAGGTATGTCCATGAGACTTACCTTCTTATCTACCCAAGACTATAGCAAAATTTCAAGATGCATAAAACCAGGGTGTAAAAAAATCATGATTTTTTTTTTTATTTATTTAAATCGGATTTTTTTATTATTTAAATTGGATTTTTTTACTAAAACCGGATTTAAAAAAGAAATCAGACTTTTTAAATGTATCTAGTCTATATAGAGAGCTGGTTATTACGTAGTTGTTCATTATATAAACCTGTAACTAAAATATTTGTTTATTTACAATGCAAATAATGAAATAACTATTCTAAATTGTTTTGTCTTAAGTGAATAATTTTGGGAGCATAGTAGAATTGACGGATCATATATACAGGAGTTGAAGTTGCCCTATATTTTGAGACCGGAATTTCTGTAAATTTAAAGACTTAAATCGACGAAAATCTTTAATTATCGGCAACTAAAGACATTAAATTTAAATGTACAGAAACTCTGGTCTCAAAATATAGGACAATTTTGACCCCTGAATATATAATGACTTATTTTTCAAATTTTAAAACAAAGATTTTAAAAATGAAGCTTTACAGAAATATTAATCCCTAGGGAACGGATGTTATTGTATTTACATATTTTTTTCTGATTCGTAAATCGTTAGCATTGATGTAATTCTGCACGTTTTAAGTGATTTTAAAGTATTTAAACAGTTTTTTATTTTACATATTTTGTCAAAACTGCATATTTTTACATATTCTGCCATAAATACATATGTTTGCTACATATTTTAATATTCTTTTTATTTTGTTATTGAAGAAATAAAGGAAAACCGAGAAAGAAAATAAAACTTTACCCATTGAGTCTAGGTGACTGTCTTTTCTAATTCCAAGAAGGCTGTTGTATGTACTATGTCAATACAAAAGGCATGTTGTTAGTGGAAAGCTTTAGAATCCTACGAGTTTAATAGAGAAAATTCAGGTTTTAGAAGGAGATACTGGGAATAAATTAAAAATAAAGTGAAAACAGTCTAGAAAAAAACCCTGGGTGGAAAAATATTCTCATTATTGGGGATATCCAGTGTGGCAAAACGATTAACAGTTGAGTTGAATCCCACTCTTCAGAGCAGTTTATTGTAGCCTTCAAATATACACCATTGACTTTAGTAGAAGTTGAAAGATAATTCAGTCGCTTCAAAAATTTACTCAGATCAGACCGGCATCATTTCACGTTTGAAAATTTCAAAATTCAAGTTGTAGCAAACAATCTTCCAATGTTCAACTGTAGAAATTTTCATATCTTCGCCCATTTATAATGAGTTCCTAATTTTTATTTATGATTTATTTTTCAATATGTTAAAGAGTTTTAGTCATTTTGTTCAATACTTATGTTCTTTCCATTTATAATAACAGAGTTCCTACTTATTATTTATGCTTTTCTTTTCAATATTTTATTGTGTTTAAGGTATTTGTTTACTAAATACTTTCAATTTTTTATTACATATTTTATTATAAATAGTTAAATATATATGTATATATTTTGAATTTTATTTTACATGAACATCCGTTCCCTCTTAATCACGTATAATAAAAGTAATATTATTTATTTAAAGCTTTGAGCAGAAATGCTAGTTTTTCAGCCTTTTCACATCTAATTAGGTAGTTTCTCATTTGACTGTGAACAACACCAAGGGTTGAAAACATTCTTTCAACCCCTTCAGAAGTGGCCTTTCCTGTCATAAGCTGCTCTATTATTAACAGTTCTTTTAAGGAAATACAATATTTTAAGGCCGATGAAGACTTCCACCAATTTAAAGCATTCACTTCGCCCACTACCTGCCAATCTCTTTTATCTTAAACTTAAAAGGTACTGATGTAGTATTAAAAACAAAGAAAGGGTCATAAAAGAAACAGACTTTGAATAGATAAGAACGGTCAAGTGAGGGTAGGCCCTAGGGGCAAAAATAAAGACGAAATGTTGAAATGGCTGAAAAAAAGGCAGAACTAGTTAGATTTAAGTTAAAAAAATAAACTGAAGTTAAAAAAAATATAAAATAATCATTTTTTTAATAAAATCAATTGGTTTAAATCAATGTTTTTTTAATGAAATCATTTGATTTAAATCAATGATTTTTTCAAAAAAAAAATCAAATGACTTTAATCACTGATTTAAATCAATTGATTTAAATCGTTGACACCCTGCATAAAACAATTCATGAAACGTGGGTTACCAGCTCTTGGACTACCAAGGCAACTTAACCTTTGTTGTATCATAGAATTTGTTAAGTTAGTCAAATATAATGTTGTTATACACGAGTTATAAATGTTATAATATTTTAATCGATTGAAAAATAGTGTCAAGTAATAACTTAATATCTGTAGTTTATAAGTTTAGTGAGAGTTCATTGTTCTGCGTGTGAATCTTTGATTTTCTCGTTGAAATTGGAAGTATGCATTACAAAGGTATGTAATAAATGTGTTTGTTGATCAAAATCTAAAAATAATAAATAAAAACTTACTTTTCTAATAGACATGCATTTAGCCTGTTCAGAATAGCCGACCATATCTTCTGGAGAACAGACTTTAATAAATGGAAAATCTGAATTTTTAGCAAGCATGGCTGCCAGAGCAGTTTTTCCTGCATTAGGTGGACCTGTTGGAGAATTAAACATACAATTAGTTTAAACAAATGATCTGAATGTTATATTGTCATATTATGCAAGAAAGTAATATTATGACACAAATGATATTATAATGTCAAAACAAATATAAACTCTTAAATTATCAATAATAATACATATTGATCAATATTGGTTTTTGTTATAACTCTGCTTCTTCCAACAGCGATCTTCACAGCAGTAGTTCAAAAACTGTTCATATTGAAATAAAAAAAATCAAACCTGTGACAGGACATACACCATATCAAATCCTTGACCATTCAGCACACTAGGGAGATAGTGTGGTCAATAATATACTTTGATTGTCTGGTTTCCCCTTTAACCCTTTCTTTGCTGACGAATGAAGAGACTAGCAGCGCCCGGTACGCTCGATGCTTATCCGTCTAGCTTCTCCCGTACGCTCGCCAATCTCTCCTCATCTCGACCTCACTACCGTTCGACTCTTTTGTCTCTCTCAGCATCCTCTTGTTATATAGTTGGAATTATTAACTTATAATTTAAAATATATTTTACATTCGTAATATTATACTAAACTGGAAGACATTTTCTATCATGGAAAAGAAAATTACTCAGAAAAGTAATGATGATATAATTACTTGATTGATATCATGTACAGTATATAATAATAAAAGGAGTATATTTATACCAACCGTAATAAACAAGATCCAAATTGTGACTCAAAGATATAAACAGCAACAATATGGTTAGAGGGACAAAATAGGGTACTACCCTTGTTTACGATTGTGGTCACTCTACCATTTTTTATATGGTTTAGAGTAGACCACTGGCGGTGAAGGACTGCAGAGATTTGTACATAGGTTGAATTGAAAATCAGGATTTATTCCAGAAATTATAATCAAATGGATGTGGGGGGTGTAGGCCAAAACAGGAACATACTTATTGTTATTGAGTTAGTTAAATTTTGAACATGGGAATGATGAGCTGCTGCTGATGGTTGAACTGTTGAATGGTTTTGCTGGATCTTCATAAATGATAAATTAAGAGGGGTACCTGGTGTCTTGACGATTATGTGTTTAAGCATAATGTATAAGCCCTGTAATGTGCTGCATTTTCTTGTTTCTCCAATCCTGGTGGGCTGGCCAACACCATTCCTGCTCCATTCGCTCGTCCTGGGTGGCTTAGATGTTTACTCCTCCATCATTGGTGTGTAAAACTTGGGGAGAGAAAAAAAGATGCTCCACACTTTGTCTGCTTGGCGACTAGGCGACTATTTCTTCCCAACTTGTCTTTGCGTGCAGTTCGTACTGCCGCGGGCAAGTAGTTCCCGGGCACACCGCTAGGTGGCAGCACCTCACGGGGTAGACTTCTTACATATAATGAGCGGAGTGAAGCGAACAAACCGCCCACCTAAATTAGTTTAAGCTAATTTACAATACAAAAAATAAAAATAGAAAATATTACAAGGGTGCGTACAAGTTGGTTCAACCTACAAACAACACAGAAATGAAAAAGAGTAAATAAACAAAAATACAATAATGAGGGTAAAAAACTTCTAATGTATGTGGCGTTGAACAGGTGTACCAAATACAAATTGAAACTACTTCCAAAAAAAAAATGTTTAAAATAAGGATAAAGTAAACAAATTCCATAATGAAGAAGAATAACGAAAACAAAAGAGCCAAACTTGGATATTCAACTAGCTGAACGATCTTCCGTTTCAGCGTGAAATAAAGGAACAAGGGACGTAACTGCCCTAGTTAAAGTCTTGCCGGTGGGGGTTAGGACATCCACAACGCGAATGATTCCGTCGCGACCAGGGTAGGTGAATGTGACTCGTCCTACGGGCCATTGTCCTAGAAGTGGTCTTCTTTCCACAAGGATCACTAGGTCTCCTGCTTTAATACTGGGTTGATTCTTTCTCCACTTGGTTCGAGAATGAAGATGATGGAGATATTCCTTTCGCCATCTTGTCCATATGGAGGTAATTTGAGCTTTTATCGCCTTCCATCGGGGAGGATGAACGTGAGTCGGCTTATCCTCTGTTGAACAGTCTGGTAGGGAACCAAGAGGAGCGCCGATCAAAAAATGTCCGGGGGTTAGGAACTCGAAATTCTGCGCGTCCTCAGTTAGAGCGCATAATGGACGGGAGTTGAGCAAAAATTCTACTTTAGCGAGGGCGGTCGTCAATTCCTCGAATGTAAGCTGCTGTTTTCCAATTGAGCTCGCAAGGAGACCCTTAACACTCTTTACACCGGCCTCCCAGAGGCCACCGAAGTGGGGTGCACGTGGCGGGATAAATTTCCAATTGATGCCGCGGGGAGAAATGGTTTTGGTGACTTCAGGCGCGATGCTCTGCTGGAACGCATAAATGTCCTTCAAAAATCTTGACGCCCCTATGAAGTTTGTCCCGTGATCCGACCAGATCGTATTTGGGACGCCTCTTCTCGAGATAAAGCGCTCTAGCGCATCAAGAAAAGCTGAGGTAGAGAGAGAGGACACAAGTTCTAGGTGGAGAGCTTTAGAAGCAAAACACACAAAGAGGCATAGATACGCCTTGCCTAACGATGCTTTCCTCCTTTGGGACTCTTTGATGAGAAACGGACCAGCGTAGTCTACACCGACCTCGATAAAGGATCTGAACTGAGAGAACCTCTCTTTGGGAAGGGAGGCCATCAGAGGCGCTAAGGGTTTTGCCCTCAACAACCGGCAATGGACGCAGTTGAGGATGCGGCCTCTAATCAGCTTCATTGCTTTTGGGATCCAGAATTTTCCTCTCAAAAGCGCTAACGTCAAGGAGGTTCCAGCATGGTAGTGTGTCCGGTGAATATGATCAACAAGGAGACGTGTGAAGTGCGATGTCTTAGGCAGAAGGATCGGGTGCTTACTTGAAAACTCCAGGGGTGAGTTTTTCAACCTTCCGCCCACCCTGAGGATCCCCTGTTCGTCAAAGAAAGGACAGAGTTGGGCATAGTCTTTCGGGACTATCGGGCTGTTTCTGAAGAACTGATGTGGGAGTCGGGAGCGTTGTACGACTCGTGCACATCTTAACTCTGCTTCTCTGTATTCTTCAGCGGATATGACGTCTGAACGAGGTTTGGATTTTCTCGAAGTGAGTCGGAGTATTCTGGCTGTGGTCCTTATCAACGTGTCGTATGAGGAGAATCGTGAGAGCCAGTCATCATCATGAATCTCGTCCGTGCGAGCGGCAGAAAGCAAATTGACAGTTTTCTGCTCTTCATTTGACTCCAACCAGTCTGAGTGTGCTCGAAGCCAAGGAGGGCCATTCCACCACAAATTTGACTCCTTGAGGGTGCGAGGAGAGCAGCCACGTGATGCCAGATCCGCAGGGTTGTCTTGTGAGGAAACGTGATGCCAACGATGAGCAGGAACCACGTTCGTGATCTGCGAGACTCTGTTGGCTTCGAAAACCTTGAGCTCGTGAACCGGAGTTTGGAGCCAACCGAGGACTACTTGAGAGTCGGAGAAACACGTCACACTGGTGGCAATAGACTGCGGGACTGAGGATACAAGACGAGACAAAAGAACAGCTCCGCAGAGTTCAAGACGAGGGATAGAGGTAAACTTTAAAGGAGCCACTTTGGTTTTGCCTTTGACAAGCGAGACCTTGACTTCGCCATCTGAGCTCATGGAGTGCAAGTACAAGGCAGCGCTGTACCCCTTTGATGATGCATCACAGAAGCCAACCAAGCGGCGAACAGCTAGGGGTTCAGTGATGTGTCGTGGAATCGAGATAGAAGACAGGACTGGCCAATCGGTTGTAAGTTCCATCCAGGCAGCTTGGAGATCGTGTGGGAGTTCTTCGTCCCAGTCGGTCTTCGCTTTCCAGACCTCTTGGAGCAATGACTTGGCGATGAAGACTACAGGAGCAAGCAGTCCAAGTGGGTCAAAGATACGCGATATTGACGACAGCATGTGCCGTTTAGTGACCGGACAAGGATGAGGGGGTTTGACCGAATAGGAAAAGGAATCATTAGATGAACGCCAAAGTAGACCTAATATTTTGGTGGAGTCGTCGATTCTGATGGCTACAGATTCGCTGTGTTGTTCTTTGGCAGGAAGAAGCATTGGTTCGGTCGAAGCCCACTTGCTGAGGGTAAATCCGCCTTTTGCGAATAAACCGCATAACTGGTTTTGAAGTAGAAGGGCTTCTTCTAGGGTGTCAGCTCCGCTGCACAGGTCGTCAACGTAGCAGTTCTCTAAAACGCGACTTGCGGCTAAGGGGAATTCTGACCCATGGATTTCTACAAGTCGCCTTACGGTTCGAAGAGCTTGATATGCGCTTGACTTAAGCCCATATGTTACGGTATTGAGCTCCATTACCTGAATTGCCTTGTTGGGTGAATCGCGCCACAGGATGTGCTGGAATTTTCTGTCTTCTTCGTGAACGACAACTTGGCGATACATCTTAACCATGTCCGCACATAGAGGAATGGCATAGAGGCGAAAACGGATCAGAATGTTGCACAAATCTTCTTGTAGCTTGGGTCCCGATAGGAGTGCGTCATTGAGACTGTAACCTGATGACGAAGGGCATGACGCATCGAAAACAACCCTCAGCTTCATGTCGCCGTGGGGGCCCTCCTGCCAAACGCCATGGTGAGGGATGAGATACGAGGACTTAGTTGTTGCCGGAGACATGTGTCCGAGGTCCCTGTATTCCTGCATGAATTCGGAATATTTATGAAAAAACTCGGGATCCTTTCGGAATCTAGTTTCCAGAGCGTAGAAACGGCGGTATGCAATATCTCTGTTGTCGCCGATCGGAACGCCTTCCTTGAAGGGCAGTCTCACTATAAATCGTCCCTCGTCATCTCGAGAAAGTGTCTTCGAGTAAAATTCCTCGCAATAGGCATCTTCGGGGTCGGTTCGGTCAACAGGTTTGGGCTCTTCAATCTCCCAAAACAACTTCATGTCATCCTCAATTGAATGATGCCTTTCGATAAAGAATGAGTGATGAGAAGTAGAGGGGTGATCATTCAATGTGCCGGCGACAACGAGTCCGAATGTGGTGGGCAACAATGACAAACCGTCGATGTCAGAGGGCTTGGATGCGCCGGAAATAATTTGATGGAAGACATCTCCTCCTAACAGTATGTCGATGGGTTTAGACTCTCCAAATTGGTGATCGGCCAAGGGTAAATCCATAAGCTTGCTGGAAAGTGATGTTGGTAAGCTGATACTGGGCAAATCAGATGTAATGTGATCGATGACCAACGGTGACACCTTTAACTCATTGTCTCCAACGAGTGGGCGTAAAACGCAGTGTGTGGATCCTTTTACTAGGTGCGCTGGTAGGGTTGATCCTGCGAGGCTTGTGATGGACACTTTGGAAGGGCAAATCTTAGCACCTATCTTCTTTGCGAGAGAGGAAGTCATGAAGGTATTTTGACTGCCCGAGTCGAGGAGAGCATGTGCGGTGTGGAAATCACCTCTTGAACCTCTAATCAAAGTGCGCACGGTTCTGAGGAGTACGGTGCTCCTTGAGCATGCTTTCTGGGCTGAGCCAAAACCGATGAAGGACTTGTCTTGAGTGTCTGCAACTGGAGATTGTCTTTTGTCATGAGCTGATTCTTCATCCTTGGTGACTCCACGATCATCTCGATGGATCAGTGAGTGGTGTTTACTCCTGCAGTAGATGCAGCGAAATTTGGAACGGCAGTTTCCAACTCTGTGCCCTTTTTTTAAACAGTTGAAACACACCTTCCAAGAACGTATTATCGATGCCCGTTGCTCTACAGGAAGTTTCTTAAATCTTTCGCACTTCGCACAGGTGTGGGCGCCTTGGCAGAAAAGGCATTGAACGGGCTTAGGAGTGGTTTCTCGGGACTTAGAACTTTGAGAATCCGAGGAATCGCTGCTGGTGTGAAATGAAACCGCTTTGTACCGCGAGGAGTTTCTGCTTCGACAGCTAACACGAGAGTTTGAGGAGGACCTACTGCTTGAGCTTGTTCCTGATACATCCTGTGACATCTTGAGGGCGAGTTTCCTTTGGCGAATGAATGTTATTACGTCCTCAGTTTTCGGAAGGTCCTTGCTGGACTCTCGAGATAATTCGAATTGTTTCCTCGTTTCAGCGTCAAGAGCGCGCAGGGCTAATGTGGATAATATGAATTCGCAAGGATTCCCGAGTTTGAGAGAGTTAAAGGCCTCGATACTATCAGCAACGCCTGTAAGAAACCTATCATATTTCTGCTGTTCCGATTTGGCAGAGGTAACTTCACAATCCACGATGCGATGAACTAGAAGACGAGCTAATACTCGAGGGTTGTCATAGGTCTTTGTTACCTTCTCCCAAGCTTGATCGTAGGACTCATCCGCGATGGTGAAATTGGAAACTAATGACGCGGATTCTCCTTTGAGAGCTGCTATCAGATAATGAAATTTCTCAATTTTGCTGAGAGATTTGCGTTCGTGTATCATGGAGCGGAACGTGTCTCTGAAGTGGGTCCATTGCAGAAGGTCACCTGAAAAAGTGGGAATTGGGATCCTATCGAGCTCGGGACCGCGGGAGGTCATTGTTGGCAATTCGGTTTTTTCAGCTTTCCTTAAAGAGTCGCGGTCCTTGAGGGAGAGTAGAATGGCTTTAGCAGCGATAATTTCAGACCGTAGCTTGCTGTATACCGCATCCCAATCTTTATTAGGGAAAATATCGCTTTCTCCCAAAAGCAGATGTAGTGAGTCGCGTTTGTCCCATGTGCAGCAGAATTCCTCCCACTCTTCCTTCGCGACGAGATATCTTGCCTCGAAGTGGCGTATGTCGTCATCTGCGATATCGTTCAATGTAATGTCGCCGATTCCAATGATGTTGCGCTTTAAAAGGCGCATTTTGCGTTCAAGTGCGTTGGCTTGATTAAGATAATCAGAGGATTTCGTCGTTTGACGCCTTTGAGCGTCTTGATCTTCAGGCATATTCAAAACAAAAACAAAGCAGCCAACCAGATCGAGCAGGAGCGGAGAAAGGAGTTAGCCAAACAAATAAAAGAATGAGAACAATAGAGCAAAAGGAAGAAGCACAAGATAAAATAGAGATAGAAAATGTTCAGGTACCAATAAGAACAACAAAATAAATAAAACTTGAGAAGAGAACGGGCTGAGCAGACGAAACCTTAAAATAGAGTAAGATAATTGGATTACATTAATACAACAGGCTAAGCTAAAGTCAATAAAAACCATTAAAATAATCAAAGCAATTTAAAACACATCATACATAAGGTGACTGTCACGAAAAGAAACCAAGGAGAGTGTGACGTCACGAGAGCGGGGTCACTGTAACTAGACTTGATAACTACTACCTCTATGGACTGAGTCTAGGTGGAGAAACAGCTAGCTGAGCGAAGCCTCCCTAGTTTGAGAAAACCATGAGGATCAGTCACAGTGGAAGAAGAATTGTGTTTTAAATAGGTGTTTATGTGTGGAATAACAAATGAATTGACTTTATGTGAAATAATAATAATATCTGTGTGATACATATCTAGAAATAAAGATATAAATGATATTTATGAGAATCTTATTGTCTACCCAGATCATTAATAAATGATTGAAGAACATATTGTGATTCAATTAAAAATATAAAGAATAAAATCTATAAGGTAATTGAGAGATGAACATGAGACAATAATATGAATAATTTAATAATATAATTGAATGTAAGTTCTCATGTTGGGCTAATGTCAATTACTTGAGTTAAATATGTCTTCAAACATTTACAGAAATTATTTAAACATTAAAATAGTCTAAGCAGCACATTTGAAATGATCAAGTCTGATTTGGATCATGAAGAGAATTTTTAAACTGATTAGTTCATGATAATTAATACAAAATGGTATAGACTTGATGTGATTTGAAAATAATAATATTCTAAGCAATTAATTCACAAATCCATATCAATATATTTTTTATTGCCTGAATATAAGACTATTTTTACCAAAATTATGTAACTGATACAGATCTCTGCCCGGAGGACCATTTGTTTATGATATACTGGTACAGATCTCTGCCCGGAGGACCATGTTTGCGATTTACTGGTACAGATCTCTGCCCGGAGGACCATGTTTACGATTGTGGTCACTCTACCATTTTTTATATGGTTTAGAGTAGACCACTGGCGGTGAAGGACTGCAGAGATTTGTACATAGGTTGAATTGAAAATCAGGATTTATTCCAGAAATTATAATCAAATGGATGTGGGGGGTGTAGGCCAAAACAGGAACATACTTATTGTTATTGAGTTAGTTAAATTTTGAACATGGGAATGATGAGCTGCTGCTGATGGTTGAACTGTTGAATGGTTTTGCTGGATCTTCATAAATGATAAATTAAGAGGGGTACCTGGTGTCTTGACGATTATGTGTTTAAGCATAATGTATAAGCCCTGTAATGTGCTGCATTTTCTTGTTTCTCCAATCCTGGTGGGCTGGCCAACACCATTCCTGCTCCATTCGCTCGTCCTGGGTGGCTTAGATGTTTACTCCTCCATCATTGGTGTGTAAAACTTGGGGAGAGAAAAAAAGATGCTCCACACTTTGTCTGCTTGGCGACTAGGCGACTATTTCTTCCCAACTTGTCTTTGCGTGCAGTTCGTACTGCCGCGGGCAAGTAGTTCCCGGGCACACCGCTAGGTGGCAGCACCTCACGGGGTAGACTTCTTACATATAATGAGCGGAGTGAAGCGAACAACCCTGCAAATAGGCCGCGAGGCGCGCCAGCTTCAACCTTCAACAATTGCTATAACAATGTCGATTGTAGGACTTTACTTTTAATTTTTTTTATAGATAATAATAGACTTGCACAATGTTTAATTTCAATTAATATATGAAGAAGATCTGATAAGGTCCCACTGAGTTTATACGAGTTAATAGCACTAGACCGGAGAAGCGACATACGGGGCTAACTGGACCAAGAGTTAACTCACTGAGGAGCATCAGGGGCCCTGCTAGTCGAATACGAGTTAACTCGTTTAGGGCAATGAAAGGGTTAAAGGTAACCATTAAAGACTGAGTAAGCTTAGGGACAGACTGGGTCCCCTTCAATCCTCGGATGACCATGCTAGAAGATAAAATCTTCAGTACTCGTCTAAGTTTCAAACTCAAGTCCTATAGAATGTGAGCCAAGCTCACCTCCTAGCAAAATCGTCAGTCTTCAGGATTTATGAATATTTTCGACACTTATAAGGAAATATAGAGACTTCTGAAGCATTCAAGAAAAACAAGTCCTAAAGAGAAATTAAATCTGGTCCACCTAAATTATCATACCATCTTGTGTGATCAAAATTAAGGTAATTTTCAAAGATTGATAAATAAAAATAAATTAATATTTCTCAATTCTTTATATTATATGTTTTGGAGGCCCGGTGGCAGTGAGTGTTAAAGTGTGATCACTTAACACTTCGTGCCAAAGGTCGTGGGTTCGATTCCCACTATGGGGTGGTGGCTTTTCTTTAGAAAAAAGAAAAGGCGTCCAGCCCTATCCTGGCTAGAAAAGGATAGTAACCTATAGATAACCCATCCCAAAATTCGTAGTTAATAATAATGGACATTAAAATTTAAAGATATATCATACGTTTTACATGGGATATTAATGTATACTGAATGAGTTTCGATTCTTTGAGTACCTAGGATTTAAAAAAAAATAAAATAATAATATTTCAATTCTTCGTTTTCAATGAAAAAAGCTGTCAAAATTTAAAGACATGGGAGGACATTCTAGTGACTTAATCTAAAAAATATTAAACTCTGACAACCAATAGGATCTGTTTTAGTGACAAATTAACTTGGCTTTTAAGTAGGAACCAATTGAAGCTTGCTGAAAGCATTATCTTAAAATCAGCCTCACTTGAAAAATTGAATTTTTCGCCCATTTAAAAAATGTTGATATCATTTAGTTACAGAAGCATTTTAGCCCCTAAAAATTATCAAAAAAAAAAAAAAATGACAAGTTAGTACGACCCTTTAATTCATAGATTCTATCAAGTTTAAGTCAAAGAAGAAACCCCATAAATAAATGTCTACCTAATTACACTATGCTTTCTACTCAAGTGCAAAATCACCCTTGAAACAGGCCCATTTTTGTTGTCCAAACTAGTACAAAATCTTTAATTAATATTAAAACTAGAGGAGGCTTAATTGATCATTCCCATATTTTTTTTAAATATACAGGGAATGTGAAAAAGTAGTTAAAAGAGTACTGAGCAAAGTCTGAATAAACTTTAAAATTTACTTTCCTTTTATTCTAAAAAAATTATCTTTTCCGATGGCTTTTGTCACTTTTTTTGGCATCCATAAATACTGGTTGACTCATTAAGTGACAGAAAAATATTCTTATGCTCTTTAAGCAATTTAATCAAAATGAGATATTAATCAAAGTGAACCCCTAGCCGGGCTATCTACAGGTTGCCACCCTTTTATAATGCCAACAGCACGTGGTCGGTCACCCATTCAGGTACTGACCACGCCCGACGTTGCTTAACTTCGGTGATCTACGGGAACCGGTGTATTCAATGTGGCTATGGCCGTTGGCCGCTTTGTTGTTGAAAAAAATTTCGAGTGCAAAGGGATACTGCAAAAATAAATAAATAGTTATTTTTAGGTAGTAATAGTCCTATTTTACATTTATATTTGAGAAACAAAATAAATAAGTTCTCAATGAATGTCATGCTGACAACATGAACTGAGAGGAGATATTTAAAAATAAGCAATTACCTTCTAAGAGGACTGAAACTAAGCCAGATGTTTCCGAAGACCTAGCTTGCTGACATAAGAGTCTGCCATCTTCTAATATAGCTTTAACTTGAGCACCCCAGTTGATGATACCCTGAGCTAAACAGTGATCTAAAGCTTCGCCACTTGTTCCAAAAGCCTGGAACACACAAAAAACTTTCTTAAATATATTGCCAAAATTCATTAACGTTAGATTTGACATGAAAGAGTATACCTTAAAATGATTGTAATATGTTTGTAAACAATGTGCTTATTTAAAAGGAAAGTCATGGGAAGATTAAATAAGATTCACTAGTCATAAAAGACATTTTTCATAAGTCCTGCTTTTTTGCCTCTGTAGAATTCAAAACAAATTTACTTACAGGTTTGATATCATGCTCTAGAGCATGGATGAAATCAGCTCTTTCAATTCTTAATTTTTTCATCGCCTCCGGGTCGACTTCCACCTTGGAAGCAGCTTTAATCAAGCGATTCATAGCTGTTGATTGAGCTGCACGAACTAATCCTTCAAGTTCAGCACCGCTGAAGTTTTTAGTCATTGTTGCGAGTTCCTAAAAAAAAATAACATCAATTATTTTTAACTGACACTTTAAATAATTGAAGGAGAATGAATGACAAAAGGAAAACTATTCTAACAAAAATTAAAATGGAACTTTTAAACTTCAAGGGAGAATCCTTAAATGGCTTACCAATGTAAATATTCAGTGGACATTACCTTCAAATCTACATCCTTTGCTATTTTATCATATTCATACATCTTTGTAGTATGGATTTTCAATATTTCCACTCGACCTTGTTCATTTGGTAAGCCTATTTCCATTTGAACCTACAATCATAATTGAATGGAATTAATGGTTTTAAGTTATACAATAAATACCATATGTATACAGAAAGAGTAAGAAGTCAACAGGCAAAACGCCACTTTTATGGAACGTAAAGTTAATTTACATAGAGAAACGCTATGAAACTAAATGAATTATTTATATTTTAAATACATTTTTCTGAAGATTAAATAGCTTTGATCAGAGTTGTGAAAATAGAACTGAGTTCATTACATGAATTCTTCATAAGCGGTTCTTCCATTTCCTTTTCTGAACTTCCATCACTTAATTCTACATTTTAAGAGGTAAGAAATAGCTAGGAAAAGTAATAGGCAAAAAAATAGTTCAAAACATTAGGATTTTTTAAATAAGTCTTCTGAGTCTTGACTGATTTTTTTTTATGATAAAAAAAATTGATAGAGATGTTCCATTGCACATTTCACAATTAATTTTTTTATATTGAACCAATTAGCACGAATTTTCTATTTTTTCATAAATTTAAAATTTTTTGGTTAACTATGGGTCAAAATAATGAAAAATAACTATTAAAACCAGAATTTTGATTTTATGTTCATTCGTTGTCGAGTTACCATTTTTTTTATTAAATTCTTAATACAAATAAATCAATTTTACGAACTTAGTATATAGTAAAATTTTTCTATCGTTCCTTAGATATTGGCGTTACCGTTTGGTAACGCACTGCGTCTGGCCTGATAAACATATATATGTTTTTTTTTACTCTTTAGCATCTCCGTCCGTACTAACTTTCCTTCTATGGCTTCAATGTCAGTTGACATTTTAGAAATAAATCAACAGGAATTGTAAAGAAAAAAATAAGAAAAATTATTACACCTCATGCGCCGTGTGTTACCATACGGTAACACCAATATCTAAGGGATGATAGAAAAATTATATTATATACTAAGTTCGTAAAATTTAGTTATTTGTATTAGGAATTTAATAAAGAAATAAAATAAAACATACAAGTTACAAAATAAAATAAATAAATAAGAATTGATAATAAACTTATCTTTCTTGAAAAACAAGTTGATGGGATTTTTCAGAAAGCAATTTCAACAAAAACAACAGTGGGAACAAATATGAGAAGTGAAGCGAGTCAAAATCAGTACAGAACTAAATAATAGGATCTAGGGAAGAGGCCTGACACGCTATAGGATTGAACACGTCTCGGTGAGGCGGTAATCACGAGTAAACAAAGCAACTTCAGTGTTACCATACAGTAAAGCACAGCGCTCATGGCTTAAATTAAATAGAATCTATACGTTTCAACAAACCTCCAGTCTTCCAGGTCTGAGGAGTGCCTCGTCAATCATATCTCTCCTGTTGGTCATTCCTATAATAAGAATGTTGTTCAACTGATCGACACCATCAATTTTTGAAAGTAGCTGATTGACAACAGTATCATGGACACCAGTGTTACCACCAACAGAACCTCTTGCTTTACAGATTGCGTCCATCTCATCCAAAATGATAATGTGCAGTCCAGAGTTAACGCCAAGCTATAAATAAAAAATAATAATATATCTGACATTACTAACTAAATAATTAATAAATTAAAGGAAAATGTATAAGTTAAGTTAACCCTTAAAATATAATTTAATTGAATAATTATTCATCTGCCTAACTGGTTAAAGATTTTCCTAATTATTATAAAGAATTAGGAAAATCTCTTAACACTTTATTGCTACCGAGTATTAACATATTAAGTAATAATAAGGCCACATATAAGTATAACAGATTTTTTTAAAAGTATTTAGGGTTAAAAATCTCACCCTACCATGTCACACAAATGAACATACATGCTCTTGGATGTGCCTGTGCTGTTGTTTAATTCCATTCATGTCAGGAATTGTCTTCCAAATTTACTATTTTATTTTATTAATCTTTTTTTACCCCCCCCCCCCCCCCCAAAAAAAAAACCGAGCTTTCACACATATCGTCGATACAAATGCAAAGTATCGAATGTGAAAAGTGGTTTGGTACCTTATAGGTGACTTTATGTATATTTTATCCTATGATATATTTTAATTAGACTTAATGAACATTCATTAGTTTAATTTTCTGTAATTGATAATTATTTTCTTTAATTTTCGAGAGTTTGCCACAATGTACATGAATCAGAAAAAATCTGAACAGCAATCAGAAAAAATTGAAAATGAACAATGCGTTTTTTTTTACATTCGATACTTTGTATTTGTATCGATGAGATGCAAGCACGTCCCATCCTACACATCTATATAGTATCAGCTATTTCAACCTAATTAAAAACTAACTTTCAATAATAATAGGGATAAAATCTAATTCTAACAACAAAAATTCAACAATAAATAAAACAAAATTGTGATTTCACATTAATAAATTCTTTATTTACCCTTTTATATTCTTCTTCTGCATCAGCAAACAAACGCCTTATATTTGCTTCAGATTCGCCAACATATTTGTCCAAAATTTGCGGCCCATTGACAATTTTTGGCTCCCTGGCATTCAACATTTTACCAATTTGTCTAGCCATGAGTGTTTTACCAGTCCCAGGAGGCCCATACAACAAAATTCCTTTAACATGATTACAACCTGAAAGGAAAAAAAAAACAATTGAAATAAAACTTTTACTTTTTTGATAAGTGGAATTTTAGATTTTGGTATCCCAAATAATGGATTTAGTTGAATCCATGTTTTTACGTGTTTGATATTCATCCTATGATAAATTAATATTATTGATTAATATTATAAGACAGTGACCCTATTTTTCCAATATATTCATCTGTGGCAGAAGGTCAATTTTATAAAAACACACTTTCTTTCTTCTGTACTCTTTTATTAGGCTCTACATGTTTCACATCGCTGTGACGCCTCTTCAGGAGCACTTAATCTAAATAAAATAAAATATGGTTACAGCCTATTCATTAGAGAACCTTCCGCAGGTAGGGCCCTACCTGTGGAAGGTTCTCTAATGAATAGGCTGTAACCATATTTTATTTTATTTAGATTAAGTGCTCCTGAAGAGGCGTCACAGCGACGTGAAACATGTAGAGCCTAATAAAAGAGTACAGAAGAAAGAAAGTGTGTTTTTATAAAATTGACCTTCTGCCACAGATGAATATTATTGATTAAGTTTAGGAGAGGAAGAATTAAAAAAACAAATTGCATCAACAGACAAGACCAGTTTTGGAATATTCATATTCTTTCTTTATACCTCAAACAGTTGGACGAGTAACACTCTCTTGTGGATACTGCAACTGTGCATCAATGCAACTCATAAACTTTCAAGAAATGAGATTTAACAATTTATTAAAAATGTATTCATTGCATTATTGTAAATTTCAAATAAATAAGTAATAATAATAATATATTCAACTCACCTAACTGCTCTACAACTTCAGGTGGAAAAACTCGTGAAGCAAATGCACGTCGGAATATTGCATTGAATTCCGACCCAAGGCCACCAATACCCATTTTACCAAAATCCCAACTAGGATTTATAACAGAAACCCTAGTTTCCTTCCTGGAATAAAAGATACCAATTAGCATAACAACAAAGAATAGATAAAAAGTTTAATGGATGATCTTTTACAGTTCCTGGATCAAAAATATTTTTAAAGTAGGGGAATTTATTTAGAACCTTGCAAGAGTAAAAATCATAGGAAAGATAAGGATGTGACCGATTATTGGATGGTGGTAAGACTTCATATTGCAGACGGACACCGAAGGTCTCTACCAAAAACGTTCATTCATTACGGAGTCAAAACACAATCAGTGCATCTGTGACAACAGAATGGAAAGTAATTCCATATTATCACTTTAGATAGTAACATAAGATTAAAAATTATACATGAATACAAATAGACTTAATTACAAGTCAAAATCATTAAATGTAATAAATAAATTGAAAAAAAAAAAAAAATTAAAAGCACTGGGACAATGAAGGAGAATTTTGAAATCACAAAACATATTAAAAAATAATTAAGAGTTAAGACTCAATAAATACATGAAAATCACAATTTGCATTTAAAAAATTAAGAGAGTTAAATTATCTAAAGTGTAGTAAGTGTTTAGCTTTTGTTTTTCTGCATACTTATATTCTACTTTTTCTTTTTATATCTCATTTTTTAATTGTAAATAGAGATTTTTATATATTTATTAACTTTTAACCCTTAATTATTTTATATTTGATTTTAAAATATTCCTTCATTCTAGAGCACTTTTAATAAATTCTTTATTAGTTTTAAGGTTTTATTATTAAGTTTACATTTATTGAAGCATATTTTTAATGTTATGCCATAATCTGAGGTGATAATATAGTTATAATTTTGAATCTGTTTTCACAGGCAGACTGATGATGGAGCTTTGACTGTGTAAGCCATAGGAATTATTGAATAAACTTGGTGGAGACTGTACATTGTAACGATAGGCTGTTGAGGTAGATCGTTTAGTTAAAATTGTGCATGCCTGAACTTCTGGGAGGAAATATTCCCAACAGTTCCGGCATTTGAAAATTGCTATTTCAACGAACAACACGCCAGATGAAACACTAAAACCTCATTACATTTTGCTTGCGATCAGGGAATGATTTGGGTGGTCAGACAAGGGAAGATGTTTAATGTTCATCAATGCCTAGGTAATACTAGGACTTCAAACAATTTAAAATGGAGTGAAAAATTCCCAGTAATAAATTTCTAAAAGAGGGAATTTTTCCTGCAAAGTTATTCCATGGCACTATAGGCCACACCAATTTTCACTTTGAAATGCATAATCTATCTGAACATGCTCATCTTCAGTAGGAACATGTATTTATATCACTAATAAATCTCATGGCAGAATAATCTACTTTTTATCCCATTTACAGATCTCATTTACAATGTTAACAATCTGTGGTATTCTAGCTAAATTTCAATGTGAACAAAAAAGATGAAATGGAAAAAATCAATTCTTAATATAATAATGGGTGAATAACTCAAAACAATAAAATAGTTTTTAAGCATAATTAACACTAATTATAGGGGAGTTTTAATTAATGTTAAAACTGAACTTAAAACAATTCTTATACAACTTTTAGCATAAATATGCTTTCGAGATGACTAAACTAAAAGAAACGTTACAAAACAGCAGACACTTTTTTTGTGAGATATACAGTCTTATTTTCGTACATGGCCACGCCTCTGCACATGCGCGAACACATACAGTCTTCTTTTTCGTAAATGGCCACAGCGCATACGCGAATGCCACCGCACATGCGCGAACGCCACTGCGCATGCGTGAACCCCACTGCTCATGCGCGAACGCCAGCGGACACTTTTTTTTTTTAGACATACAGTCTTATTTTCGTACATGGACATGCCACTGTGCTTGCGCGAATGCCAGCAGACACCTTTTTGTGACACATACAGGCTTCTTATTCGTACATGGCCACCGCACATGCGCGAATGCCAGTGGACACTTTCTTGTAACTTTTTTTTTCCAGTTTAGTCACTGCTAAAGCATATTTATGCTAAAAGTGTCCGCCGGCGTTCGCGCATGCATGGTGGCCATGTACAAAAAAGAAGACTGTATGTTATACAGTACATTACATAGGTTTGTCGGGTGGACCTAAAGCATATTTATGTTCCTGAATTTGAGCAGAAGGCTCTATACGAATTGAAATGTTTTTTTTTTCTTTGTTTAACTATTTCATATCAACTATTGGGCTATCTACAGGTTGCCACCCTATTTTAATACCAATAGCACGTGATGTCACTCATTCAGATACTGGCCCCGCCCGTCATTACTTAAGTTCAGTGATCTTCGAGAACCGGTGTGTTCAACGTGGCTATGGCCTTTATATAGCAATGAATGTTTCTATCTAATCACATCTCTATTTTTAGAGATGTGATTAGGAATAATTAAATAATAATTACTTGTTATTAATTTGGCCAAGATGGAGGTTGTACAGCATATTAGAGGTACAAGAATTTCTGGTCCACGCCCCAAAGTTAATAAAATCATTCAGGTGGAGACTAGATGTTTTTTTTTTACCTTTAATAAAATACTAATTGTCTCATTTGTTTAAAATGAGACAGCTGGGAATAATGCTAATGTCAAAGAAGCCGAAGAATCAAGGAAAATGTTAAATAATGATATTACAAACCCTTTGCTTTTTCCAAAGAGATTTAAGAGAGATCCATCCTTCTTGTTAAATGTCACCATAGTATCTCCCAAACATTGGCCCAATCTGGTTTCCATTGGTTTAGCATCTTGCCCAGCTTTGATTGCTTTGATGTCAGCAGCTGTAATTAAAATTAGTAATAACTCTTTATTAGACAGGTGGTATTTTTGAAATTATAACTCTGTTGATTTTTTTTTTTAAAAATACATCAACAAACTTATCAATCGCTTTCTTATTTATATTGTACACTTTGGTCCTTTCCAGGATTATAATTTAACAAGATTTTCATGTTATAAGTATTAAATGAGTCATTCCTAGATAGCAAGCAGCATATTACAACTTGGGATAAGTTTTCCATTTTAAAACTAATAAATAAAATTAGAAAAAAAAAAAAATTAAAGGATATTGATTCCTATCATATTGTTTTTAAGAAATGGTACCAAAAATATTCCGAGCAAGTACTTTCACATGGGAAGATGCTTTTCCAATTTAAACTGGCAATTTAAAGAATGAAGGCTCAGAATTATTTCTTCTAAAGTATTAATTGAGTAGACTTGGTTAATTCAGTCCCAATTAATAGATGTTTAATATATTACTCTTAAAACGTTCCCTGCTCTCTGAACCACACACATGGTTCATAAAACGGGGCACTGGGACCTATCAATATGCTCGTGAACCACACGTAACTCAAGGGATGTATACAATTTCTATTGAAATATAATCACTGAACATCCTAGGTCCTGCACAGTTTTAAGCATGGACTTGAAAGGACATTCTTAAAGTTTAGAAAAACAGCGGCACATTCTTTTCTTTTATTTATAAAAATTCATTTGGACTTGCCGGGTTGTTTACATGTTTCATACTGGGTAATAAAGTCACTCACTATAAATGAAATTAGTTATCACATTACCTGCCACAGTGTTTTTCAGAATTTCGGTATTCATTAATTGTTCGTCCGAGACAAGAGAAAGTGCAATTAATTAATAAAATTGGCATCCTAGTCAATAGTACAAAATAGATGATAACTCGCAGTTGGCAGTTAAAGTATAAATAACACTTTACATGCTCCCAGGCGTAGTCTGAGTTTATTGACCATTTGAACTAACGTCGAAATTAAGACTTATCTGGAGAATTTTGTATACATAAATACAATCTACAGGGTCTGTCCGGAAAATAATAGGTCTGAGTCGATTAAAAAAAATGTATTGATCTAACCGTTACAATTTTTTAAAAACTTTCAAAATATGCTCCTCCTGCGTCGATACAGTGCTTCCAGCACGATTTCCAAGCACTGAAGGCGTCATGGTAGACATTCTCCGGAATAGCCTTTAGAGCCGCAGCACAAGCTGCTTGGATCCCCTCTGTCGTCTTAAAATGCTTTTCTTTCATCAGTCTTTTCAGGCGAGGAAACAAAAAGAAGTCCGGGAGGCCACATCTTCGCTGTAGGGCGGCTGGGGAAGCGTTTGGATGCCTGCCAGGCTTCGTAGATGGTCACAAGACAGGAGGTGTGAGTCGGGGCATTGTAGTGGTACAACTTCCAGTCAGCTACGATGTCTTTTCGGACCAGATTGACCCTTCGTTTGAGTCTCTTGAGCACTTCCACGGAGAACTTGGACTTGATGGTTTGTCCACGAGTCTCATTGTTGATGTTTGTCGAAGTCGAAGGTCTTCCAGCACGGACTTCATCGGCGATCTCTTTCAGGCCCTCTGAATGGCCTTGTGCCATCGAAACACATCACTTCTTGCTAAAGTATTATCTGGGTAAGCCTGTTTGACCATATCAAACGTCTCTGTTGCAGATTTACCGAGTTTCACACAGAATTTAATCGCCGACCTCTGCTCTAACGATCGCTGCATTTTCGGCTCGTACCACTCACAAAAACTCGTCGCACGAAAAAGCCTGGCTTGACTCTCCGGATGCTCGGAGACATCTGACCAACCCCTCGTTCGTTAGATAGGCACCCATACTACCGAATCCAGTCGGCGCACGCACGCTCCGTAGTACAATCGCGGCGGAAAAAAATCAGTCGTATTACTTTCCAGACAGACCCTGTAGACACTTTCAGACTCTGTATTGGGTCGCACCGAATGAACAATTGAAGAGATGTCCTAAAAATCATCCCTATCAATACCAGATCTATTGGTGCCAGATGTAACCTTTCCCATTTGTACAATAATTTTCTTAGTGGACACAGAAGTGTCTTGAGAAGATTGTGTAAGACCCACAAAAAGACACTGTAAGATCTTGTTGGGCAAACTGTTTATTATTTAGTATTTATACCCCCCCCCCCATTATATCCTTTAAGAGTTCGACAACTATTTAAATTTAGTGTGGTTCCTACCTCCCTCCACAGAGAGGAAAGCCGCTTATGAGGTTGACCTCATGATGCAATCCGGGAGTCCTAACTAGGAAATTTAACGTTTCACAACCCATATGTATATATATATATATATATATATATATATATATATATATATATATATATATATACATATTGAAGCGGGTCATTTTTGATATCTAGGTCAGATCGATGACAATTTGAAGAAATTGTTGTAGAATTCTTTCAAGAAAGTTCTAAAAAGGAAATTAATCATTTGGGCATTGTACTCTGAAGATTCCTTTTTGCATGCATTGTTATTCTGGTGAATTTTCCTTTTCCTCCCCCATCAAATTAGAACAGAATAACAAATACAACATAATCTCATAGTAAAAATAAACAAAAGGCCACACCTTCAAGTTTCTGCACTACCAAGTTAAAAATTTCCTGATCTCTGAAATTGAATGCAATTATTTGTCCAACAGTAAATGGATGACCAGAAAAACGCATGAGAAATTCTTGGGCCATTTGATCTGTATCATATGCGACTTGAGGATTGGCACTAAAACAAAACAAAAACAAAAAAAATATATTATTTTCTATAAATATTAAATTCAAATGAATTAAATAAAATTCCTGCTTTTGGATGAAACTTTTGTATCCAAAGTCCTATGTTACTCTTATATAGGAGTATTTTCTCCAGGAATTCATATAGTTTCTTATGAACAAAGGAAAGTAGAATTGTAGCCCTTAAATCATGAATATTTTTTTTTTTGTTGGGTGCATCGACTGGTATGGTTAATTGGCACCCATTTAAATGCAAGATATTTTAAAATTGTAGATGATTGTTATCATGTGAATAAGTGCAGGGAAAATACGGTTAAACCTCTCTATAGCGGACACCACTGGGAGAACCAAAGTTTTCCACAACAGAGAGGTGTACGCTATACAGAGGGGTTGGTCCAGATGGACACGTACGAATTTGTATATTTAATTCATGTTTTAATTAACCATTTAATAATTACCCATCACAAGTTTTTTTAAGTACCTATATAGAAAGAAGTTCAATAAGTATAAACTTAAAAAAAAAAAAAAAAAAAAATTAAAAATATTTTCAGGCGTATATCCAAAGAGTAATGATCGAAGCTTGGATTCCTACTGATTAACTGTTTCCGCATTCACCGATGCCGATTCTCCATAAATGGCTCTAAATGAAATTTTGTACCTGCCACGAAATTTTTTGTCACCCATTGGAAGCCTTTAATTCAGAATAGCCTAACTGTCCAGCTATCTCTCGTGCTTTTGCCTGGATCATTGGACCTGATATGGGAATGTTTTGAACACGCACTCTTTTAAACCATTCCAGTGTAGCTAGATCGATTCTTACTTCTTGGGCAACATGTTTGTCACAATTTTCCGTCCATTTCTGCAAAATTTCATCTTTCTTTTTCAATATTTCTGCTGCTTGTGTTTTCCCTATCTTAAAAAACTCGGCAACTTTACGTACACCACATTTTTGCGATTAGAAAATGTTATCACGTCAATTTGTTCTTTAAGTGTCAGAGATTTCCGATTAGACATATTGAAGAGAAAGCACGATATTTACTCAACAAGAGCTAAAAACCGACTGAAAATTGAAGAGAGGGAATGTGAACGGAATGAGAGTTATGGAATATTCCCGGAACCGTGATACCTCGTAGGCAAAACAATAGTAATCTGCCAGTGGGAAAATCATATGCTTCTGCTGAAAAGGAAGGGGTTCCTGTTGTGGAATTCCCAGGAAGACATTACTAGACATTATTATATATATATATATATATATATATATATATATATATATATATCTTATTCTCACAAAGAGTTTATTATTAACGCATTTTACTGGAAACCTACACCAATAGGAACGCTTCGATAACTTACATTAGCTGTACTTGACCGTAGTATGGAGGTAAAAAATCAGGTTTCTCTGTCCGTGTCCGTTGTACAGAGGTGTCCGCAATATAGAGGTTTATTTTACCTATAGAAAAATTCGGGACTGCGAGAAAATGTCCGTTAATAGAGGTGTCCGCTGTAGGGAGGTGTCTGTTAAGGGAGGTTTCACTGTACTAAATTGCAGAAAAACAGTCATGGTTTTAAAGGATTATAAGATGAGTATATGAATTTTGAATTTTCAGTCACAATTCAGACTTATTTTCGATAGTCGTTATTCAATGATATGAATGCTTTGAACTTGGTATTATATGGTTTAAGATTATTAGGTAAAGTTTTTTAATGTGTGGAATATGTTTTTTAATGTGATAAAGTTTATAGAGTTCCCAATGAAATAAGAAATTTATTGAGAGAGTTGTCAGACAAAATCTTAAAAAGAAAAGGAGGACGCAGCTAGTAGGGTAGCCACAAGGGCATATGGATAATGCTCTATTGATGGATATCTCACACTGCACTACGATTGAAGGGAGGTGTCCAGAAGACCAAAATAAGAAGAATATTAGGTATAGGTTAATTTGTAATGTGTTTTTTTGATTTTGTTTTTTATAAAGTTTATAGTAGTCAACATATCTTCTCGACCATCAATTTTCAATGTCTCTTAGAAGCACCAGGCGACAATTTTTCAAGCCTTAGTATGCTCAACTCAGTTTTTTAGTTTTGCATATGCATATATATATATATATATATATATATATATATATATATATATATATATATATATAGGGTGGTAACCTATAGATAACCCGTCCTAAAATTCGTAGTTAATAATAAATGAACGTTAAAATTTAAATAAAATTTATATATATATATATATATATATATATATATATATATATATATATATATATATATATATATATATATTGTAATGATCTAAAAGGGGGTGCTCTAGAAAGAGTCAGTTTCTGGCATAGCAAAGAGTAGCATTCCTATTCAAAATAAGGGCTAAGTTATATTCCATAAGTCTATCACAAATATTATCTTTTGTCAACAAATTAAATGAGCAGTAAAAGGGATAGCAATTGGCAGTGCTTAGCTTGGCAGTATATATATGTATATATATTTAATTTTATATCACAGCCATGCCAAATCTTAAATTATATCTTTTATTCAATATAAGTCATTTGTTGCCAACTCTATTTTATTTACTATGAACCTTTCTCCTGGTATTTCATATGGTCTCAACACATAAAAGGACAGATGGTAAGAAGTGGTTCTAATTTAATATTTCTCATGCTTTTCTTTCAGGAAATTCATTAAATTAATTTAATTTTTCAAATAGTTTTATTCATAAATCCGCATGTGGTGAGTTTGGTAATATTAAATGAACCCTGAGATATAATGAAAATATAATAAAAACATTTCAAGTCAACTTTTTCTATAATAACTTTTAAATATAATTTAATTTCCTTTTTCTTGCCAAAACCAAAACACCACTATATATATATATATATATATATATATATATATATATATATATATTTAGATGGAACGGCATTTTTCTCCAGCGGTGGTTCCCTTGGCTACCACCGAGGAAGAAACAAGTACCTGGCTGAAGAAGATGGAGATGAATCCATCGAAATATTCCGGGAAGAAGTGAGGAGGAGAACCACCGCTGGAGAAAAATGCCGTTCCATCTAAAAATACTATCCCAGCGACGATAAATAACATCAAACATATATATATATATATATATAGGGGAAGGTGTTGTACCTTTGACCACTTTGCAAAATTGAATATTAAACCTAAATTCATTTTTTTTTATTTCATTGTAATTAGTATTCTATTGCTTATCATATTTAATTTTTTCAAGATTCTAGCTTTACATTTAATATTTTTAAAAAAATAATCGTACACTGGTCAAAGGTACAACATGTAGTACCTTTGACCACGGGGTGTTGTACCTCTGACCACGTCAAAACAACACAGCAGCGCAGGCAGAAAGAAAAAAACTATTCAGTAATATTGTAATTAATTGTAAGTTTAATAAATACAGGACAAGGATGTAAGCATAATGAAAAAAACTATTTTTGATATTAGGTTATGCTTAATATGCTGAAAAATCTAGTCAAATCAATAAACGTTTTAACTGTCAAGCAGATCCACTAGCAATAGTAGGGTATGGAAGTTTAGCTACAATGTCTTCAACATCAATATCATACAAACATTCATCTTCTCTCGTAAACTTGTCACTTAAAGTTTGTTTTTTCAAATATTGGATCTCAGAAATTGGAAATTTAATACCACAAATCTCTGCGACTAAATATGTAATAGCCTTTTTATTTTTATTTTTAGCAAGTATAAAATTTCCTTTTTCCTGAAATCATATTTTTCAAATTGTTACTGCAGAGAACATATGTTTGCAATTAAGTAAGAAAAGTATAAATTTTTTGCTCTCTTAATATTTGCGAATATCAGAAGCTGTAAACAGCTAACCAGTACAATTATGTCTGAAAGCATCGAGGAAAACAGTTTCTTGAATGCGAACAAGAAAAAAGAAAGGTCCCATACAGTTGACAATGACACCTTGAAACCCGATTGTGGCCTAAGGTACTTGGTTGTTAAAATCGACCAACAAGGTAAGACATTCAATGATGTTAATCCTTTTGTCATTCACCGGTGGATTTGTTCATTTTCAAAATCACTGAAGGTTAAAAAATTAAGAAAAAGTGGGCTGCTATTTTTAGATTGTCCGAATGACACTGTTTCAAACAAACTTTTAAAACAAACGTTATTTAATGGTTACAAAATACAAATTGAACCTCATAGAACGTTGAACAGTTCCAAGGGTGTATTTTACTGTTCGGAAATCAATGATCTTGCTGATTCCGAAATTCTTCAAGAGCTTACACATCAAAATGTAACGTCTGTTAAACGTCTTGGCCACAATTCGAAAAAAACGTCCTTATTTTTGGCGACGTTTAGTACTCCACAATTACCAGAAAAACTATTTATTGGGTATTTTTCAGTACCAGTTCGCATGTACATCCCGCCTCCACTCATCTGTTATACTTGTGGCAGCTTGGGCCACCATAAATCTTCCTGTGAGAAGGAACAAACTTGCAGGAAATGTGCAGAACCGATGCATGAAGGTGCATGCAAAAGGACGAAGTGTTGCGTGTGTGGAGGAGAACACAGAACAACAGCTAAACTCTGCTCGGTTTATGCACAGGAATGTGAGGTTAAAAAGAAGATGATCCTACAGACTATTTCGTATTCTGAAGCAAAGAGGTTAGCCGGCAAAGTAAGGACTGAGACCTACGCTACAAAGACCAGACAGCAGACAGAAGAAGCGACTGAAATATCAATACTTACTAGTTTAATAGTCCAAATGAATAAGAGGATGGAAATACTGGAAAGATATATCAAAGAACTAATCCCAGTCAAGCCTGACGAAATAAGTGAAAGTATTAATTTGAAGCGGAATAAAAAAAATATGAAACAAGCAAACCCAGAAGCTGCTGGAAGCCTTGAACCACAAGTGGATCTGAAAATCACTAAAAAACAAGAAGGAGAGAAAATGAATTCTAAGAAAAAAGAAGAAATATCTGACCCCCAGGAAAATCGTACTCCTCCCAAATCAAAAAAAGGACAGACTGACAAAAGACAGGAAAGTACTAAATCGAGAAAATGATAAAATGAGGTTACTAAGATCTTAACCTTATTTTTTTTTTTTTTTTTTTTTTTTTTTAGTATATTATTTTATTTATGTCCCTTATGTTATTATTCTTTTTTAAAACAGTATTAGGTTATTTTTCCATTTTCTTTCTTTCTCAAATCATGGCAACACGAAATATTATCGGTCCTCTAAAAACTATCTATTTTTCAGAAATTGTAATTACAAATTTAAAGTATTACACGACGTTCCATAACCTTCTGACTGCAAAGCAAATATTTATTTTACTCAAATGTTCACTTACTATAATTTTCTATTATATTCCAAATCGTAATTTTAATTATAATATCTATACATCCTATAAATTCCTCTCAATACACCCTGAAAGTGTATTATACCTTTATACCTTTCTGATCTCATTTATGCCTTTTCCCAACCTTTCGTTGACTCAACTAAATAGTCTATCTGTAGTGTATCTTGAACTTGCGACATTTCATATATTTCTAGTACAACTCTTAACCCATGTCTGTATTGCAGTGGAATATTAATGGAATGCAAAGGCATATAGGAGACTTAAAGTTGCTGCTGAGTCAGTTACCTATACAAGCAATAGCACTACAAGAAACACATCTAAAACAAGGTAAGGAAATCAGCATACACGGCTACTCTATCTATAGGAGAGACTATTCCCTGGGAGGCAAAGCATGTGGTGGAGTAGCGATATTAGTAGCTGACAGCGTCCATAGTAAACCCATCCAACTCAGGACGACAATCCAAGCTGTGGCTGTCTCGATACACCTCCCTTCTGTAACAATCTGCTCTGTATATCTTCCACCGAGGGAACCTATAGATGTTCTAGGACTGAAAGCCTTACTGACACAACTACCTACTCCTTTACTAATTTTAGCGGACTTGAATGCACAAAGTTTAATGTGGAATTCCCCAAACAGTAATAGTAAAGGAACTCAGCTACAAACTATATTTGAACAGTTTGACTTGATCTCCCTTAACACTGACTCACCGACACATCTTTGCCCAAGAACAGGAACACTTACAAACATAGACGTATCATTAAGCACCCCATCCATATACACACGCCTTACATGGGAGGTGATCAAAGATTCTTATGGAAGCGATCACTTTCCCATTATCGTGAAACACTCCACATACACACCAATTTTCAATACCATCACAAGATTTAATACCAAAAAAGCTGACTGGGACTGTTTTCAAAGATATATTACTAATAACATCTTGAACTGGCAGACAAAAACTATTCAAGAATTTAATTCACTAATTACTAACGCAGCAGAAATCAGTATACCAAAGACTTCTGACAAGTACGAAAAAAGGCCCGTCCCTTGGTGGAATGAAGAATGCAAAGCAGCTGTTAAAGATAGAAGAAAGGCTCTAAATTTATTTCGTAGAAATCCATCAGACATTAACCTTCAGAACTACAAGCGTAAGAAGGCGAAGGCCCAATGGACAATTAAAAATAACAAGAAAAAATGCTGGATAGACTATTTGACAGGAATAAACAAACATACTTCAGGACTAGACATATGGACCAAAATAAACCAAATTCAGCACAAAAAATACAGACAACCTATAACCGAAATAAACAACAATAACATAACTGTGACAGATCAAAAAGACATAAGTAATGTAATGGGAGAATATTACACTTCAGTTTCCAGCAATGCTAACTATTCAAATCAGTTTTTGCATCAAAAATGCCAAGAAGAAAATATAAGACTTCCTGTAACTTTACAAACTGACCAATGTTTAAATGACCGATTTTCTATGAACGAACTAAAATACGCACTTAAGACCGTACGCTTAACATCACCCGGACCGGACGGACTAACGTATGATATGTACAAGAACCTACCTAACATAGGCCTCGTCACTCTGCTCAAGCATTTTAATGAAGTGTTTTTGAACGGCTCCTATCCTTTCTCGTGGAATGAGGCTATAGTTATTCCAATATTAAAGCCTGGGAAAGATAAAACATTAGCGTCGAGTTTCAGACCAATTTCTATGACCAATTGTAGCAGCAAACTGCTGGAAAAGATGGTCAACAAAAGAATCCTATGGTTTTTGGAAAGTCGAAATCTTTTATGTGACTACCAATGTGGATTTAGACCACAGCATTCCACGATGCACCATATTGCTCGACTGGAGAACGATATCCTTGATGCCTTTCTTGAAAAGAAGTCCATACTTGCTGTTTCTTTGGATTTAGAAAAGGCCTATGACACAGTATGGAGAAGAAAAATCTTAACACAGTTAATGGAATGGGGCATACAAGGGAATATATTACAATATCTAATCAATTATCTTTCCCACCGAACATTCCGAGTTAGGATTGGTGCTGCTTTATCTGATGTATTTCTACAAGAGAATGGAGTACCTCAGGGAGGGGTATTGAGTACAACGCTATTTAATATCGCTATTAACTCTATCAGCAGCTGTGTTACCCAGGGTGTAAAGTATTGTCTGTATGCTGATGACCTCCTCATATACAGTACAAGCAGTAGACTTGACATATCAGAACACAATATTCAACAGACATTACACAATTTAGAGAATTGGTCATGTAAATCAGGATTAAAATTTTCAAAAGAAAAGTCGAAATACATGATCTTCTCTAAAAAACGACTTAACTTAACCTGTGACATATCACTTGACAACACAAAGATTAACTGCACAGACATACTAACATTCCTAGGACTAACATTTGACAGACATCTCACGTGGTTGCCCCATTTGAAAAGACTTCTTAATAAATGCAAGAAATCCTTGAATTTACTGAGAATTCTGAGTAATACAAAGTGGGGTGCTGACAAATGTACTATGCTTACATTCTATCGTGCCTATACCAGGTCTCTTCTGGATTATGGCTGCGTAGCTTATTCATCTGCCAGCCCAACCACATTAAAACTCCTTGACACTATACATAATACTGGCCTCAGAATAGCTACTGGTGCCTTTAGGTCTAGCCCAGCTGAGAGTCTATGTGCCATGACAGGTGAACCTCCTCTGCAATACAGACGACAAATGATTTGCACTAGATTTATAGCTAAATCAATAGGGCTGGGCGCCAGATGCGTCCAAGATTTTTTGAATAATAATAATCTACAGCAATACACGAGGTCACGTGCAAAACCACTGATGTTGAGAATAAAGGAAAATGCAAACTATAGCACTCTATTACAAACACCAATTTACACGAATGCATTTACAAAAATTCCTCCATGGAGAGTAAAGAACTTAAAGATTGACTTGACGTTGACAAAGTACAGAAAAACTGACCCAACAGCTTCAATATTTTACAGGACAATGTTTAATTCAATAATAAATCAGAACTCAGACAGAGAGTATTTGTACACTGACGCATCCAAAACAAACTACGGCACCGGAACAGCAGCAATAGTAGACAATACAACATACCAGATGAAATTACCTGACCAAACCACAGTCTTCACAGCGGAACTACAAGGAATATTACTAGCACTGACAAACATCAATACTGTACAAAAAGAAAAACTCACTGTATGTACGGATTCTTTGAGTGCTTTACTCTCCTTGGAAAACATCTACAACACAAACCCAATCATAACAAGCATATTCTCACATCTTTACACTCTGCAAGAACATAACAAACTCATCACGATGCTATGGCTACCAGGACATGAAGACATACCACAAAGCACACGTATAGACTTAGCGGCGAAACAGGCGACAAAAAGACAGACTACAGACATTAACATACTGACAACATCAGACGTATGTACAGCATTACATGCACAGGTCCTCCAAGAATGGGAATTAGACTGGCAGAGATCAGCCACGAAATTACGAGAAATTAAAAACACTACCAAAGCATGGTCGAATGAACACCGCATCAGGCGTGAAGAAGTGATTTTGAGTAGGCTTCGTATTGGACACTGCCATCTAACCCATTCGTACTTAATGGAAAAAAAGCAGAGACCAACCTGTGCAAGTTGTAATGAGCCTTTGACAATTAAACACATACTGACAGACTGTAGACTGCGTACTGACTTAGACATTCCTTACGACCTTCACGACTTACTGACTGAAGGTAGTCCATACATCAACACAATACTCGAACACTTTAAAAAACTCAACTTATATAACAAAATATAAACTTTAACATAACTTGAATTAATTTACATCATTCTTTATTTTTTAACTTGATCCTCTTATTTCTGTAATGTTGTTATAATATAATATAATTGTTTTTTTTTTTTTGTTTTTTTTTTTTTTTTTTTTTCATGACATATGCATATATATAACATACCAATAAGCATTTACTCGAGTAATTAAATACTCAAATTAGTTTATGTAATTCTTGCTACTTTTGTTTTTTATTTTATCTGTTTTTTTTTTTTCTTCATTTTACTTTTTTCTTAATTTAGTTATTAGTGTTCTTTTTTTTTTTTATTTGTTTGGTTTTTTGTTTTTTTTTTTTTACTAGACTGAAAACCCTTCCTTCGTCATGAGCTCATCACTAAAATTGCGAAGCTCAAAATGAAATAAAAAAAAAAAAAAAAAAAAATTGTTACTGGTCATCGACATAACTCACAACATTTATCAGACGAATCAACGTCACTTTCTCCTGAAGAAATTTCGGTGTCAGTATCAGAATCTGAACTGTCATTAGAATAATTTTCTTTTTATTTACCACTTTTTTTAGAAAGGGGTTTATTTGTATGTGGTCTCTTATGTTTAGGATGGTGCTTTCTTTTTTTTTTTTTTGTCACCTTCAAAAATTAGCTTTTCAGGAATATCTGTTGGGATACGAGGCCGTTCCCTTTATGCCGTCCCCTATTTTGCATTTTCCTTGCATGAGCTTTTCGATGAGGTCTTACAACTTCAAGTGGAACGATAAGGGACGATAGGTTCGAACTACTACACTGACGATTGATAAAGTCAGTTTGAACATATTTTATTTATTATTTTTTAAATTCTTTGAACAATTGAAGCAACCAATATTAAGTATTTTTAAAAAATATGTACCAGAAGAACATAAAAGTTGAATTATGAAAAAATTACTCAGGTGTGTTGTACCTTTGACCTGGTCAAAGGAACAACACCTAGACGTGGTCAGAGGTACACCACCCTGGTAGTGCAAATTAAAAAGCATGCTAAAACTTTTAGGGTTAAGGTAAATCAATTTCAGAAGCTACACCATGTTTCTTATTGTAATAGCTACTTTGTCAAACGATTTCCATCTAAAAAGACATAATACAAAAAATATTATGAGGCAAAACGTCATCAATAAATAACTTACATTTTAATGATAGAAAAGGATAAGTATTTTTTGCAAGAATCCTCTTTGACTTGAATAATCCAAAGTAGGTTACACAAGCCCTCTATGGAAGGAGCTAAACACTAATTACACCAAAATTTATAAAATGTTGTTACATGCCGCCACAGCCTCGGTGGTCAAAGGTACAATATGGTCAGAGGTACAACACCTTCCCCTATATATATGTACATATATATATATATATATATATATATATATATATATATATATACATATATATATATGTACATATATATATATATATATATATATATATATATATATATATATATATATATATATGTACATATATATATATGTACATATATATATATATATATATATATATATATATATATATATATATATATATATATATGTTAGGATTATATTTAATTGGATTTAGATCATATGTTGTTAAATGTAATTAGATCATATGTTTTGGAGGTTATATTGTTTTAAAAGAAGAAAAATAAATGAATGCTAGCTTGCTTGTTGACTGAAAGTATTTAACTTAACATGGCGTCAGGTGTGGATGTATTTAACTTAACATGGTGACTCGATGAAGAAGGATGTTTTACAGAAAGTTCATTCCTCGCATCAAGGAGTTGAGGCCTGCTTAAGAAGGGCAAAGGATGGATTTTTTTGGCTAACTATGAAAGCTGATATCAAGGATTTAGTCATGAACTGTAGGGCATGCAAGAAATTTGCCACTGCTTTAAAGAAAGAACTGCTGATACTGCAGGAAACACCACAGCGACCATGGCAGAGGGTCGGCTTTGATTTCTTGCAGGAGGGGCCAAATCACTATATGATTTTGGCTGATTATTACTCATATTTTTTTTAGGTGAAAAAGACTCGATCATGCACGGCTGAATCCCTAATTGATTTTTGTAAAGAACGACACGGCATTCCAGATGTCATTGTATCAGATCATGGAACACAGCTGTCTTCCAAGAAATTTCAAGACTTTGCAAAAGAATGGGAATTTCAGACTATCTTATCGTCGCCGTATAACCATCAAGCCAATGGAAAAGCAGAGTCAGCGGTAAACATTTTCAAAAATATGAGAAGGAAAGTAATAGAAGATGGAGGCGACTTCTATGTAGCCTTGCTGGAGTGGAGAAATACTCCCCTTCAAGATATTGGTTACAGCCCTGCCCAGCTTCTCATGTCGAGGAGAACTAAGAGTCTTTTGCCTATCAAAGAAGACTTGTTGAAGCCGAAGGTTCCGCAGAATGTTACTGAGAAGTGGGACCTAAGAATGAAGAAATACAAGACTGCCTACGATCATGGATCCCAAGTTCTACCAGAGCTAGTTGAAAGACAGAAGGTCTGGGTGAAGCTGCATCCACAGAACCAAGGCGATCCTTGGGTTGAAGGAAAGGTAGTGAAGAAGGAACGAATAAGAAGGTATCAAGTAGAAGTGAATGGAAGGCTCTATCTAAGGAATAGAAGATTTATTAGGGCCTAAACTTTATCTTTGGACGTTATCAATGAAGAGGGAGATGTTAGGAATATATTTAATTGTATTTAGATCATATGTTGTTAAATGTAATTAGATCATATGTTCGATCATATGTTTTGGAGGTTATATTGTTTTAAAAGAAGAAAAATAAATGAATGCTAGCTTGCTTGTTGACTGAAAATGCTTATTTAACTTTAATTTAATTTAACTCGAAAGTATTTAACTTAACAATATATATATATATATATATATATATATATATATATATATATATATATGTGTGTTTTGTTTTAAGTTTCTTCGCTGGGGTTGATATGATTGATTTGTGAGACGGCTTCTCTCTCCAGCGGTGTTCTTCCTCTCCTTTGCGCAATATTTCGTCGGGTTCATCTCCGACTTCTTCAGGCTGCTATGTGTCGTCCTCGGTGGTTGTCAAGGGAATATTGCGCAAAGGAGAGGAAGAACACCGCTAGAGAGAGAAGCCGTCTCACAAATCAATCATATATATATATATATATATATATATATATATATATATATATATTTTTTCTTCTTTTTTCTTTTTTTCTAACTCTTATAAGATATCATATTATGTTTGAGCTTGTTTATTAACTCATGGAATTATCAAAAACAAATTAATTTTATTATTAATTCATGCTTGTTTACTAATGATGCATGTTTCTAACTCTACTAATAAAAATAATAATCCGAAATCATATCTTTTATACCTTGAAGGTGGCAGTAGGTCAAAAACAAAGGTTGACTCAATTTTTCCTCCATATCTTTACCTTTTAGGTAAGCTCTATAAGTTGTTTCTTCAAGATTATTTAACACATTGGCTTCGGCACGACATTTCGATAATGGTACATGATATTTTTTGTTTCATTACCTGACTTGTAAACAAACAGAGCAGATGGTTTTTCAACACGGAAACAGGCAACATACAATTGACCATGCGAGAAACATGGGTTTTCTAGATTAATACCACAAACACTTAATTACTGCCCCTGGGATTTGCTTATAGTCAAACTGAGTTCATAGGTCCAATAGCATCACAGCAGCTCGATTCACCATTATTAGTCGATTGTCGCGCTTCACGGGCCTGTTTTAACCGATTTCTTTCACGTTCATTGCGATTTTCACGTTCCTCGGTAGTACAATTAGATTGATAATTAATTTATTTTTTTTCAATTCTTTGAATTTCGGGTTGTTCTGCCTAAATTTGTCCGCCGCCTTATAGGAGGCATATTTAGTAAGTCACAAACACACAACACTTTAGTCACTTTATAGATATTTGTGGCTTTTAGATTTAGTAATATTATAGATGCACAGCAAAGAGATGTTTAAATTTCAAGTGACATTTTACCAAAGACAATTTGTTTTGGAGTAATGATACCATCGTATAAAATTTGACAAATATTGACATTAATATTTATACGATACTAATGTCACTCAATTGTTTTGCTTTCCCAGAACCCCTCCACTAACACTTTATGGTATGGTATTAAAGTTCTAATTGAAGTATTATTACGTGAATCTTTTGTATGGGAATATAGAAAAGTGGAGTCTTTTTTACTTCGTTAATGCAAATATAAATTAATTTAAATTGCATTATTAACATGTGATTCTATTGTCACCTAGTGATTACTTGTTCTTATTTGTTTTAATTTTTTTTTGCTTATACACAAATAACCTAATACGTTAACTGTTAAAAATATTATAATTGAGAACATATGCTTTTATTTAAAAATGAATTTGCGTTAACGAAGTAAAAAAATACCCGAAAAGTGTTATTTTTAGACTTCTTCAGGCAATTTTTTTAATTGTTCTCTCTGTAAGAACCATCCTCGTAATTCATGGAATATTATTAAAAAAGAATTAGCGAAACAGGTTCAGTTGCTCTCGAGATTTACGCTTACCAACACATTTAGCGATTCATTTTTATATAATAGATACATAAATACGTTAACTGTTAAAAATATTATAATTGAGAACATATCGTCGATACAAAAGCAAAATAACGAATATGAAAATCACCACTTTTCAGAGTGGAAAAGTATTCATTCATAACTTTTTTTTTTACGGTCAAATATTCGGCAGATTTGACCTTTTGATAGTGGAATACTTTCCGTTTAATAGATTCAAGAATACTTTCCGTGAAATCAGATTCAAGAATTTGCCGCACATAAGTCCTGCAGAAATTAGTAAAGATTGACAATGAAAGATGCATTTTTTCATATTCGTTAGTTTGCTTTTGTATCGACGATATGTTTTTATTTAAAAATGAATTTGTGTTAAGGAAGTGAAAAATACCCGAAAAGTGTTGTTTTTAGACTTTTTCAGGCAATTTTTTTAATTTTTCTCTCCGTAAAAACCATCCTCGTACTTCAAGGAATATTCTAAAAAAGGAATTAGCGAAATCGGTTCAGTTTTTCTCGAGATTTGCGCTTACCAACACATTTAGCGATTCATTTTTATATAATAGATGGTACAGGAGTAGGAGAAGGGGCAAACTGTTTATTATATTTAGTTAGATACTTACGGTTTTTTGCGAATATAATCAGTTTCAAGTGTTATAGAACACAAACAATGTGATGTTGAAGTTGGTGAGAAGCTAAAAGGCCTTACCTAAAAAAAAAAATAGTTACAATGTTATTTCAAAATTCTTTATGATCCTAAATTGTTAAACATTTTTAAGTTTCACAATAAAAACATTCAATACTTTAAAATCCTTAAATAATTCAGTATTATTTTGTATCCATTACCAATATTATATCACATACATATATATATGTAAGCACACAAGTACCCCATGAATATTTTATATTCACAATATACCTCCAAATAAAGCAGACAGACCAAGGTGTTTTTATTTTATATAATTTTAGAGGAACAAGTTTTTGAACATTTACAGGCAAAAGAAGTTACTAGTTCACAAATATTTAATTTCTACCTAATCTGAGAGATAATAAAACAAATTCGGCGCTAATGGCCAAGAATCGTCGATGCGCCGCAAAAAAAAAATAAAATAAAAAAAAAATAATACAAATTTTAAATAACTAAGGCCCGGTTCACACTAAAGAAACTGGTTTCGTGAAACTCAAGTTCCTTGAAACCGATAGATAGAAAACCAGGTTGGTGCACACAGAGTTTCATTAAACTCGGGGATGGAAAGTGTGCCAGTGTCCGTAAATGACTGGTACTGAGCCAGATCAAACCGGAGTTACCCAGCATGGGCCAGCGAGAGTCATGAATCGACCGGAAGTGATCCAGAGTGACATAGATGTGATCAGAAGTCATCTAGACTGAAGCAGAAGTGGAACAGGAGAGAGCTAGAATGCCCCTGGAAGTTACTCAGAGCTAACCGGAACTGGACCAGACTGGATCTGTGCGGGCTGGAAGAGGACCAGAGCAGACCGGAAATGAACTTTGAGTGGACAAAATGCAATAGTTGTAACTATAGCTAAAGATAATAAGCTATTGGCTATGATGATATTTGAACATTTCATAATAAACTAGCGATTTTAGCTAAGGTAGCGCTAAATTAGCGCTGAGGTATCAACTTTTAGCGATCGCTAATTTTGGCCCAACCCTGCTTGAAACTGTAATTACAAAAGAAAAGTTGACATTACAGTTGAAAACCCAGAAAAAAAGGTGCGATTACGTTCGTAATTACAGAATATTATGCCCAACTCTGACTCTCATAAAGGAGGTTCTACATTGTTAATTTTTTTTTTTGTTAGAGCCAAAACTAAGACAATTATTCCTGAACAATATATATCATTATTAATGACTAGCTTTGCCCGCAACTTTGTCTGAGTGGAATAGTCACTTTAGGCAGCATTTCTTGATATATCTGTTGGTTTATTTTGGATTGTAAACACTGTTGTTTGGGTATTTAACAAAAATCTACTTTACAGAAACGCTTCTCTATACAATATATTAGACGTACAGCCATCGGGGAATCAAAGCATACAGGCTGCTAGGGTTGCTAAAACGTGACAGACAACAGTAGCCACAAGAAAATAGACAGATAGATAAACAAATTATTTCGTTTAGGGCCTTCTGCTCAAATTCAGGAACATAAATATGCTATAGGTCCACCCGACAAACCTATGTAATGTACTGTATAACATATAGTCTTCTTTTTCGTACATGGCCACCATGCATGCGCAAACACCAGTGGACTCTTTTTTAGTGACACCTATTTGGAACCCCTAGGTCCACCCGACAAACCTATGTAAAGTGCTGTATAACATATAGTCTTCTTTTTCGTACATGGCCACGCCACTGCGCATGCGCGACCGCCAGCGGACACTTCTTTGTGACACATACAGTCTTCTTTTTCGTACATGGCCATTGCACATGTGCGAACGCCAGCGGACACTTCTTTGTGACACATACAGTCTTCTTTTTCGTTCATGGCCACTGCACATGCGCGAACGCCTGCAGACACTTTTTTGTAACATTTTTTTCCAGTTTAGTCACCGCTAAAGCATAATTATGCTAAAAAGTTAGATAGAAAGATAAAAGATATAATAGAAAGAATAAATAGATATAGATGAAAAGTTATTTTAATATAATATGGGTGACCGACCACGTGCTGTTGGCATTATAGAAAAGGGTGGCAACCTGTTGACAGCCCGGCGTTAATAGCCCTAGTGGTGTTACGCCGTTAAACTTACACCGAAAAAAAAAAAAAAATGATGAACAGTCATTTTAATATAGATAGATAGAAGAAAGAATAGATAGATATAGATAGTTTATCAAATGTTCGACGTGATTCTTTACATTGGAATAAGTTTTTTATTTATGAACCGATTGGCACGAAACAAACACTAAATGTTAACACAATTTATTAGTGAAAACCGCATCTAAATCGGGTAAGCCATTTCTGAGATTAGTGTGCACAAACCCACAGACAAAAATTCTAACACTCATAGTTTTGGGTGCTATTGCGTTGATAAAGGCCCCCAATAATATTTTTTCTTATACATCTTCCTTGAACAGACAGCAATCAGTTCATTACTTTTATAGATGTAAATAACCATGAATCAGAATGATTAAACTAAAACAAAAACAAAAACAAAAAAAAAAAACAAAAAAACAGCTTACTTGGCATTTATCACCAACAGAGAGCTGAGCCCACTTTCGGCCAGGAGTATTAAAGCCCATATCTCCTTTCTTTATTTCATGGTGAAGGGCTAACTTGAAGATGAAGGATTGATTGACTTCCACATACCTGTAATAATATTATGTTGTAGTCCTAGTAAAAAAATAAAACTCTTACTTTGTTGTTGTTTATTTAAACATCTTTGGAAACTAATCATAGAAAATTCTTGCAGTAAAAACTGCTAGAAGAAATGAGAAAAACGTAGGACTTGTAGGACTTATTTTATTTTCACAAGCAAGTAATAATTAATATGCACACCTAATTAGATAGATTTTTTTCTGAAGATACGCAAAATCAGCCCTTTAGGAATGGGGTTTTAACTGAATAAAACTGAAATGTATATAATCACTTGTGGGTCATAATTCTAGTTATCCTTTGAAGAAATTAGCATTATACAATCTAAAACCTACATAAAAGATGTAATCTGAAAAATTGGAGCAGAAATGAGGAAAATTTCATAAATTGGTTTATGTTATTAAAACAGCTGGTTATAAAAATATTAAGAGTTAAATTTATTACATTTTATGGAATGTGTTTATTAAACACAGAATAAACAAAATTCATACAATGAGATTTAAAATAAGATGCCATCATTTCAATAATTAACTTTAGAAACAATAACTTGTCAGGCTGGGGTTATAATCCATTTAGACTAAACACCAAACGATGTAATATCCAGCTGAATTTGCAATTTAAAAAAAAAAAATATTGCCAATTATAAAGTATTTAGTGGGTATAACTGATGTACACAAAAAAAAAAAAAATTGTGTAAATATGAGATGTGTAAGTCAAACAATTATTTTTTACCCAAACATTTATTCATTTCATACAAGTGAACCTTGTGGAATTTTTGTAAGTTAAAGTGAGGGTGGGGAAGGATCAATGGATTCTTAGGAATTCTGTCTGAACTACAGTCTACATCCTTCAAAACAACATAAAATACAAGATTCAAACCTACATCGAGAACTTGGAAATACATACATATTAAACAATATTGATGACTCTTAACTGTAGGGGGTGAAGAACTCAATAAAATATATTGTATTCTTCTGACAACAATATATGTATTGTCAGAAGCCAGGTAGTGAATATTCTGTTTGTCTGATAAGGAAGTATTTTTTCACTTATGGCATGAAAATAATGGTTATGGGAATCACTCGATGATTGATCCAGACCAATGTTGTCAAAAATTATTTGATTAAATATAAAATTGTTTTGTTTTGGAATGAGAGTTCTCATGAAGTTGAAAAAAAAAAAAAGAGTTATAAAAAAGAAAATAATATAAAACAAGGTATTTCACAAGTTACTCTTAACAACTACTCTTCAAAAAACATTGATTTTAAAATCCAATTGTAGGTCATTTTCTTGTAGGTTAATATTCCAAACTAAATTAATTAACTCACTTCGTATCTTCACCGAAATCAGATTTACTTCCTACTGCACAATTTTGATGTGACAGCTCATCAGTAGGGCACTTGGCCACCGTTAAATTCTAAAAGAAATAATAACAGACAGATAAACTTGGTTAATAATCAATGAGGTCATAATTTCCTACTCAATACACAATGAAATAAAAGACGAAATGAAATGAAGACATAAAAACCGGCAGTACCATTAGTGACATGACTAGAGATGAAGTTCAAATAGTAAATCGTGGAACAACTTCATTCAACATTCGACACTATCCGCAATGCAGAACAGCTGCCACTGGCCAGTTCAAAACTCAATAATATCCCCAATCAGTTCGGTTTATTTTTGTTATTTATAGTCTTTGCTACAGAATAAAAGCATTGAAAACTTCTTTAAATTTATAAACATTTATTAATTTTTTTTCTTTCGCCATTTCTAAAGTAATATACTTTTTTAAAAATCTTTAAAATTTACAGAAATTTCAGGGAGGGGGCGAACTTGACTAAAACTTTCAGATCATTTACTTAATGAATTTTATGCATGATTTTGTAACAAAACCCTTGATAAATAATTATAACAGTAAGAGTAATGTCCGATTGTTATTAAAGCTAGCCTTGACTAAAATAATAACATGTTCCAATGTGTTTACACAATTCAACGACCTGTCCAAATGTAAGCAATTCTTACACAAATTATAATAGTAGAAAAGAATACTTTCTTATTTGCTTTCTGTTTTTCAGACATTTTTCTGTTAATATCCGAGATTTGAATCGTGGAGTAGGGCGGTTCTTTGGAGTGGATTAATTTTTTGGCGTTGTGCTCATTGACTACGATAATAATTTTTTCCTGCACTGGTGAGTCTTCGGATGGCGAAGTTCTCAAGGATGTCAGATCTAAACTTGCTCAGTTAAGATAATTCTTTCCATTCTTGGAATGGTGGTCTTGTTGAATGTTGTCCAGTAATAAATTTCAAATGACCCAACGGATTCGGCTGTGAGATATTTTCTCATTTTATAAAAAATATAGCTAAAACTAACTGATAGTTTATTTGAAGTAGAAACAGCTTGAATTAAAATATATCATTTTGTTTCGGAGTATATTATTATATTATTTAGCTATATTGTTTATATATATTTTTGAAATTAAATAGTATAGTTTAGAGTTTGTAGACATGGGTAACAAAATTAATGCTGAATATACCAAAATAGCCCTGTCACTTTTTAACCCAGTTTGGAGTATTGATAATTTGGCCAGAGTTCACATTAATAATCCCAGTCGGTTTGAAACAAACGTTCTTTTAGTAAATTCATAGCACTACTGTGTGTCACACAGTGTGTGACACATGTATTCCTTATTGAGAGGAGATCGTTGACCGTAGATGATGCAAGGTAGGGATTGTCGGGGTTAGGTCACTGCTACTTAATAAAACTACATTTGGTAAAACTGAAGGAGAGCGTCCTCAGCTACGATTTTCTTCAAAGTTTGCACTATAACGTATTTTGATGCACTAAACACGAATCCGTTGAAAAAAAATCCCGCTCTCAACTAGGAAAGAAGTTATTTAAAAAAAAAAGTTCACTATTATGGCGGTTATAAAAGACGGGGTAAACAGCTTATATGTAAACACGCGCATGCGCAATAGTCCTTAATCACGAAGTGTAATTGAAATTCAGACTCACCTGTGGTAGCTGACTTGGTCGTAAACTGTCGCTTTTGGGCATACGTGCTATGCGTTTCCGCTCGCTCAAGAAAACATCAAAACCCCTAGTCAATCCAACTCGCAGAAATGAAAAGAATTCTATGCCCAAAAGTCGTCCTAGGCAATCTTCCCTAACCTTCATAACAGTGAACTTTTTTTTTTAATAACTTCTTTCCTAGTTGAGAGCGGGATTTTTTTTCAACGGATTCGTGTTTAGTGCATCAAAATACGTTATAGTGCAAACTTTGAAGAAAATCGTAGCTGAGGACGCTCTCCTTCAGATTTACCCTACATTTTATCATAAAAATGGTTTTATTGTGCCGACGTTTCGGCTTGAACTTCAAGCCTTCATCAGGGCTGTAAAAAACAAGTAGGACGGATGTAATACTGAAATATACATATATATATATATATATATATATATATATATATATATATATATATATATATATGCCTACATACACAAATACACATACATATATGGAAAAAGACAAAACATAAAATACTAGAACATAATATATAGAAGAACAATGTGCTCTAGAAGTATTTGGATTATTAGGAAAACAGATTACATATTAGATTAGATATAAGAATAACAATATGGGCTTACCGATGGGAAGATAGAGAACTATTCCTCACAAATGCGGGATCATTTCTGACAGTTAATACAGGGAAACAAAGGAAGAAAGGAGTTGGTGAGGGGGGGGGGGGTTCTGGACCACCCAATGGACAGAGGACATAGAAGATAAAAGAAAGAGCGGCGAAGTACAGTAAGGGGTCATAAAGTCATAAAATGTTGTGTTAATGGAAAGGGAGGCAGGTATAAAGGGCTATATTGCAGGCGGTATAGGGGATTAGGATGGAGTTTTTAATAAATGGAAGATGTTGGAGTAGGTAGAGGAGATGACTTCTTTGTCAATTTTGTCATTAACTGGGTTATTTTCTAGGTGGATAAAAATTGATTCGGAAAGGAGGCGTTTGTCTTCCTTGGATTCAGTGGAAAGGATGGAGTATTGGTCAAAACCAAAGTCATGTCCGTCTGTGATGGCATGTCTAGTTAAAGCTGTCTTTATTTCTTTATTCCGTACATCGTTTTTGTGGTTGTTGATACGTTTTCTTACTGGGTTTTTAGTCTGTCCAATGTACGCACTATTGCAGTTGGGTGTGATGCAAGGGATTCTCTAGACTACATTGGTCCTGTCTTTTTGTGGGATAGGGTCTTTAAGAATCGTATGTAAGTTTTTCAGTTTGTTCTGTGTCGATAGTCCTAGTTTTAGAGTGGGGAATGTATTCACCAGGTGGTGAATACCATGGTTCTTGGGGAGTCCAAATTATTAATAGCCCCTAAGGACCTTAATTTTTTTTTTTTTTTTTTTTTTTTTTTTTTTTTTTATGGCGCATCAACAAATCGTGGCTGTTAGCGCCGACATACAGGGTGCAGCCAGGAATTCTCTCAGCGAGCCCTGAGATGAGAAAATTTCTGGCGCCGGTGGGGATCGAAACCCACCATCTCCCGCTTATGAATCTAGCGCGCTAGCCACTAGACTACGGGATACCTGGTATCTTGCAGGGAAATTCAGAACTAATGAAAGAGATTTCTTAAGAATCTATCAATTAAGTTTTATATCAGAACCAAACTTTGGTTTTCCCATACCGACGGTAATTGTTTCTGTGTTGCAACGAAAATCTGTGATCTTTTATAACTAATGGTTAAGAAATATTGCAAAAATAAACAAAATTAGCCTATTAGAAGAGTGTTTTTTTTTTAGCGCGGTTCCTCCCTCCCCCATAGGGAGGAACCCCGCTTATAAGGTTGATCTCATGACGCAATCCAGAAGTGCCGACTAGAAAATTTTGCGTTTCAGAACCCCTAGAGACCGAAAATGATAGTGGTTAAAATTTGTATATATATATATATATATATATATATATATATATATATATATATATATATTTTGTCTGTTCGCTCTCTAGGTAGAAGACGAATGGTCCGATTTTGATGAAATTTGGTACAAAAATCCGTCGTCCAATTTGAAAGGTCATGTTCGTTAACCAGCATAATCCGTCCATTGGAAGATGGCGTTTGGGGCAAATTCGTGCAAAAAAAATCGTAACGCTTACGTTTTTGAGTTCATAAGCTTGTAAGCACTCGTTTTATAGGCTTCTTGGGCTAGGAAAACGAATGAAACCATTTTCAAGGCGATAGCTTTAACCGTTTTCGAGAAAATTGGAAAAATAGTTTTTGAATACCGTTTTTGGTTTGGGTACTTAGAATCATGGGATACAGTTGAAACATTTTCTGCATGTTCTACTTTCATTAAAACTAATATGGTGAAATTTGTGTTACGTTTGGAGTTAAGGAAGGGTTAGAATAAAATATTTTATTAACAGACATGAAAAGTTTTGGTAACTTTGTATACCTTCCTTAATATCTCGAAAAAGGTTGAGAATCTTGGTAAACAGAAGAATACCATTAGAAAGCTTACTAAATGCTCTACAAAAAAATGTTCTGATGAAAGTTTTGATTAGACGATGTCAATCGGAGAAATAAGTGCTTAAAACTTTAAAGTAATTGATTTCGCTTATTCGAACTGTTCTTTTTGTCTGTTTTTATTCCTTGTTATTTTTTAACTGCTTATAGTTGGTTAATGTATTCGATAATAAATCAGGCTAAGAAAAATAAGAAAAACAATTTAATCTAAGAGACATGGATTTCCAAGATATAGCTTTTCAACTGCCTAGCGGGGTCCTTCCTAGGGTGGGTTGCCCTATCCAGGTAAGATCGTAAATAAGACCTTTCTTGAAAGTAAAGATGGAACTGTCAACTTTGTTCCTCCTCTGCCTTCCGGCACTTTCAATGCTGACGAAGGCTACCAATGAGTAGCTGAAACGTCCTAAATATAGATTTTTTAACAAAAATCGTATTGAGGTTTCTTTAGCCGAATCCCAACCATTCCATCATTACTTATCACCTCGACGGCTAACTATCTAATCTTCATGCTTTCTAGAAATGTGGACCCAAAATAATAACAGCTTCTATTTTAATCATTTTAAATGAGTCTAGAGATAAGAACGGAACCGCGCTAAGATGATGCAGTTCCTGCGAGTCGGACTTTTTTTTTCAACGGAATCAATCGTTCCTGAATACCCAAACCGAAAATTAGTTAAGAATAGTAGTCGTATCAAGTTTTTCTCGTTAACAATTACAGCGATCGCTTTAAAAAATGATTCATTCGTTTTATACATCAGAAAACCCATGAAAAGTGTACCTGCTAGTTTATTAAAGATTTTATCGCACCAAAAACCGTGTTTCGGTGGACGGTTTCGGCTGGCGTGACATTTCACTAAGAAATTTTGTACTGTGCGGCAGCTACAGCGTAAGCAGGCAAAGATACATTCATACTTATATACATATATATATATATATATATATATATATATATATATATATGTACTGAGGTTAGCTCAGTGGTAGAGCACTCGACAAATGAACAGGAGGACCCAGGTTCAAAACCCGAGCGTGCACTAAAGATTTTTTCTTCTAGTGTCATCGTTCTAGGGTTGGATTTGGGGTCCCAGATCGTCCCTAGGCTCACCCAGCCTTTAATTAATTAATTAATGGGTACCTGCAAAGGAAAAAATCAGGCAGTCCGAGCATAGAACTGACCACACTATCTCCCTAGTGTGCCGTGTGATAAAGAATCAGATACATCTACAGTATCTGCCCCTCTGGACTCTTAGTAGCCTGTTACGGGACTGATTTTTTTATGATATATATGACGCCGTCCATGAGGGGTTCGATTCCCACCCGTCCCAAAAATTACAGTTTCCCGTTAGGAAATTATAAAAACTCTAATTTTCGGGACGGGTTATCTATAGTTTACTAGCCTTTTCTAGCCAGGATAAGGCTTATGACTAGAGCCCGGAAGTTAGGCAAAATGCCTTTTTTTATCTGAATGGATATATTGAAGAATCAGATAGAAATAAATATGTTTCAGTGCATTTAGGAAGTGTAAAGACAATTTTTATTTTGCCTTTTTTGCCTATTTTTGCTATTTTAAGATTTAATGCCTTTTTTTTTTGCCTTTTTTACTATTTTTTTCTGGGATTTAAACATTTTAAAAAGCACCGTCCATCGAAGACAAAAAAGTTTGCACAAGTTAAATTACATATATCCGTCACAAATAACTATTCGAGAGCTCATTTTCCCAACCCATGGATTTAACCTCTATAAATAACAGAGCCTTCCTTAGTAGAAGGAATGATGAAGCATAATGAATACCAGGATAGAGACAGGATGAGAGAAGTACGTCACTTCTTCTTCCTCACACCCCTTTTGCTGTGACGATGGTTAGTTAACTGGTACTCCGGATTTCGAAATATTAAGATATTGCAGAGGAAGGGAGGAAATAACTTCCCTCTAAAAGGACAATTATAAAATAAGCTGTTAGTCTACTGTTGAACTTCTTAAAGACAGCTCGTGTGTTCGTTCTCACTTATTTATCATGCCGAAAGTTTCATCGTTGCGTGGTAAATTACATAGCTATGTTCGCGAATTCGGTTCGGATTTACTTTCTACTGATGGAGCTATACTCTTCTGCAAAGTCTGTGAAAAATCTATCAATCACGATAAAAAGTATTTTATTACTCAACATTTCGCAACAACGAAACATAAATCTAGAATAAATACTGTTGGTCCTAAGATTAATTTAATTGCAACAGCAGCTACAACATCCAGCAGGCAATCTCAGTTTTCCCTGGATATATGCAAAGCTTTCTTGGACTCAGGAATTCCGTTCTGGAAACTAGAAAATCAATCCCTGAGGACATTTCTGGAAAAGTACACTAAAGAAGAGGTTCCATCAGAATCCACGTTAAGAAAAACGTATTTAAATATCACCTTTGAAGAGACGATGCAGAGGATTCGACTCAGAGTTGCAGAAAAGAAGATCTGGATCTCCATTGATGAAACTACGGATGAAATGGGACGTTACATAGCCAATGTTATCATTGGAACCATGGAAGCAAAGCAAACTGACTTATCATCAGTATATCTTTTGACGACAGAGGAGATGGAGAGAGCAAATGGTACCACAGTGGCACAGTTGTTTACCAATTCACTAATGCTACTCTGGCCGGACGGCATTCGGCATGATGATGTCCAGTAGGAAATCATCATCAAAAGTATTTGTCACAGATGCAGCACCTTACATGAAAAAAGCAGCTAAAACCTAACGAGTTCTCTTTCCTAAAATGCTCCACCTCACTTGTCTAGCACATGGCCTCCACAGAATCGCTGAAGAGATAAGAAGTTTGTATCCTCACGTGGATAAATTAGTTTCTAACGCCAAGAAAATCTTCCTAAAATCACCCTCTCGAATCCGGGTTTTTAAGGACATAGCACCAGAGCTGGCTTTACCTCCTCAGCCAGTTCTTACCAGATGGGGAACCTGGATCTCAGGAGTAATATATTACTGTAACAACTTGCACAAGATACGTGAGGTAGTTCATGCAGTATCAGTAGACGAAGTTAGTTCAGTTCGCGAGGTAAAAAAGTTGCTGGACCAAGAAGAGCTTAGCAATGATCTGGCATTTATAAAAGCACATTATAGTGTGATACCGGAAGCAATCTTGAAGTTAGAGAAAAGAGATGATTCGCTGGTATCATCTATGGGGATCTTCGAAGATGCTGTAAATCAACTGCTCCAAGCACCAGGAGAAAAAGGAAAGAGTGTCAGTTAAAAAGTTAAACGTGTTCTGAGTGCTAATGTGGACATCGAAAAAATTAAGAACATTCGTAATGTTCTGAAAGGCGAAAATTCTGTTTTAACTGGCATGTGTCCTTTCGATGTAGCTTGTTTCAAATTCTGTTTTAACTGGGATGTGTCCTTTCGATGTAGCTTGTTTCAAATTTGCGCCTATCACTTCAGTGGAAGTAGAACGTTCCTTTTCCATGATGAAAAACATTCTTTCTGACAAGCGTCTGTCTATGACAGTTGATACTTTAAAAAAGCATCCTGTTGTAGCTTGTAATCAGGGAAAGTAAGAGTAAGTACAGTATTTAAAATGCACCTTTTAATTGATAATTAGGAATGAGATTCCTCTTTGCCTTCACTCCTTGTAAAAACCTATTTTAATTAAAGTACTTTTATGTATTTCAAGTGCCTTTTTGCCTGCCTATTTTAACCAAAATTAAATGCCTAACTTCCGGGCTCTAAATAATGAGTAAGATTCATCTTTGCCTTCACTCCTAATAAATGCCTATTTTAACTAAAGTACTGCCTATTTTCAGTATTTTAACTGCCTTTTTGCCTGCCTATTTGAACCAAAAATAAATGCCTAACTTCCGGGCTCTACTCATGACCTTTCTTTCTTCTAAAGAAAAGCCATTATCCCTAGTGGGAACCGAACACCTCAGGCACGGAGAGCTCACGCCTTAGTATTCACGGCCACCGGGCCTCCTATATACATAACGAAAGGGTCTCACCGTGTTTCCATATGAAATCTGCACTGGCGTCTTTCTTGACTTTGATGTCATTATTTTATTTCTAGTTCCTAGAAATAATTTTTCGTCAATTATCAAACCTCTAACTGTACTCGTTTTGAGGGAATCAGCGTTGAAACCTGTAACTTCAAAGTCGTTTTTCTATGAAACTATTCTAGATATTTAAATGAAACTGATGTGAATTGAAGCTATTGATTAGGTGTACCTTGCGTATTTTTTTCACAATTTTTGAACCACTTAAAAGATAAGAAAAAAAATTGTGAAGATTTGAAGGGCGGTTTTCCCTAACTACCCCTCAAAGGACAAAATTATTAGGGAAAATAGTGATTCAGATTAATTAACAACTCTAGAAAATGAAGATTTTTAGTATTTATTATTTTAGTGGCTTGCAAATATGACAATAGTTTTTCGATCTGTATAATAAAGATTATGCACTGAGCAATCTGAGGGTTTATATTTAAATAACAAAAACTTCCAAAGAGTAACTGGAGATATTTTCGATATATCTGGTTCTGGTTAGTGTTTAGCTATGGATATAGGGTATTTGTAATTTTTATATATGGTGCACCTTTCACACATCTATGAAACTTTTACGGATAATAGTTGAGAAATTACTGATTTTGTGCTTTGAGGGGTAGTTAGGGAAACCCGCCCTTCAAATCTTCACAATTTTTTTTCTTATGTTTTAAGTGGTCCGAAAATTATGAAAAAAATACGCAAGGTACACCTAATCAATAGCTTCAATTCACATCAGTTTCGTTTAAATATCTAGAATAGTTTCATAGAAAAACGACTTTGAAGTTACAGGTTTCAACGCTTATTCCCTCAAAACGAGTACAGTTAAGAGGTTTGATAATTGACGAAAAATTATTTCTAGGAACTAGAAATAAAATAATGACATCAAAGTCAAGAAAGACGCCAGTGCAGATTTCATATGGAAACACGGCGAGACCCTTTAAACCACCGTTAGTTTCGTGTTCTATTTGGATCTGAAACGTGAAATTTTGTAGCCGGCACTTCCAGAGTGCGCCATGATGTTAAAGCTAATGAAGAAACGCGCTGATTAAAAGAGCTTATCTTTTTACTTTTTCTGTAGTGGTTACCTTGCTGAGTATTGTACTTACATAGCCCCTAAGAGTCAGATTTTTTAAAAATATGATGGTTACTTGTTCGATATTGGTTTCATATTGTTATAACAACAGCTTTCTAGAGTTAATACGTGATAGCTTTGGTGGTCTTAAACAACTCTCCTAGAATAATGTTTTCCTTTTTTAGAATAACTGAGTCAAATATGTATATTTACATTACACACAGGAAGAAGATGTTAAAAGTAATCTTTCTGAAATTGACAGCTTAGTATTTTAATTGATAACATCCAAATTATTAAAGATTTTTTTACCTTGGCTAGTCAAATTACAAAACATTTGTGAAGCCCTTTAGATATTGTTATTATCTTTTTTCCCATCTAAAACTCTATTAAAGTATTCATTTGAAATAATAGCTTTATGCAAATGGAGATTTATTAGAATTTTAACTTCAATTTATATGCTACTTATTGCATTAATGTTATTGAACACTTTCATTAATATGTGGCAGGGCAAAGCACTTTAAGCGTCTTTAGAAAATAACTGATAACCACAATGTTACCTTCACTTTGTTGTGATTCTTGTTCGATATGATCCGTGTTTCTGTGCCGTTTGTTTGTTTATTGTCAACTTTTACACAGAAAATACTAGTTGCTTGTTAATGAGAAGTGAATATAAATTTTTTAGTATATACATTAATAATGGCAGCGCAACTTAACGATGATAAAACCTCCTACGAAAAGGAAAAAGAAAGATTCATTAAGGAGTTACTACAGTTTCACGATTCAAGAGGAACCCCTGCAAGAAGAATCCCAAAGATTAATGGGTATGAAGTAGATTTGTATCTTCTATATACACTTGTTACTAGCAGGGGAGGTTGGGTTAAAGTGAATAGCAGAAATGAATGGGATCAGATTTTAGATGAATTTAACATTCCAAAAAGATGTGTTAATAGTGATGTTGCTTTGAAGCAGATTTATTTACGTTATTTAGACAAATATGAAAAGATTCATTTTCACGGAGAATTGGGAGGAGATGAAGATGAAAGTAGTCGGCATCGACAATGGTCAGCAAGGTCTTTACATTCTATACCAATGAGTTATAATCACGCTCAACATCTAGTGAATGAATCTTTAAGAGGAAGCAATGGTCTTTCTATTGATTTGTATATTCCATCAGAATATGATAAACTTGCATTATCATTGATTTCACCTTTACCCAATGAACAAGATTTTGCCATTAATGTTTGCACTTTACTTTCAAATGAAGGAAAGCACTGTTTGAAAATTAAAAAGCATCCCAGAATTTTACATTACTTACTTGCACACGCAGCAGTTTTCCATGATCCTAGTTTACGTCTTTTGTTTCATGAGATTTATGGGAAATTTAGAGGTCATTCAATGAGCCATTTATGGAGAGATATTATTACTGATGAAGCTATTTTGAAACTTGCCGATGAAACACAATATGTAGATTGGGATGAAAAAGAAGCCGAAGATGGAAGTGATGTTGTTTCGAATAAAGCAGCTTTGACCCTGGAGCCTGAAGACAAAGATTTATTTTGTTTAGGTCGAACACTTGGAGTTCAGGACTACATTGGACAGAGAGTTTGCCAAATAGCTGCTATACTACGAAATCTTACCTTTGTCAATGAAAATATGGTATTAATGGGTAAAGATCTTACATTCTTACGTTTCATTATTTTATGTTGTTATTCGAGTTGGGATTCTCTTCACCAAATGGGCTGGGACATGCTGTGCAATGTAGCTACTGAAGTTATTGACCGAGCTCCCATAATGGAGCATGTTTTAAATCTTACATATCAAGGATTACTTTCAGAAGACAGAGCGGATATTCTTTCTGCTCTTGAAGTATTGACAAAACTTGCACAAAATGAAATAAACGAAGAAATGCTTGTCAAAAATATAAAGAGAAATATTTATGAAAGAATCTGTTCATTTTTAACTCTCCATGACATCATGTTGCTTGTTTGTACTCTTGAATGCCTTAATGCTCTCACAGCTATGGGTGAAAAAGCTTGCAATTCAATTCTAGCTGTTCATGGTGTGATTGATGTTCTTGTCTCACTCGTAAGTGTTGAAGCTCAAAGTTATGGGCCTAAGGCGTGTATTCAAATGCGAGTCGTTGAAACTGTAAGGGATTATAATTCAGTTTGTGCTCCAGCCCAGGCTCCGACAACAAATGTACCACCCTTGCAGCCTACAACTTCTACTCAACCAACTCCACAAACATCATCTGCATCAGTGTCTGTTCCAGTTAGTATTGCTCATCAAACTCCTCCTAGGTCTCAATCTACTATTCAAAATGCGGCTAGAGTTATTACCACAACTCCTCAGCAAACTACTTTTACTGCACAAGCAACTGAGCAAATTGCTCAGGAAAATGAAAAATTTGCTTTAGCATGGTTACGCTGCACATTTGAGCCTAGCAACAATGGAAAAGTAGAACAAGCTGAACTCTACAAACAATATATTAATTATTGTGCAAAAATAGGACGTCGTGGTGTCATAGCTCCACTGCATTTTCCTAGGATTGTTAGAACTGTTTTTGGTGGGAGTGTTGGACCAAAAGTAATTTCAACAAATGAAGGAACTCAACACTTCTATGAAGGTATTCAAATACGCTTAAAACCCCTGGTATCATCATCTATTCCATCCAGCAGCATTGTGCATACCACTCCATCATCAATTTTAAAAGCCCAATTGAGTGCTCCTCCCAAGCCAACTCCAACCACACCTGTCAAAATGCAAATTGTCAGTGATGGTCCATCATCAGGTCCCACTTCTTTTATGAAGACACTGTTGGCAAATAAAATCGCTGAACACCAAAAACAGCAGCAATTGCAACAGCAGCAGCAACAGTTACAGCAGCAAATGCAACAACAATTGGCTGTACCACTTGAACAAACTGGAGAAAAACAAGTCCCAGAGAATCAGCCTGCTGCATCTATTACTTTTGACGATTCTTCTCAATCATCTAATCAGGAAGGCATTACTTTCAAGTTGAATGGAATTAGATCTCTTATGGAAATATTGGGAAAACAGGATTCTCGACAGGAAGGAGTTGTTGTGGCAAGTGGTAATGTGAGGCAACAACCTGCCATTTTTAGCAGCCAGGCAAGTAATGTTAGTTCCACGTCTGTTATTACTGAAGATGTTTCAACAAGTAATTCAAGTTCTATTAGAGGTGATGTTAGCGAGATAGGTACTGAAGAAAATTCAAAAAGTAGTATTGACGGATTTCTGAACAGTATTGGACAATCTTGCATTATTTCTGAAAATTCTTCTAAAGATGCCAAAATTGAAATAAAAAATGAATCATCACAGTCCAATGGCCATTTAATAAGTGATACTGTAGATAATATAAAAATTGAAAAGGATGGTAATCGGTTTGTTTCAAATGGTATTATTAAAGAGGAAAAGAAAGAAGCAGTTAAAAGGCCTATAGAGAAAGATGATGACGTTCCAGTTAAGAAACCTCATCTGAATGGAGAAGAAACAGAAGAAACACCCGAAGAAGTGAATGTATCTTCTTCAGCAGCAAATTTATATGCCGCTCTTGCTGCAGATGTCTTAGAAGATGAGCCTATGGAAGAAACCCCACCAGCCGCTCCTGTTCAAGTACAGACAACCTCTCAGCCTACTCAAATACTCGTTACTGCTGGTGGTCAACTTGCACAAGTAGTTGGTGGCCAGTATGTCGTTCCGCAATCTAAATCTATTGGACAAGATCAAAAACAGACTGTTTTAGTTGCCCAAACACCTCAACAACAGGGTACTGCTGCAAAAACAATAATTATTTTACAACCTCAAGGTCCTAATGTGCCAAATTCTTCTCAACAATTGATAAGATTTCAGTTTCCTTCCCCACAATCAGTAATGCCCGCATCACAATCTTCCAACATAATAAGAGCAATTGTTCCTCCTAAAGTATCTTCGGCAACTTCCTCAATATCAGAAGTTTCTACTAAAGTAATTTCCTCTGCCGCAGGGAGTCAATCTTCTGTAGCTTTACCTGCTGTACCAGCTCCTTGTGCTACTTTTGTTAGTGTGTCTTCATCTTCTGGCCAGTTGTTGTCGACAAGCAGTCTTAGTCAGTCGGGAAAAGTGGAAGCTAAACCTGCAGTAGAACAAAGGCATTTTTTGTGTGAATGGAGGGGGTGTATGCGGAATTTCAACTCAGAAAACGAAGTTTATCTTCATGCATGCGAGGCACACCTTCCTCAAGGTAGCGAAGAAATACAATGTTTGTGGGAGAGATGTGATGCAATGAAACGCAAGAGATTTTCTCTCATGACTCACCTCTACGATAAACATTGTAACCCCGACGAAATGAAAATGGTTGCAGCAAGGCGGAAACAGTTATCTGTTATGGGCAAAAACGAAATGCCTTCTTCTGCTCCTTCTGCCGTTCCTCATCCTGGATACGGCCCTAATGCTGCTTATCATGCTATTAAACGACACGCACTCGACATTGTAAATGCTAAAGATGCTCAGCAAAGGCTCGTTAAACCTGGTCCTGCTCCTGCACCAGTTCAAACGGAGCAAAGCAGCAACGAAGGACCAGTTACTAAAAGCATACGATTGACTGCTTCATTGATTCTTCGTAATTTGGTTGTTTACTCAACAAATGGTAGACGACACCTCTTAAGATACGAATCTTTCTTAGCCTGTGTCGCATTAAGCAATGTTGAATCGTCTCGTACTATTGCACATGTGTTATTTGACTTGTGCCATTCAAGGTGACCTTCTCATATGTAATTTGTGGATCTGTTATATAACACATAATTGTTTATGTGGGTTTCTGAAATTTTATTATTTTCTGTAAATTTTTTGTAAATAATAACATGTAAGAATGTCCATTAATTTTAATTTGTTGTGTGTATTTTTACTTATATTCTTTGATAGTATTTGTCAGATGACTTGTTTATGTAGTAGTATTAAGAAGCAAAAGTGAAGATGTAAAAGAATACTACTTTTATATTTATAATTGATGAATGTAAATAAAAGCATATAATGCTATTCATCATCTGTAAAAGTAAAATAGAATTTCTTTGTCATTATATGACAAATATATTAATTTATAATCAATGCTTTAAAAAGTTTTATATTAACTATTTCACATTTTCTTTAGCTGATGTATTGTAATATAATATTATGTAAAGTGACACCTTTTTATTATCTTGTAGTGTTTATTTATAGTAGGAGGATGTTCTTAAATTGTATAAAATTATGAAATATATAAATTATTCTAAAATATTTTATTTTTTCAAATGTCTCTACCTTAACAGTTTTGCAATATCTCAGTTGACGCCATCAAACAATTATGTAATTAAACTTCATACGACTTAGTAGTAACGATCATAAGTTGGAGACTGAGATGTAGGAAGTTGAGGAACAGCTTAATTCAGTCCTCAAATATATTTTTATTTTTAAATTACATAAGTGTGTGGTATGCCGCACAATGTGCCATTGAACATTTGTTGAAAGAACAGCAAGTTAAAAGAACAGCATATTAACAGCACAAAGAAACCAAAATCTGCAATAAATCAGCACTAGCTCAACATAGAAATAAATACAACTATATGTTTGTTTTAAAGAAACCAAAAATTTTAAATTCAGGATCCAAAACATACAATAGAAGGATCAAAGAATTGATATTAAAAGAAATTCTGATCAAGTAACAAATTTTAAAATACATTGTCACAATATCAACCATTATTATGCCGACGTGATTAACAACATAGACATTTAAATTAACTCTTGTAACCACAAACAATATCAAATATAATTCCCAATATTTAAATTTCACTTCTTGAAAATGTATCCATAAATCTAATACTTAAATTCACACAAATAAAAATATTAACCATTGCCCCTGAATATAATCTCAACACATTCCCCGCACCAGCTGTCGGTCATGCACAATCAGTTCTACTAAACAGAAGCATATTCAAGACACGGAAAATACTATCCAAATTAATCTTAACTATACATTTTAATAATCACATGAAATAATTTCTATATAATCATTTATTAAATAGTAGCTATGTATTCAAAAAAGAGATTTCCTCCTCTTTCATAGCAACACTAAAAGCACATCAACCTAAGCGAAGCACATTGGTCAATGAAAAAAGTGTAAAAAATAAGGTCTGATGATTAGTATAACAAATGGGAGATAATTCTCATATATACAGGTCACCTGCTGATACATCTGTGTAATCTAAAATTTAATATCCTAACTAGTATGATGTATTATATTTTGGGTCAATCCATATGAAGTGATAAAAAAATAATTTGGTTGCTTGACCATTTTTAATTTATTTTTTGATATATTTTTACTAAACAAACTGGGTGTCCAAAACAGATTTTTTTTTTAAATTATATCTTTCACCGTTCACGTGTGGCGGCCAGTTCTGTTTTGAATCACAGCAATTTTCAGCTTTGAAAAAAAAAAAAAAAAAAAAAAAAAAAATTACCCTGATAAAGTTCTCCTTCATGGTTTTTTTAATTTCTAAAAAGTGGAATTTTGCAATAGTGGACCCCCAAATTTGGAGACCATTTTGAATGGCAAGATTTGCATAGGGAATTATGTCTATGGATGGATGGATGGATTGGGTGTTTAAGGGCAGAAAACATCTACGCCCTCACCGCCCTGAAGTGTAATGTTAGAGAGTCGTGTGAGAGGGATTGTAATTTTGTGTTTAGGACAGTGCATGACAATGAACTGTAATTTTTATGACCTGTACTCTTTTTTTTTTTTTTTTTTTTTTTTTTTTTTTTTTTTTTTTTTTTTTTTTTTTTTTTAACCTGTCTATGAAACAGTATTGTAGGCGATAAAGTATTGAATAAAATGATGCCAGCTCCAATCTCGTAGCATGATGCAGTCCAGAGATAATCAATTTAACACAAACATCTTCAAAGCTTAAAAATCGCTATGTGATTCAAAACAAACGTAGCCACGTTTGTTTTGAATCATGTAGCGATTAAATTGTTACATGTAAATTGTTATTTTTTTTTTTTTTTTACGGCGCATCTACATCTATGTCATTAGCGCCTACATCCAGGGTGCAGCGAGGAATTTTCCCAGCGAGCCCTGATATGAGAAAATTCCTGCCGGAGGTGGGAATCGAACCCACCATCTCCCGCTTATGAATCCGAGGCGCTAGCCACTAGACCATGGGAGACCCCTGGAAATTGTTAAAGATACAACTTTTAAAAAAAGCTATTTTGAACTCCTGGTTCGTGTAGTAAAAAAAAAAAAAAGAAAAAAAAAAAAAAAAATTAAAAATGGTCAAGCAACCTACTTACAAATGTTTAATGACTTTAGTGTGTGGCATGCCCCACCCTATGTAATTTAAAAATAAAAATATATTTGAGGACCGAATTAAGCGGTTATCAACTTCCTAATTCATTAGACTTGAATTTTGAACATTTTGGGATCTTTTCGGGAAAGTTGAAACAAACCAGTGCCTGCAACAGGTATTGACAAAAATAAATTAATGAGCAACATAGGAAAACAAAATATTGAAATGGACTCTGTATTTCTGAATTATTCAACCTATTAAGAACTATCATTTAATTACTTTATGCAATGGGACTTGATAAAAAAGAGTAATTTTTAGCAACTATATCTCTAGCCCTTTTCCATATAAAAGTGAAGAAAGTACATATTTTTTAATATTTTCACTGAAAAGTTATAACGAGAATTCAGACGATGACAGGAAAAACATTCAATGAACAGTGGCAATCTTCTTGAGATATAAAAATATGTTAAGTCTTTATTGCTCATGAAATGCTGTAGATGTTTTGATTGACTTATAGGTAATTATTAATATCAGTGTATCATGATATATTTGATTCATCGAAAGATAAAATTATGGGAGGGACAGTAGACCTTAAAGTTAGCTTAAAATTTCCAACAAACATTCTGCTCCAAATCTTAATTTTCATTTTTATGATTTTTTTGGTTTGTAATATTTTAGAGTTGTAGCATTTTCTTCAGAAATGTTGAACTTTCATCCTTTGTTATAAGATTTAGACCTCAGTAAATTAAAAAACTACAATTTAGTTTTTCCAAAATTTAGGATAAGTTTCAAAATTCCCTAGCTCGTTATCGAATCATTCATTTATTTTTTTTAAATTTTAACGTCCATTACTATTAACTAAGAATTTTGGGACAGATTATCTACAGGTTACCACCCTTTTCTAGCCAGGGTAGGGCTGATGCCTTTTCTTTTTTCCAAAGAAAAGCCACCACCCCATAGTGGGAATCGAACCCACGACCCAGGGCAGAGAGTGTTAGTGCTCACACTTGAACACTCATGGCCACCGGGCCTCCAATCAAATCATTTAAAAGTGTTTACAATTTTACAAAAATCTTCATTTGACGTTAAATGTTCCATAAAAAAAAATATATCTTCAGCCTTCAAAAATCAGGAAACTAGTTTAATTTCAATTTTAACGTCCACTATAATTAACTCCGAATTTTAGGATGTGTTATCTATAGGTCACCATTCTTTTTTAGCCAGGATAGGGCTAATGCATTTTCTTTCTTTTTTTCAAAGAAAACCCCCCACACTTAGAACCCAAGACTCTTGGGCACCGTGTGCATTCGCCTTAGCACAGACTGCCATCGGTGCTCCTCAGGAAACTAAAACTACAATAATATTATAAATAGATAATGACTCTTAGTTTCATTTTTTGTTGACTATTTTAGTAATTTATATATGCCTAGAATCTAAAAAAATTGGAAAATGCAGTTTCTTATCATTCTATTTCATATATTTATCAGTTATGCTGAAGAGTATGTTTAAGAAAATTAACCATAGCGAAATAAAATTAGTGAAATAAGACTCTCTTAGGTTAGGTTTAGTCTATATTTAAGAATTTCTTGGAAACCATACTGCCTAATTTACTAGATAATATCCCACATTAAGGTAATGATATTCCAAAATGATGAATTTCCTGCTCATAAGTCTCATTATCAGGGGTTTCATGGAAATTTCCAAATAGAATCGGGAGAAATGTGGTGCCTCTACTGTGGCCTGTTAGCTCTCCAGACCTTGCTATTGTGAACTTCTGTCCGTAAGTCTGTAGTCCCATGAAGAAAATAGTATACAAAGAGGAAATTTAGGAGGATTAATAAAACGATGTTCCAAATGAAAGAAGTAGCATAACTCAGGATAAACCAACACTAGCATATTTTAAACATATTAGAGAGCGAATCGTCTTCGTTGCGGGTGCTCATCAAAAAATTAGATGATCTAACTTAGATCAAATTTTCTTCCTGTTGTGAAGGGGGCTGAAGCCTCCCTCCTCCCGAAATAGGTAAAAATGTGTCATAAAAACCTTTAAAATAAAATAAATAAGATCACTTAATTCATAATTTTTTTTTTGTTGGATGTAATATCGTTTTAAATGGCTAACTATTCCAAGTTCTAGATTGTTAGTATTCCATGTCCTTCAAATACTCTCAGCCCTCCCCACCACAAAAAATCTTCTATATACTCGCTTGCTGTCATGTGTACTTGATAGTGTGTGGCAGAAATAACTGGCCTCTCAGGCGACCTGACACCAGTGTTGTAAAATACCCGGGTATTTATTCTTCAGGGCAAATACCCAGGGTATATACCCAGGGTAAATACCCAATTTCATAAATACCCGGGTATTTAAGGTATTTAACTAAACCGCGACTTAGTAATCGAATATTGTAAAATGTCATGGATCTTGCCAGTTTAGAGCCATTGCACCACTGAGAAACTATTAAAACAATAATAAATTATAAAATAGGATCACTGAGAGGTTAATAAATAATAAATTATTACCAGAAAATTTGCCATGGACCTTCCAACTACCAATAAAACAAATTGTTTGCCTAAATTTGATACATAGAATTAGCGAATATTCGCTAATTCTATATTTTTGAGCAAAGGGTCATTTAATGATTAATAAATTTGAATTGAATCTTTCATCATATTACTAGATGTATTTATATACAGGATGTAATAATCAATAAAGATATATATATATATATATATATATATATATATATATATATATATATATATATATATATATAAATATAAATTTGATACTACTGTACTGCATTCACAAAATGTAGCCTCAGCTAAAACTTTGGACAAGGATTATCTCAATTTCTCAAAACACAAATTAAGTTACCTATTCATTGATCAAAACACATGTACCTTTCAAGCCTCTCCACCATTACATGGGACTTATATTATTATTTTCTTTGTCATTGTCGTCAACACCTTCCCAAACAAAGGATCTTTGCCATAATCCCTCTTGGTCCCTATAGTCCGCTATGTCATTACGAAGATCAACTGATTTCAATCTCATGCTTCTGCCTAACTCACACATAAAACAAATGGAAGAGTTCAAGAAGTCTGCAGCAAGATCTGCAAGATCTTCCAACACCAAACTGAATGCGTTTCTCCTATTTATTAAGCACAAGTTTCTCCTCCGTTTTTTGAAGAGAAGATTTTGGGATTTCTTGTTGAAGAGTTTTCAGTAATTCTTAAATCTCTGATGAACTGTGTGGATCTAAGGGGCATTTAACTGAATAACAGTGATAAGTTCAACAATTGGATCAAGGATGTTAACTAGTTTCCCCAACTCGGACTCAAAACACTCTGTCATCAAAAAACTACCTTTTCATTTCTGGATTTAGGCTTACTGGAATGTTGTTACTACTGTATGAGCATAATTTCAAATAATACTAATAAGGATCACAAACCACTTAAAATGGTTTTCAACTATTATAATAAACATTGAAAATGATTTTGACCCTTTTTTTAATTTAAATAAGTCCTTAATAATTGAATAGGCTTCATTAAAACCTTTTTAAAATTAAGTAACATTCCCCACTGTAAAAGTAATCATGAAAATTCATAGATATACATTAAGTTGTAAATACCCATAAATACCCGGACCGACTTTTAACTTTCTTTAAAATATTACTGGGTAAGTATTAATGTTTATTAAGTTTTTATGACCAAATGGGTAAGTTTCAGTCCTAGTTTGCACCAAGAAATATTCAAAGAGGTTCTATCAAGCTCAAAAACTGAAAATACCCACTTTTTGGGTATTCACCTTCCCTGGGGGTAAATACCCAATTTATATACCCACCCCACATCACTGCCTGACACCAGGGGGTTATATAGGAAATAATTTCGGGGGACTGGGAGACTTGGAGGATATGGAATACTAAAAACCTAGAACTTGGAATATTTAGCCCACTAGAACGCTATTACACCCCCAACAAATATTTTTTCTGAACTAAATGATCTTATTTAATTTATTTTTTGAGGTTTTTATGCCACATTTTTACCGATTTCCGGGGGGGGGGGGGGGCTGCAGCCCACTCAGCCCTCCCCTTATATACGCCCATGTCTGACGCCTGATGAAAATTCGATCCGTTCAGCCTGATTTGATCAGGTCACGGTTTTCAACATGGGCGTATATAGAAAATAATTTCGGGAAGGGCTGGGAAAATTTGGGGGGGGCTGAGACCATTTCCGGTGTATGGAATACTCACAATTTAGAACTTGGAATAGTTTTAAACAACTAAAACGCTATTACACCCAAAATAAAATACTTTTTATGAACACGGTGATTTATACGCCCATGGCTTTCAACAATCTCTTAGTTTTTTTCAATTTTGATTTCTTTTACCTTTGTGTCCTTTTTATTTTTGAGCAAATAGAACAATTCGTTTATATGACGCAAATAAATAATGAAGTTCTTGGTGATTTCATCGAAATTTAGGTAATTCTGAGCGAGAACTGCCCGAACTCCGATCTTTATGAAACTTTGTATACTTATTCATTTTAACCTAATTAAGAATAAAAACGTAAAAAAAAAAAAAAAAAAAAAACAAAAAAAAAAAAAAAAAAAAAAAACTGGCGGTAATGACTAGAAAAGTATTTATTAAGCACTAAAGTTGGCTGTTATACAGGCTATAAACGAGTTGTACCATAACATTACGAGCTGCATCATAACAATGGCAAAAACAATTAGTCGTTTGTGACTTTTTTTTTCTTTCATGTGTTTATTCTTAATTGGGTTGAATTGAATAAGTATACGAAGTTTAAGGAAAATCGGAGTTGGGTCAATTCTGGCTCTCCCAATTTGACTTTGTGTTTACAAATACTTCGTTTACACCAGCTTTTAATCAGTATAACAGTTAACTTTAGTGCTTAATAAATACTTTTCTAGTCGTTACCGCCAGCTATATTTACGTTTTTTATTCTTAATTAGATTAAAATGAATAAGTATACAAAGTTTCATGAAGATCGGAGTTCGGGCAGTTCTCGCTCAGAATTACCGAAATTTATAAAACAGAATCTTTCTTGTGGAACGTAAAATATTATAATTTCCTATTAACGAAGTATAGTTTTATTTACCCAATCATTTTTATTTTATTGTTGTCCTGCCAGCAAAGCTGAATTCAGAGCTCATAGAAAGTCAAGGAAGTTAGAAATAAGTCGAAAAATAACACTGCTATACTCTTTGGTATTTCTCACAAACCTGGTTCAGTTCAAATTTTCTCTTTACGTTGAAGTTCTTAAAGATTGAGTGAAATTGTGAATAGAGAATTAAAAATAAAATCATGTTCACTTTTAAAATATTTGTGTTTACTATTTTACTAATGAATTTTGAATTAATTGAACTTGACGCACTTGAATGGGAAAGTCCTTTGGATGGATTTTTTTCTAGAGAAGCTACTCATATGAAGGAATTTGATGAAGAACCGACATCTGATTTAGAATTGCCTACCAAGAAAGCTGGAAATACTGGCAGGGTACAATCCATGGTGCCTAAAGTTTACCATGATTCAAAAGATTCAAACAGTGCCTGTTCATCTTTTTTCCCTAGATTTGTTAATGTTTTATTAAAAGCCATTGATGTTAAGGTAAAACATATTGATATTATTAATGTAATTTGAATGTAATGCAAATATCGAGAACAACTGAACTGATTTCGCTAATTCTTTTTTTTATAATATTCCTTGAAGTAGGAGGATGGTTCTTACAGAGGGAAAATTAAAATAATTGCCTGAAAAAGTCTAAAAACAACACTTTTCGGGTCTTTTTTACTTCGTTAACGCAAATTCATTTTTAAATAAAAGCATATGTTCTCAATTATAATATTTTTAACAGTTAACGTATTTGTGTATCTATTATATAAAAATGAATCACTAAATGTGTTGGCAAACGTAAATCTCGAGAACAACTGAAGGGTCAGTCCATTTCAAATCATCCAGCTAAATAGTGAAATGAAACCCATGTCCTCAGAATTGCCTGAAACTTTTTTTATTTGTTGAACTGTTCATTCCAATGATATATTCCAAATTTTAGTTAGATATCTTCAATACTTTTTGAGTTATGAATTTTTAAAGTTGTCTATAAAACTTGTTTTTGCTTTTACTGACGATTTAAGTCAAAGTGACTTTCATTTACTAAAAAAATCATTACTCTGTTAATGTTAATGATATCTCAATGGGATTTTCACCAAAATGGTCACAATAATATTTTGAATATGGAAAAAATATATTTACTATCTGTTATCTTTCTGGTTGCTAAGTATATTTACTTAAAAACAAAATTTTAATTTAAAATAAATTAAAAACATAAAAATTTCAAAAATTGATAAAAATAAAAGGCGCTCCATAAAATCAAGTTCTTTTTTCATGGATACATTCTTAAAAGTATAAACTATTAGATTTTAAATGAAAAACGCTGGGATTTTTCTGCTAAGTATTCTTAAATCAATAAAATAATATAAATTCCTTTTTTTAATAATTACCTACTTAAACATCGGGCAAAGGTCAGTATGTGAATGGGTGACCGACTATGTGCTGTAGGCATTATAAAAGGGTGGCGACCTGTAGATAGCCCGGCGCTAATATCCAAATAGTTGATGCACCGTAAAAAAAAAAAATAATAATAATAATTACCTACTTAATGATCAATATAAGTGCACTGAAGTTACATTTACTATTACTTAGGTTAATCTTAATATAAACGTATGTAAATAAACTATTTTTAAAGTTTACTATAAACTTAGTTTTTTATTATTCTAATTGACTACAGTGAAAACTATTCGTTTGTGTTGCAAAATGAAGCCAAGATTATTATTGGAACAACAACAGTTGTTCTTTTCATCTAGTTGTGATCTATACAAGACAAGAAAACACCAAAGAACTGAAAGTTTCCGATCTCTGTGAGGTATTTGATGACTTGGAAGATGATGTGGCATTTGTCTATGAAACTCAAAAGGTTGTCACAACATTTCTGAAATTAATTATCCAGATGTAAAAACTGTGATGGTGTTTTTTGCTACCAGTCATGGGAAGTCCCCTCGTGACGGTATTGGCGGAATTATCAAGCAGATTGTAATAAAATCAAACCTTCAATGTACTCCAGGAGCCAGACATTTTTTGGCTTTTATAGTACAAAAATAGATAACATAAAGCTTACTCTGGTTAAAAAGGAAACAATAATAGATTCTAGGCAAAAACCGGAGGATCGTTTCAGTTCAGCCAAGATTGTGTCAACAGAGTAATGATTTTTTTAGTAAATGAAAGTCGCTTTGACTTAAATCGTCAGTAAAAGCAAAAATAAGTTTTATAGACAACTTTAAAAATTCATAACTCAAAAAGTATTGAAGATATCTAACTAAAATTTGGAATATATCATTGGAATGAACAGTTCAACAAATAAAAAAAGTTTCAGGCAATTCTGAGGACATGGGTTTCATAGCCTGGATGATCTGATATGGACTGACCCTGAACCGATTTCGCTAATTCTTTTTCTATAATATTCCTTGAACAATAAGGATGGTTCTTACGTAGAGAAAAATTAAAAAAATTGCCTGAAAAAGTCTAAAAATAACACTTTTTGGGTCTTTTTCACTTCCTTAACGCAAATTCATTTTTAAATAAAACATATGTTCTCAATTATAATATTTTAAACAGTTAACGTATTAATTTAGAATAAGTAAAAATAAAATGAAATATAATAAGTAGGTATCATAATAAGAAATATGATATTGTGATTTTTGTGAATATTAAAAGAATTTTAAGTGTTTTATAATTTTTATTTTTTGAGAAAATGTATTTGTTGACTTATTAACTTTCTTTTTAATTTTTTTATCTTATTAGCTGACCCGGTGTCCCGAATAGCAGAATAAGTATTAAAAAAAAAGTAAAGAATCGACAGTAAGGCAGTACGAAGTTCGCCGGGTCAGCTAGTTGATAATATAATTAGGTTGCTTTTTCGTCTGTTAAAGATATGTGTCTACATAATGTCAAGAAATGTATCACATTTTGGACTTATAATATAATCCAGTTTTCTTGCTCTTAACAACCAACAATTCATAAAACATCCTTCCTTTAATCATTTTTAGTTGGGCCTCATAGTAGAGAGGCTTGGACTCTGGGATAACTTCCTTCAGTGATAAACCTGTCCCTTCACCACGAATAAATAATTTAAGCAGGATGAATGAGGCATTCAGTGCTAATGTACAGGCCTGTAAACATATATTAAGGACATCATGTAATTACGTGTAATGAATTGAAGCCAGTTCATACCCAGTCACTCAAAATTGAAACAATAAACATTTATAAGAAGTTCAATGGTTTCCGTTTTTTCAATGGGCAATATTTTATGAGCATCTTGACTGAAACGATTCCATGACTTAACAATCTATATGTTTATCATTGGCTTTTTTGGCCTATGCCCATGGCATATCAACACCATTAACGAAGTAGGTGGTCATGTTTTAGTCTAAGGCTAAAATTATTTTTTACCTATTAAATTAAAAAATATATTGTTTAAATATTGTATTTCTCTTCTTATTCGCAACTTATTCTTTATTTTTTACAATGTGAAAGTCATAAAAAAAATCCCCAAATAATAATCATATATTTGAATAAAATAACTGGGAAAATGATTGGTTGACAACCCCATCATATGTAATACGATTAAAAAAATATTTGAAGATGAAAAATATTTTAAGTAAAAAATATTTTAAGTTGCTTGAAGATATAATAGTTAAATTAAAAATAGTTACTTAAGAATTAAAGACAAAATAAATTATAAAGATTCAAAACATAATATACACAAAATTAACTGAACTAATTGCTAATAAATATTTATATAGGTGAATCATCACAGCTGTTGTTAACAAGAGGATAAAACAGCATGTAAAAAATGCAGATGAACAAGATTGTAATACTGTTCTCATGAGTCATACAAAAATAAATCAAACACATTTGATTTCCTAAATACAAAGATAATAGAAAAGTAAAAACATATAACCAAACATAAAATAAAATAGAGTTAACGGCCATGGCCTTAACGCTCACGGCCATGGAGACCCGGTGGCCGTGAGCGTTAAGGCATGAGCACTTAACACTCCGTGACCCGGGGGCCGTGAGCGTTAAGGCGTGAGCATTTAACATAGAATCAGGATTGGGAAAACATGGCTTCATTTCTGTTTAAAATATATTAAGAGGTAATAAGAAAAAATTAAAAAAAAAAACAGCTGTTGGGTCATTCTATGTCAAATCAACAAGGGTCACAACCCGACCTTCTTGGATTTTAATCAAATTTGGTAGGTTGGTTACTCTAACAAAAAATAACCAAAAACAACCTTTTAAACATTTTTATCTCTTTCCTTTTTTTAGTATTAATTTTCAAAGTATTAAAAAACCGCCTTTTTTTGGTCAACTGGAAAATGTTAATTCCTTTATAGATTGTGTTCTATTTTAGCTAGAACAGTCAGCATAGTCTCATTGTTTAGCTTATTAACTGGACTTTAATTTGATATACAACAAGACCAACTTATTACAAATTTTACATTTCAAAAAAATTTTCGAAAACTTGTACGTAACAGTTTTCGAAAAACTGTACTTTTAAAATTCTGAAAAAAATATATTTGAATCTTCAGTTCATGGACTACATATGCTGTTAGTTTCATTATGGGATGGGAACGGGATCATTTTATAACATAATTTTGACTGTATAATTGTCACTGCGTAGTTGGTAAAAATATGGTGAGTGATGGATATTTGTATTGTAAATTCAGCAATAAGCGTCCCTGATCAAAATTTGAATTTTTTTTCAGACAGAACTAAAATTAAAGGGGAGATTTGAAGAAAAAAAAAATTACCGTACCCAGAAATTGCACCCTTTCATTCCTTTAACTAAGAAAAAAATTAAGACTCAAATTTACTCGAACTTCAATAAAAGTGAAGTTGAACTGGTAGGTAACTGATTTAGACACAGATACAGTAGCCTTTAATGAAAAAAAAAAATATGTGGTAGTTTTATTGCCTCAACAAATATGAGGAGATGGATGAAATAAAATTTAATATCCAACATGTCTCAATTATTACAAATTTCATTTTTCAAAAAATGTTTTACATAATTTTAGACTACAAATGATGCTGATTTTATTATGGGATGGCAATGGAAAAAAAAACAAAAAACCATTTACAACATTTAATAAACGGTCATATCCATTTTTGTGCTATTGTGTGTAACTGTGTAATTTGTTGAGTACACATGCCAGCTACCACTGGTTGTCATATTCACAGGTAATAAAACCACCACATATTTTTTCATTGAATACTACTGGATCAGAGTCTAAATCAGTTAAAATTATGTTGTAAAATGTTCCCATAATGAAACTAACAGCATATGTAGTCAATGAACTGAAGATTGAAATACATCCAGAATTTTAAAAGTACAGTTTTTCAAAAATCGTATTGTACAAATTTTCAAATTTTTTTTTGAAAAATGAAATTTGTGATAGATTGAGACATGTTGGATATTAAATTTTATTTCATCTACCTCCTCATTTTTGTTGAGTACACATGTCAGCCACCACTGGTCGTCATAATCACAGGCAATAAAACTACCACATATTTTTTCATTGAAGGCTACTGGATCTGTGTCTAAATCAGTTACCTACCAGTACAATTTCACTTTTATTGAAGTTCGAGTAAAGTTGAGTCTTATTTTTTTTCTTAGTTAAAGGAATGAAAGGGTGCAATTTCTGGGTTCCGGTAATTTTTTTCTTCTTCAAATCTCCCCTTTAATTTTAGTTCTGTCTGAAAAAAATTCAAATTTTGATCAGGGACGCTTATTGCTAAATTTACAATACAAATATCCATCATTCACCATATTTTTACCAACTACGCAGTGACAATTATAAAGTCAAAATTATGTTATAAAATGATCCCGTTCCCATCCCATAATGAAACTAACAGCATATGTAGTCCATGAACTGAAGATTCAAATATATTTTTTTCAGAATTTTAAAAGTACAGTTTTTCGAAAACCGTTACATACAAGTTTTTGAAATTTTTTTTGAAATGTAAAATTTGTAATAAGTTGGTCTTGGTGTATATCAAATTAAAGTCCAGTTAATAAGCTAAACAATGAGACTATGCTGACTGTTCTAGCTAAAATAGAACTCAATCTATCAAGGAATTAACATTTTCCAGTTGACCAAAAAAAGGCGGTTTTTTAATACTTTGAAAATTAATACTAAAAAAACGGAGAGATAAATTTTTAAAAAAAATTGTACCATTAAAGGAGTTGTTAGAGCTATTAGGATTCAAAATTTCGAAAAAATCTAAGAGGGTCAGGTTGTAAACTGTACTTTCATTGGTTGAATTGACATGGAATGGCCCTGTTATCTGTTTGAAATAGATGATTCATGTAACTAAATGACAGTCTGGTAATCCTTTTAGCCATGAAGCATTCAGCTATCATTGAAACTAATAGCAAAATAGCTTTATCTATAGTTACTACTGCAAACTAAGAGATAAAAATGTAATAAAACTAATTACCAACATAACAATGATGCGTTGACGTCTTTTACTCTTCAACTGAGTATTCGCTTAGCTCCGATTCATTTCATGAAATTAAAGCAGGATATAAATTCAAAATATGATTTACACCACTTTGTCTTTAAGTGGCTCATAAAATTCAGGGCCTTGGAAGAGAAAGGGAAAATCTACTTTTCTAAATTTTATTTTCTGAGTCAGAAAGATGTAGGATGCTTCACCTTGTTTCTCTAGTTAGGCTTTAGTTCTTTCACAGTTTCAAGTTAAAGTGAATAGCACCATCATCTATGAAAAATTAAATGTCCGATTTTAATGCATACTTTTTCAATCAGGTTTATGAACCAGCATGCCATAGAGTAAACATTCACCTTTGCTATCCTGAAGTACTTTCAGAACCCCAACATAGATTGCTATATTTTGTGATTCACCCTTTTTCTTCCAAGGTCCTGAATTCTAAAAACTCAAAAGTCGAAAATTTAACTTATTAATAGACTTTAAAATTATTAATTAATTAAAGATTTTTTTTTTTTTGTGTGTGTCAGCTTTTATGCCATAAATGCAAGTGATGTGGGGCATGAATTTTGTATTGTAAAGTTATGAAATTTATTTATTGAAATTTTTACGTCCTTTATAATTAATTTAGAATTTTCTATAGGTCACCACCCTTTTCTAGACAGGTTAGGGCTGATGCTGTTTCTTCTTTCTAAAGAAAAGCCACCATCCCTAGTGGGAATTGACCCTTGGAATGGGGTCCATTTTTGTTAAATTATTACTTATTTCATTATTCTCTTTTAGCCTGATACGTTGGATGGTTATGAAACAAAGACAATTACTATTGATGTTCATCTTTCCCAAAAGGCATTAGAAGTTCTTCAGAAATTTGGTTCTGGAGGAGATATCGCGTATGACGAATTAGACAACTCGTTCATCAGCCTTTTTAATCCTAATGATGGTTATATGTCCAATTTTAAGCGTAATGTTGGTGACTATATTCTAGGCTGGTTCTCACTCAGTTTCGTATGTATCAATTTATTTATGTTTAATTATTTATTTCACATTCACTATTTACATTTCCAATGGTTGGAGTAGATTTACAGTCCAGTTTGATCCACTTTATTCCGATTATCATGTAAAGGGTCTGTTGAACATCTGCTAAAAATAATTTCCCGTTAAAAATAAACCTAAATTAAAAGAGAAAGCTAATGTGATCATTGCATATGGCAGGGGCAATAAATTGGTGATATTATTACACTTATTAAAATCATTACCATTTAGATACATTTTATTTTTCATTTACATTTATTTATTCATTTTTAATGATTTAAAATATATGTTTTAATACTTTAAAATTTGTTTGAGACCGATTACACACCGTGTATGCAATTGATTTCTGAGGCTATAAGACGGCCTGTACATCATGTGTGCAATTATCAGTTTTTTTTTACGGTGCATCGGCATCTAGGCCATAAGCGCTGACATCCAAGGGACAGCGAGGAATTTTCCCAATGAGCAGTGAGATGAGAAAATTCCTGCCGGTGGGAATTGAACCCACCATCTCCCGCTTGAGAATCTAAGGCGTTAGCCGCTAGACCATAAGGAGACCCCATTATCAGTTATAGATACTAGTCATCAAAATATGTTTTTTCTTGAACTAATGAAATTTGTAAAGTACAGGAAAACAAAATTTAGCATTGGTTTTACTGTGTACCAAAAAATCTCTGGTGCTCCACCCGCTCCACGCCATAAAAATTCTTCGAAGAGCGAGCTGCACACCCAGTGTGCAATGATCATATTTATGCAATTTCATTTATGAATTGAATGATTTCCATAGTAAACATTTTTATTTTTTTAAATATAAAGAAGAAAAAATTTCGCTCCTGGGAACCATGTTAAAAAAAATTGTCATCTCGAATGGGTTAAATATTAATGCAAGTCAATAAAATGTGTGCACATTAATAAAGTAGTTAAATACTTATTTAATTACAATATTTGATTGTTTTTAGGATGATATTCCCACGTTTACTTTGATGTCGGCAATTCTTTTAGTATCTGTTCTCATTTATTTTATCTTGAAAAAATTAAATGCTTGTTCTTTGGTCGGTTTAATATTTTTTATATACTATGGATTGTCTCTTGGCTCTGACTTATTCTCTCAATATCAGGTAATTATACATATTTTCTTTTGTATGTTTTATGTGTATTCAGTTTTACACAATACTTAAAAAAAATGATTTATTTATTTTTTAAAGGACCTTTATGATAGAAGAATATTGGCTCTTGAGGAAACCCTTTCCATGGAAGGAGGAGGAGGCCACAAAATTCCTGATGCTTGTTTTCCTTCTAAAATGAAATTTATGGATAAATTGTATAACTATTTTTCAGGTGATTTTGTTACATATCCTATTTCTGGTCGTTGTTTACCTCTAATTAGAGGGGGAGATTAGCCTCCAATTCTTCTAATGTTCTGGTGGACCTGCGTTCAAAACACTGGTGGGGGTACTAAAGATTTTATCTTCTAGTGTTGTCGTTTGAAGGCTGGGTAGTCCCAGACCATCCCTAGTCCCACCCAGCCTTTAATGAATTTAATGGGTATCTGCAAAGGGGAGAATCAGGTAGGTGGCTGTTATAATGCATGAATCATGTGAGATGGTCAGAAATAAATTAGGCTAGCTGATAAATATCAGACCACATCAGTCGCACATTTAGCCAAATGGCACATGGAACAGCATCTCACAGCTGAGGTGTTCTGCAATATTGTAATGTTTTAGTCAGACAGAAAGCTAACTGTTGTTTGCATCCTGTGGTTTGTGAAGCGCTGCCCACACCAATTCTCTAGAAAGTTGGCAATTAAAAATAGCTTAAAATCATTAATTTGCTTTAACTGTGAAAGGGGTGAGAGAGTTAATGTTTGGTATGGTTGGTTTTTAGGTAAATTGTAATTTTGATTATCTTGAGGCGACTGGTAATAATGACCATATACTCATTATTGTAGATTGTATTCAAAAATGGATTTCACTATTGTATTTAGCAGAAAAAATGCTAAAAAATGGTGTGCAACTTGACGTACTTCATTATGAATAGGTCATAAAAATACGGTATATGCATCTTTTTGTCGGATTTGTAAAGCCTGACGTACAGAAAAAAGTTTCACAAATTTATTTCAAACGGTTGCAGAGATATTAGCCTGACACATTGATTCTGAGACGCCCTGTATATTGAATCTCTGCTTAAAACACGGGAAGGCATATACCATCAGTGACTTAATTTGCAGAAATTATAACTTAAGTAAAACACCTACTTGCCAGGCTGGTATTCGAAGCCAGCAATCTGGCTACTCTTTACCAAACGATCACTGGGCCTCAAATAACATAACTCAACAGTTATGTCTATTGGAGCCAAGGGTATTTTATCTAAATTTAAAGAATTTTTTTTTTTTTTTTTTTTTTTTTTTTTTTTTTTTTTTTTATAAATTGTGAATATCTGAACTTATAATCATATAAAATACTAATAAAATTGTAATAATGGAAGTAAAAATGAAATAGATAATAAAGATGTTAATGAATATAAATAAATAATTACTGAATAAACACAGTGAATTATTTGGTTATACATGTACATATATCTGTTTTCAGATAATCCTTGCAATAGAAATTTGCAGATGAAGAAGAGTATTTGGTCTGAAATAGACTTTCTACAAGCTTTTTCAAAACCTGTGTTTGGTTTACTGTTTTCATTTTTACCTGAATTGGGCGATAAAGCTGGAAAATCAGTTAAGAATTTCTCAGGTTTGTGTTTCTTTTTTCTTTTAATCCATTTGTTTTACAGCTTGATACTGTTATCACTAAATTTACTGATAAAATCAAGTTATATATATTCTCTTATTTACATTTTATATAAGTCCTAAAGATTTTAACAAAATTATTGCTTTAGGGCAATTTAATTTTAAAGCCTTAAACAATAGTTTTTTTTTTGTGTGTTTAACAGCTAATAAACATTTGGAAAATTAACGGTGGGCTTTCTACAGGCTGAAAGTATGAATGAAATTGTTATTCTTATTCCAGTACATTCGCTTTGGAATAATTTTAAATTTAAGAAAATGGCCTAATATTGTAAGCATTAATGTTAGTGGTTATGGATTAAGACATTAGGGGTATTTCTATGAGATCAATGAAAATTAAGAAATAAGAGATGGAAGATAAAATCCATGATTTAAATGTATCAGTGCAGTTACATGCTAGATAGGCGAGATGATTAATTCCAGAAAGAGGTGGCATAGGTAATAAAGGATGTTTCTATCAAAGCTGGATGTTTAGAAAGAATATAAAGATCTGAATACAGGAGGTGGTATTACAGTGAACTGAGGATTTTTATTTAAAGGAGTTGAAACATATATTGTTTTTGGAATTTGTACATACAAGGTATGAGGCCTGCTTATCGTCAATATCAACACCATATATCAAGGTTTAAGATCTGATATAGAACTTTAATGATCAGCTGGTCTTCATCAGTAAATATCATTCATCATGATTCTTCTACTGTTAGACAATAAAATAATAAAATCAAATAGCCCTAATGTTGATACGCCGTTAAACACACACAATAAATAAATAAAATCTTATATATGGAGTGAGTGTTAAGGCGTGAGCACTTAACACTCCGTACCAAGGGCCGTGGGTTTTATTTCCACTATTGGGGGGGTGGCTTTTCTTTAGAAAATGAAAAGGCATCAGCCCTAGTCTGGCTAGAAAAGGGTGGTTACCTATAGATAACTTGTCCTAAAATTCTTAGTTAATAATAATGGACATTAAAATTTAAATAAATAAATCTTATGTATTGTAATGATATTTTACATTACAAATTTAAAAGTTTCAAAATTAACAGAAAATTCTGAAGATATCCAAAAGACTCATTTATATGTTAAATTCATTGCTGGGATAAACAAATATTATTCTATTATATTGCCTAGCAACCTATACAGGTAGCATTGATTACCGGTTGGACTCTCCTGCCAAGAAACTTAATCAGTCAGTCCTAATGCAGCTCTCGTCCAATGCAGAGCTAGTCTCATACGGTTTTTCAGTTCTAAAAAGCGCCAGTCCTAGTCAGCCCTGGACAGTTCTCATGAAGCCTAGCCTCAGTCAGTCTTAATCAAGATCCAGTTAGTTCAGTTCTAAAGAAGCTACAGTCGGATACAGTCCTAATGCAGCTCTCGTCCAATGCAGAGCTAGTCTCATACGGTCGTCAGTTCTCATTAAGCCTAGCCTCAGTCAGTTTTAATGGAGATACAGTATGATACAGTTATAAAGAAGATCCAGTCCTATGCAGCTGGTATGAAGCTGGCTTTATATCAGGTAATGTTTGTTTGTCCATCTGCATGGATGTTTGCGTATTGATGAGTTTTTTGTATTTTGTTTATTACATTCAAATTTATTAAATTTTGGCGACCCAACGTGGCGCATTCTTAAATAATATATTTTTTTTTAATTATAACAGTATATAACATATATGGAGTAAAAGGTTTTTGACGATTTCTCGCACCTAGGGGTAGGTAGAGTTCACTAGCTCTTGCCCCTATCTAGGTCCTCAACCCTCCTATCTTAAATATATCAACCCTTCTTTTCTTTCTGCCTTTTCTATTTTTAAGAAAAAGTAATGAATTTTGAAGCCAACTCACGAAATTTCAGATTTTACTGGTGTGTAACGTAATCCCAGTACTTCAGTGCATTCGTAATTGTCGCCAATCTGAGTGCATTTACAAATCAATTATTTGTTTTTTAAATATATGCAGACTTAAATAATAAAATCCTATACACAGGGCCAATAGTTCAGGCTTTTTCATTTTGATTGAAATTATTTTCTTTTTAATGAGCATGAAATATGCTTTTCAAATCATTAAAATGTCATGAGAAAGTCCCGAAATTGGCTTTCACAAAAGTAGTAGACACCCTGCTTGGTCTGATGACAGAAAAAGAGCTTACTCAGGAAGATTGAAACAATTCTGAGCACAAAGAAAATCAAACTTGTCAAAACAGTAATAACCCTTGAGCTCACCTGTCTAAAAGTTACACAAGCCGTCACCTTGGGTCATATTGACCCGAAATCAAAAACCTAAATATTGAGCATAATAATGGTTTAAAACGCATTGTTATTAATAGTAATAAAATATATGTCGTTTACAGACGTAAAAATCGAAAAAAACAAAAAAAAACATAAATAATAAAAATAAGGAACAGGATGAAGTTCAATTGAGGCATGGTTTTTATAAGGCTCAAAACCAAATAATATCACATTTATACTAGCCTTCTTTGGGTTAAAATTTATTTTTACAGTTTGTGCAAATATAAATTGAATAATTTTTGTAAATAAATTGTTTGAATATCCCAAAAATATGTGCTACACTTCTTACAAATTAATTACAAGTTAATTCTGGGGCAAAAGCTACACCTTCTCCTCTTCCTGGTATTAGATACATCATGTATATTCTCTTCTATTGGTAGATCATCTACCTCCTTACCTTGTTGGTACATGTTGATGTTCATCTTCATGTTATTCAGTAATACAGGGGGGGGGGGGGGGATAACCTACCTTAGTATCCCAACTGATGGGCAGGGTTGCTGAGATAAGCACATTTGTTTATTTTTAAATTTATATTACTTCTAATATTGATGGTCCGTCTCTTCCTTAAAACTCCTTTAAATTTCTGTGTGCACTGTCAAACATTCAAACTAGAAACTGAATCCTGTATTTCGTTCGAGTCGGTTTCTCTGACGTTGTGAGGGCGCTTATAGTGAGCGTTGTTCTGATTAGATTGTTGGTATTTCATACCAAAATACTTTGTGAGTTTCTAATTCATTCAGACGTTCTTGATCGGTTACAAGCCTTGCAACAGCAGTCATTTTGCAAAATAATGTATTTTATTATTGCACTAGAAAATTGACTACGTAGTACAACAATAAATAATAAAAATCATATTTTAAAGCCATTGCAATTAATTAATTTACTACTTTTTAATTATAAACTCACAAATGCAAACATAATATTGAAATTTAAAAATATAAATACTTTAATGACTCTCTCATTTGCGCCAAACACTATGACGAATGTTGTCAACTTGGGTCAAAGCCCCGTAAAATCTACATACACAAGCTGCCACCTCAGGTCAAAACGGCTAAAAATCCCACTTATGAATATGATATCATTATCAACTAATGCAATTTGATTAAACATGCTGAGAAAAAAGATATGTAAAAGTCTGAAATTCTAATCTCCAAACTATATATATAAAAATCACGTGTCTGCCAGTTTGTTCCTTATAAAAATCTACGCCATTTGAGCGATTCTGAAGGTAGGTCTTGATAAAGGAAATCTCCTAGGCTAGGTCAAAATAGTCAAATTTCAAAATTTGGTCAAAAGGTCAAAAGTTTTGTTAAAGAAAAATTGGCTACACTGAACCATTCAAATTCTGACGGCCATTTTGAATCCACATCTATTTTGAATGTCTCAAATTTACTTGTTGATGTTCTTGCTAATTAGAATAACTCGAACTCATTGACGACTTTACATCATTATATAATCATGTAATGCAGTTTATTTCAATTTTATATCAACAGTCACTGTCTAACTAAGGAGTGCTGGCCTTTCTTCTACTCACATATATAGGCTGTGGTGCTGGCCTCTGTCAGCTGTTTTATGAATTGCTGTCTTGCTGGCCTCTGCCAGCTGCTTTCTGAATTACTTGACAGATATATACAAGTTCACACAGTGTGACCGATTTTGACTGGGGTACAGGTAGATCTTGATACGGGGAGAGTCATAGCCAGAAAGTAGGTGCAGCATGGCACGCCGGGTAACAGCTAGTAGAAAATAAAATAACTAATAAACAAATATCACTCGGGTCAATATGACCCAAGTTGAAGGCATAAGGGTTAATTATACTACATATAGTCTTACCAGATCCCTATATTAATCATCATAACAATATTTTAAATTATGGAATTTTATATAAATAATTAAGTATAATTGAAAAATTGTTTAGGTTATAGTAGCCCCTGAAGAGGTGGCATTGAGGACACAATATATATAGAGCAGAGTTTTAAAATAGAGTGGTATAAATAGAAAATATTTTACTGTTTTTTACTGATCCAAGCCATATAAAAAGAAGAAAGTGAATATTCATAATCGGATCTGTGATAAAAGGGAGAGAAAATATATTCTTTCTTTGTAACGATGATTGGTTATACTGCACCCTAATAAATAGAAAATAGTGTTCTCAAAATTGTTGCCTTCGGTTTGGGGGTTTACCTTAAACATACTTCAAAATAAAATGTGTACTCCAGTTTTTGTCCTCATTAAATGTGTTTAACTATACAACATTCAAAACTAATTTTTAAAGTAGATATTTACTAGAAAACATTTTTTTTTTTAATTATTGAGTCAGCTTGTTAAAAATGAAATTTATTTATTAAACTTATACATAATTTTATTTTTAACTATGATAATGGTTATCTTTAGGTTACAACCCTTTTCTAGCCATGATAGGGCTGATGCCTTTTCTTTTTTCTAAAGAAAAGCCACCACGCCTAGTGGGAATCGAACCCACGACTCTTTGGCATGGAGCCTTAAGTGCTCACGCCTTAACGCTCATGGCCACTGGGCCTCCAAAAATAAAATTTTACGAGCAAAAGATTTTCTATTTATTCCATTGATAAATTAGTCTAACCACTTTTCCTTTGCAAGGCAATTGCTTTGCGGAGGGAAGTGCTAAGTTATGAAACTCTTTTGTGAAAGACTTCTTTTTTCCTTTTGTTATTATTTCGTTGTCATTACCTGTTTTATTGTATAGTATTGCTACTTGATATTGTTTTGTTTATTATTTTTATATGTTTAAAAAAATTATTCAAATCAATAAAAAAAAATAGCAAGAAATATAATAATTTAATGAAACGCGCATAAATCACCTATGCTCTAGGGATACTGAAATAATTAATTGTTTTGTCCAATCCTTATTTTAATTTTTTTTCTCTCCTAAGTAGCTGCATTATTTATTCGAGTTTTCTGATTGTACCAATATTAACACATTGGCTGACTCAGTATTTTACAAAATTTCCTTGTTGAGTTTAGTGTTGAAATTGGTTTCTTAGGTAGTACTGCAGCAAACAACAAATTTTCTCATAGTGCAGAGCTGAGCGCTATTAATGAAAGTTGATACTAAATTGTTCATATTTTTTTGATTACTCAAGTTTGAGTAAGGTTTAAAAAAAAGTTCCCCAAAGTTCCAGTTCCAAATATTTTTTTTCGAAAAACCTTAAGCTTCCACTTTACTGTCTTGACACTTTCAGTTCCCCCTTCTTCCCCCTATTAATGTAAATTTAAATTTAGTTTAGGCAGTCAGATAGAACCTGAAGAATCCACAGCGGGCGAAAATCACCTTTTAGGTGGACAAAATTCAAAAAAATATTTTACAAATCACCGACTAAATACTGTCTAGTATTAGTAGGAAGAAGGTAAAATGTAAATATTTACTTTCTTGGATCATCAACAGGCGACGGAAGGGAATATAAGAAAGGGAACATTTTTCCCAGTGTTTATTGCAGTTTTGTTCTTGTAATTACTTTTCCATTTTTTGAACAGAAACTATACGTGATTATTTAAATTTCATGTTACCGATGTAGATGTAATTAGCCTATTGAAGTATAGTTTACCACATGATCAATTTCAAGAACTGTCATTATAAAATGACGCTGACAATACTGACTCGTCAGAGGAAAATGCTGAAGGGTGTAGCAGTATTTAATCAGACGATGATTGATGGATAATTCATTTTTAGTGCCTAATATAATTGTATATATTTGTTATTATTAAAAAACAAGTCAGTATAATTACTTTACTTTTTAAGTTGTTAGTCTATTTTTATTCTTTATTTTCAAATTATAGTCTATGCAATATTTTTTATGAATATATGTATTATATTTATGTAAATAATAGGTGCAAAAAGTTACTACTTAAATGTTCCATAGATTTACAAAATGTTTTCCCAATTTTTATCTATTATGTCCAAACATTTGTGTGTCTAGGGTTGTAGCTAGGTATTGGTCGGGAGAGGACACGATTTTGCGAGCTCCGCATAATAAAGTGAAATAAAGTGGTTAATAGTGAGTTTTTTAAGTTTATTTTGTGCAGGGTTATATGTGAAGTTATCAAGGACAAGTGTGTGACATCAAGCATGTAATTGTTTAAAGAATGTGAGTAAATTTAAATAATTTTCTTCAAATATTTGAATGCATGTTGCTATGGGCTGTGAATAGAGACGGGGAAGGGTTAATCCTATGGACTCATGAAGCCACGCCCACTTGCTCATTACCATATCTGCAGCCAGCTCGAGAGGACGTAAGATAGTTACTGGAAATATTTTCTGGATGAACAAAAATAAGGAGAACATCGTCAGCACGCCTAAGCAACAGAAACGTAGACACAGCCAACTATCGCCAGAGAACTTAGTCGAAGATATTTGTGAAACCAATAGAAAAAGAAGAAGTTCTTTAGATATGGAAGGTGATATTGAAGTTGGTAAACTATCCGTCAATCAGCTAAAGTCAATACTAGGAGACCTTATTGATAGTAGATTACAGATTCTTTCTACTAAAGAAGAATTGAATGAAGTCAAACAGGAAGTAAAACAACTATCGGACGCGAGTCTTTCAATGTCCCAAGAATTAAAAAAGCTTGCAGTTGAAAATAGTAACTTATTGAGAAAAGTGAATTTTCTTGACCAACATTGTAGAAGAAATAACCTAATCTTTTGGGGTATTGCTGTAGAGGAAAATCAAGATACATCTATTGTGATAAAAACTTTTTGTGAACAAATACTAGGTATCCAGCTATCTGAGAAAGAAATTTTACGATCTAGGTCTATTAAACTGAAGAATCAAAGTGCCATAATAGTAGAATTCAGAGGGGAAAATGCAATAAGACATATATTTCGGAATGTGAAAAAACTTAAAGGTACTGGGTATAGCTTGTTTCATGATTTGACTCCAGCTGTTAGAGAAAAAGCGAACAAGCTTCTTAGATTCAGAAAAGAAATCCTGAAATCTAGAACAGAGGTAAAGGTAACCGTGAGAAAAGACCTGCTAATTATTGACGGTTTAAAATTTACCTGGGACAGCGAAATTGGAATAACTGATTTCAAAGGAGAAAAGGCAATAGTAAAATTAAATAAAGCAGCCATGATGGACTTAACAGGATTAGAAAACATACTCTTGAAAGAAAGAAATCAGGAAAATGACGGCGGTGACGGTTCAACCTCTCAACCATCAGGGAAGCAGCCAGGAGTTTCGGATGAAAATATAGAGACATTATGACAAGATACAGTCTGCCAGGTTAGAGTAGCAAATAATATTTTGTCAAAATACAAAATTATTAATAATAATGTTCAAACCTTTATAAAAATCCTGTGTTACAACATTGGGGGCTTGAAAGCCAAAGTAAACCATTATAAATTCCTCCAATATATCCAACAATTTGATATTATAATATTAATTGAAACTTTCTTAGAGGAATCGGATCAAAGCAAATATCGAAATTATTTTATTGATTTCAACGTAGTTTGGGTACCGGCAACTAGGATTTCAAATCGAGGGAGAGCTTCTGGGGTTTTGTTGTTAGGAATCAAGCATAACCTTTCAGATGTTGCCTCATTTTATCTCCAAGGAGCAGAACATTTAATTAATCTAAAATATCAAGAAATATCGAATAAAGAACTAAAAATACTGCCTGTATATCTTAATTGTAATAAATGGGAGGAGGACTTTCAGAAATTAGAAAACTTCTTTATAAATATAATTCCTGTAATATGTTGTGTCTTGGGGATTTTAATGCACGCATTTCAGACTTACAAATTATACCTAAAGAAATCATTGAAAATAGTAGCATACTAAATACTAAAAGGAATTCTAAAGATTGTGTTAGTAATTCAGATGGTCATAAATTACTGGAATTATGTAGCAACTCTAACATGGTTATAATGAACGGGAGAACAAAAGGTGATGAACTCAGGGAGTTTACTTACATATCAAATAGGGGAAGTTCAGTGATCGATTATGGTTTAATATCTGGGGACATAGTAGAAAGGGTGAAAGAATTTAAAGTAGGCACTGAGATTTTCACAGAGCATCAACCGTTAGAAATAAAATTATATCTGCCTAAAAGAGATAAGGGGAGTCATTTATTGCCTTTATTACCAAAATTATGCTGGACTGACATTGATGAAGCAAACTACAAAACAAATGTACAAAATAACATCACAAACTTACTTAAGTCGAATAATTTAGCAGATCAGATAAAGAATATAAAAAACATCATAAAGAACTCGGCTTTTGAAAAGCGCTCTAATAAAAGCTACTTTACACGGAAGAAGCCCTGGTACGATGGAAAATGTGAAAGTCTACGGCGTAAATCTTTTTGTTTATTGAGGCTTTTTAGAAAAACTCGGTCGGAACTGGTTAAAAAGGATTATCTGGATATGAATAATAAATTTAAAAGTGAGTGTAAAATTAAGAAAAAGCGTCATATGGATAATGTTTACAATAAGTTAATGCATATAAATAACACTAAAGAATTTTGGAGTATTGTAAATACTTATAAATCTAGGAAATTCATACTAAGCGAATTTATAAACAGCGATGACTGGATTAAACATTTTTCTGATTTATTAAATAAGGACACAGGTAATAGATTAACAACTTGTGAATTTTCAAAAATCGTTGATGAAATGTTTGATCGGCCTTTCGAAATCTCGGAACTTAAATATGTTTTGTCTAAAGCTAAGAATAACAAAGCACCCGGACTAGATCGAATTCCGTACGAGCACTATAAGAACGCACCTGACTGTTTGTTAGAATTAATAATAATTGAATTTAATAGAATTTACAGGGAAGGGAAAATTCCGCAATCATTCAACAAATCAATATTATTTCCTCTTTTTAAGAAAGGTGATTTTAATAATGTCAGAAACTACAGAGGGATCGCGTTTGCAGATACCATATCCAAATTATTTTCCGCATTACTGACTAAAAGATTAGAAGAATGGCTAGATTTAAACAATATAATTGTAGAATATCAGGCCGGTTTCCGCAAGTCCTACTCCACAACCGACAACCTCTTTAATTTAGTGAATCTGGTTAAGATAAAAACTTCCGTTAAAAGACAGAAAGTGTACTGCTTCTTTGTAGATTTTCGAGCCGCTTTTGACAGTATAAACAGGCAGGCATTAATCGGCAAGTTATCCCAGATGGGATTGTCGTATAAATTTTTAAAAGTGATATCAGGATTGTATTCGGACACTTACAGTTCTGTCTGGTTGAAACAAGGTCTGACAGAGGAATTCATTACAAATACTGGCGTGAAACAGGGTTGTAATCTCTCGCCGGTTCTATTTAATCTATTTATAAATGATATTCTAGAATATGTCGGGGGCGGTGTAACTATCGAGGGCCGGAGAATTAGAGGACTTCTTTATTCCGACGATATAGCGCTCCTAGCCTCGGATGTCTTAACCCTGCAATTTATGATTAATAAATAATTTAGAGGGATACACGGAAAAATGGGGTTTGCCTATAAATTTGGATAAATCTAAAATTATGATTTTTCGGAATGGAGGGAAACAAGCTAGAAATGAATCTTGGACTTTCGGAGGAAAAAAAATTGAAGTTGTACAAGAATATAAATATTTAGGAATTCATCTCTCGCCTCTCCTATCCTTTCATAAGCATATAAAAAGTGTGACAGAAAAATCTAAATTTGCTCTTAATACTGCATGGAAGCGCCTAATTAATGACTTTAAGGTACCCATAACCACTAAATTATCCGTTTTTAATTCTGTAATAAAATCAATCCTGAGCTATGGTGCGCAAGTATGGGGATTTGATGTGTACCATTAGTTGGAACAAATTCAAAGATTTTACCTAAAAAGAATATTAAATTTACCCAAAAATACTCCAAGCTATATCCTATATTTAGAAACAAAAACTCAACTCCTTTACTTTCACACTCGAAAACTACATTATAAATATATAATAACTACATTACAAAAATCAGATAATAGACTAACTAAATTTTTGGCTACACAAATCATAGGTCGTAAGATTTACTGGTACAAAGCATGGACTCGTATTTTCGATAAGTATAATTGTACATTAGAGACGGGAAATGTTGAAAACTGGGGGAAAAATTGGGATAAAATTATCGAAATCATGTTGGAGTCAGAGGTCTCAAATCAGAGTAATTTAGCAAAAGCTTCATGTTATCATAAAACATTTAGTATGTTGGATTGGAATCTATCAGATAGCGCTAACTATAAAAGGTTTACTAATCTGAGAATGGTTATATATTATGAAGCTTATATTTTTATCATAGGAGTTATAAATTAAAGCATGATTGTGTCCTGTTAAAATATATAGCTTAGTAATTTGTTTTTGTTATTCTTGTTGCTTGAAAGCGTGATATAGTTTTAATTGCATGTTGTTATTTATCTAGTTATTTTTATTATATATTTTCTGAACAATGGCAGATGGAGGTTAATATAATTTATATATTAAAGTTTTCTGTATTGTACTATATATTTAATTTTAATAACTTTAGAATTTGCTTGATTTTAGCACGTTCTTTTCTTTGATTTGGCAGCACTGAGTGTGATTTTATTAAATGCTTGGTATATTGTTTACACTGCTTGTTATTTTATTTAATGCTTGGTATTGTTTATTAAGAGCTTGCTTTGATTACAATCGGTAATGCTGTTGTGCTGTTACTTAGTTTAGCATGATCCTAGTAGTACTAGCTACAACCTAGCAGACGGGTTATACCCATTGTCTTAGGCATTAAGCTTGTTTGTTTTTGTTTTTTTGCATGTAAATTTTTGTGGCTAAATAAATGCTCTTATTCATTCATTCATTTGTGTGTCTACAACATTTGTTTGTTGGATATACTAAAAACTATGGGTCAATGATTTTTAATGATTTTAAATATTTTTCCCTATCTCAGTGACCTCAAAAATATTGAAAAACAAAAAAATAATTTTGTCGCCCTAAAAATGGATTTTTGCCCACTGTGCGCCGGTGGGGTTCGAACCCAACCACCCAGACCACGGGGAGACCCAATTTGTTAATTATGAATAATTTTGTTAATTTTATAAATAAATAAATATAAATATATATATATATATATATATATATATATATATATATATATATATATATATATATACATATTGTAGTGATATTTTACATTACAAATTTAAAACTTTTAAAATTAACAGAAAATTCTGAAGATATCCAAAAAGCTCATTAATATGTTAAATTCATTGCTGGGATAAGCAAATATTATTTTGGTATGATGTCTAGCAGTTTATACAGTTAACACTGGATACCGGTTGGACACTCCCGCCAAAAACTTGTGCAGTCAGAAAGAAGCTCCAGTCCTAGTCAGTCCTAATGCAGCTCTCGTCGTGCAGAACTACTCATACGGTTTTTCAGTTCTAAAGAAGCGCCAGTCCTAGTCAACCCTGGACAGTTCTCATGAAGCCTAGCCTCAGTCAGCTTTAATGGAGATACAGTTATAAAGAAGATCCAATCCTATGCATTGGTATGAAGCTGGCTTTATATCAGGTAATGTTTGTTTGACTATCTACATGGATGTAACTTATCGATGAGTTTTTTGTTTAAATTTATCCACCACAGAATTTCTGTTATCCTTTACTTTATTCGAACCCGAACCCCTGAGATAATTAATTTTTAAAAGTAAATATTATAAATTTTGGCGACCCAACGTGGCGCATTCTTTAATTAAAAATATTTTAATTGTTTCTTTTTATTTTAATTGTAACAATATATATATATATATATATATATATATATATATATATATATATATATATATATATATATATATATATTGTTACATCACCACCTCTTTTCACAAATCTGTTGGAAATGGCTGTAGAAGATGCCCCAAGCAGAAAGAGTTAGGTATAAACATAAATGGGAGAAAATTAAGCAACCTCAAGTTTGCCGATGATATTGTCCTCCTAGCAGGAAACCTAGAAGATTTAGTAAGTCTGTTAGGTGAACTTTTGGACGAATGCAAGAAAGTTGGCTTAAAGTTAAACTACTCCAAAACGAAAATAATGACTAACTGGGAAATAGCGGAGGTAAAACTCGATGGGAGCATTTTGGAGTTTACAGAAGAATATGTATACCTGGGCCAACTAGTTTCCTTCCATAATAGTGCAGCAAAAGAGCTTCAAAGGAGAACATCTCAAGCGTGGAAGAAGTTTTGGGCACTTAAATTTATCATGAAGGGAAATTACAGCATGGCATGGAAGAGGCTTGTCTTCGAGCAATGTATCTTGCCAGTCATATCTTACGGATGCCAAACGTGGTCTCTAACTAAAGTCCAAGAAAAGAAACTGCAAACGTGGCAGCGCTCAGTTGAGAGATGTATTCTCAACGTTAAAAGGACGCAGAAAGTAACAAACGCGCATATAAGGACACAAACAGGAATGAAGGATGTCCTACTCCATGCTAAGAAGACCAAGTGGACCTGGGCGGGGCACGTTGCTCGACAAGGCAATGACAGGTGGGCAAAGCAGGCTACGGAGTGGATCCCATATGGACAGAAGAGAAAAAGAGGAAGGCAGAAGAAGAGATGGGCCGATTTCATGCACAGCAAGGCTGGTGCTGTGTGGATGAGGACTGCCAGGGACAGGATCAGGTGGAAAGAGATCTGGAAGGAACAGGAAGGCACAGCGGACTCCACTTCCCGATAGGACTAGTCCCCGTGGGAAGTCCGACTATTACCCCAGAAATCTGGGAGGCCCTACAGAAGTAGTCACTCATAAAAAAAAAAAAAAATAAAATAAAAATAAAAGATCTACGATATTATTTATTTGTTTAGTATAAAAATTATTTATTTATTAATCACTTTTATTTATGTAATTACTTATGACTATTCTGTTAATAAAGGCTATATTCATTCATTCATTCATTCATATATATATATATATATATATATATATAAAAATTATAATATGTTATTTCCAATTTTTTGTTTTAGATCATTTTTGGTTTCCATTTAATTGGATTCTTGCTATTTTACTCACTTTTTGTGGTTGCTCATTTCTTCTCCCATCAATCATTTCAATGCTTTTTGTTGGGCCATCAAATTTAAATCCATCTGTTTTCTGGAGAAAAAGCATAGATCAAAGGGAGACCGCACCTGATACTGACTCTAGATCTCAGGTTCAACCAGGTAGAGTTCTTTATTCATTGTTGCTATGTTTTTGCATGATATTGTTGTACATTACTGCTTATCCAAGGCTAACTGTAATAATACCTGAACCTTTACACTAAGTAGGAATTCTAGCTCCAACAGTCTCTAATTTTGTCATGCAATTTCTTTGAATTTTGAAAACTTACCAGAAAAACAGTAAAAAAAAGAGTTTCAGTCTCATTTTCCATTAAAATTACTCCTTAATAAATCACTATCTCTTTATTGTTTTTCCTGACAACTTAATTTTTTCAACTCATATAACAAGGTTCTCCCTTTATTAGAGTTTTTGGATACCGTTGTTAAATGTTTTTGAATCAGGATATGTTTCCTTTTCTGCTTACAGTTATTTACTACTATCTACCCTGTGCGGATATTACTCTATGTGCAAAAGAGATGATAACCTCAAAAAAATAAAATTATATATTTTTTTTGTATAGGCTGACTGAGGATCAATAAAGCAAAATTAAAATATTCGTCAATTTATTTAAACTGCTCTACATGGTTTGCATCCTTAGTTGCCTCTTCGGGAGCCTAAAAATAAATACTCATAATTGAGGATCATTTACTTGTTATCGGTTGTTTACAATACCGGTTGAGTCCAAACAATTTTATGTTTGGATTATATCCTCAGAGGCATCTAATGGGATGCAAACCATATAAAACAATTTTAAAAAGAATCAGGAACTTGCTAATTTTGATTATCTTTTTATTGACTTTCTTCCTAAACAAAAACATTTGATTAGAGTTTGAGTCACTATTAATATAGAACAGAATTTATTAGTCCTAAGTTCTTAGCTCTTAATAATGTTTATTAAAAAAAAAATCTCCCTTTTTCTAGTTCCTAATAGTGCCGGCCTAATGGGAGGTTCCTCAGGAAATGTAGTGGTTAATTATCATCTTCATCCATTTGGCCATGGATCATATGGTGGAAATAATATGGAACCTTCTAGTACATTTCCAAAACTTAATTGGCCAACTAAGGCCATAAAAGGGGTAAGATTTGTATTTGTAATGAGTAATATTTGTTATCACCTTGACTTCCAGCTTACAGCTTATTTATTGAAGCTCCTTGCGCTGCTGCAGTTTTTGTTTTTACATTTAATATAATTCTTGGCTTTTGAGTTAAGGGAAAAATATGTGTGTATTTTTCAAACAGAAAGTGACTACATTTTTTTTTTTTTTTTTTTTTGGCCTTGAAACACAATTACATTATGTCTTAGATAGCGAATTTTTGATAATTTAAACTAAAATTATTTATAATATCTAAAACTTTAAATTATAGTAATTTGAAAAGAAACCTGATTTTTGTTGAAATTTTGAGATAAAAACGTTTGTAATTAATGAACAAGAGCACTAAAAAACTTAGATAATATAATAAAAAATATATGTTTTCAATTAAAAAAAAAAGTTAATAAATTTTGAGATATTTCTATTCATCAAGCAAAATTTTTTTTTTAACCCTTTAACGGGCACATTTTGCTAGCTATGATGGAATTTTTTTAATTTATACTTGGGAGTCTGGGGGGCATCCATTTTCTAAATATGAACCCAGGATGTTAAAAAAAAAATTGTATTCATAAATACGGGGTAGGCCGCTTAAGCCGCCCTTGCCCATTGCAGGCTGCGAGAATCCCTGATATGCAATGCCGCGATACGTTGTAAAGCCGATTCCAAGTCACAAAGATCCCAGAAATGAAAATGGTTCATTCGATGGCGTTACCCTACGATTGGCAGGCTTAAAAAAAAAAAAAATAAAAAAATAAAATAATAAAAAAATTAAAAAAAAATAAAAATAAAAATTGCTGAATTATTTATAATAATCGTATAATGCTAGCCCACAATATCATTTCAGACAGAATTGAGAAAAACATTTCATTAGGAATGTCAAAACAAGTATTTTTTCCTTCCCACAAGAGTAAGGTACTTATGAGACGAATCAATGAATAACATGTAAGCGATATACTCATTTCAATTAATTCGTAATCTAGAATGTATAAAAGAATTATTACATACTTTGAAATGATTTCTGGATAAGTTGAGTGATCCAGAGAGCCAATAATGCACGGCCAATACTGACACAGGACTGACCAGTCGGGGTGCGGGAATGGGCAAGGACTGCTTAATCGGTCAACTTTGTCATATCTCGGCTCCTCGGGCCCAAGACCTCCAAATAATATTTTTTGGCATACCCCGGCATCTAGCAGGAAGCATTAGAACCAATTCCGCCTCACTCGCGTCATTTTTTAATTTCAGCGAGCAGCGGCTGCTCGTTAAGGGGTTAAATATCACATTGTTGTTGTAACCCCTGAATTAAAAAAAAAGGAGTTGTAAATGTTTTTAATTTTATGCACATATATATATATATATATATATATATATATATATATATATATATATATAATATTCTATCTTTACACATATTGACAGGGTGTCTACTGCACAAAAGAATTATGAAAATCACAAAGATGCCCTGAAATTGAAAATAAGGCACAAAAAAGTCATGAATTTTGAAACCATGTCACAAAATTTCAGTTTTACGGGAATCTAACACTTCTAACTTCTGCGCATTCTTAATTGCTGTTGTTTTTGTATGGTGACTCAATTCTATCTGCCTCTCCCACCCCCTTTCTCTGTTAGATTCCTTTGTTTAGCATTTACACATCAATTATCTATTATTTACATATATATTTTTTATTCATAATCAGAGTTTTTCATGCATACTTAAATATTGACATTTTGTGCACTTTAATTTACTAAATTATTCATTGATAAGAAATATTTAGTTAGTTATATTTTTAGAAATTTTAAATTTTTATATCATTGTTCAATGTTTTGGGGCTGCTAATTTTATTGTAATTCTAAAATTTTTATTATTGTCGATTTTTTACTCTTAAAATTAATGTATCTATCCTCTTTAACTTATGATGTACATTTTATTAATTGTTTTAAATGTATGTAAACTTGTAATTTTATAGATATTGGAGCAATCCGGTAATCCATGTAAGGTTACAAATAATTTTAAGCTAAAAGTTAAGGTTTTTTTCTTTTTAAGTGAAATTATTTTCTTTTTAATGGGCATGAAATTTCACTTTCAAATCATGAAAAAGGTATGAAATTGGCTTTCACAAAAGTAGTAGACACCCTGGTCAAAATGAGGATATATTTATACAATTATACATCATCAAAATTGTAGTAATTTAATACCTTGACCATTGTTTCATAAGGATTAATTTATTGAGTCCTTTTTAGTTTCATATATTTGCTTGCAGCATATTCATAACAATAATATAGGTCAAACAAAGTTTTTATACATCAAGAGGTCTTAAGTTACAAAAATACATTTGTAAATATTCTGGAACAAACTAAAAAAAGCATAGAAAGTTTATTGAGTGGAATGTGTAATTAATAATGTTCCATTTATTCTAGATGAGCTTTCCTTCCTTAATACATAGAATATTTCTAGAATTCTACTATTATTTGTTGAAAGCGTGATTTACACATACATACATATTTAATGTGTATATAACTATGGAAATAATATTTTCAACTTGAAAACAAAATGTTTTCATACAGAGAATCTTCAGATAGGAATGAGAGTTCAAGTGTTAATACTTAGTAAAAAAATAAAAATGTCATTCTATCAGATGTTAATTCTATTCAAAGTTTTTGTCACTCGTTTAATTTTGTTTACTCAAAATGTTTATTAATTTAACTCTAGTAATTTAAAGGGTTTCAGATGTTTTAATTATTTCTGTAGCATCTTCTCCTACTTCTATCCAAGGAGGAGCGTGTTTTACCTGGAAAATACAACTTAGTTAGTACATGTATACATTTGTTAGGAGTACATTGGCTTTAGATTTTTATGGCATATCTACTTCTGGGATATTAGCGCTGGGCTATCTCTTGGTTTCCTCCCTTTAATAATTCCAACGGCGCATGGTTTTCCATGGCGGTCATCCATTCAAGTTCTGGTCATGCCCAATGTTGTTTAACTAGGAACCGGTGTATTCAAAATGGCTATTGGCTTGTGAATTGATTATGCTCTATGAGCCAAGATTCACGAGAGATTGGTGTTAACAAAATCGATTGATAGCAACAATTGCTATGTATATGTATGTATGTATATATATATATATATATATATATATATATATATATATATATATATATATATATATATATATATATATAGCTTCGCTGGGCTCCATTAATTGGGTTTTGGGGATTTTGTTTTTTCTTCAGCGGTATTGCTGTTAGGTGCGTGATATTTTATTGATTGATTCTCTAACTTCTTCTGACTAGCCATTTTTTTCTGTTAGGCACTTAAAAACATTTATCTGTTCCTAACTAACAGAAAACAAGTAGTTAAAAGAAGATGGATAGACTTGCAGTGAAATATCACACTCTGGGGAGTGACGCCGAAGTCCAAAAAACAATAATATATATATATACTTCATATAGACTTTCTAGATTTATGATTAATTGGTCTGTATATTCATAACAGAATTTATACATTCACTACCACAGTATTTTTCTGGGTTCTGACGTCGAGCACAGGAATCTGTATTCAGGAGGTATTAAGTAGGAGTTAATCCTACGTATTAACTAAGCAAACAACAAGTTTTATCCTAGTCCAGAAGCGAGCTGAATTCATGAAAGTTCCATTCTAGACGATTACACAAGCAATGAGATAACTTGTAGTTGGCAGTTAATTTCTTAAATATGCTCAGGGAAATACTAAAATCTCAGCAATTTTATTTCTATCTAAAATTGACTAAATGATAATTTTAAGTTTGATTTAATTTTAAATACTGAAATATAGAATTCAAATTTTAAAAAACCAATATAGAATAATTAACTGGTGATTGTTGATGTTTCAGATTACAAAACCAACATCTAACAACAAAAGAAAGTCATTCTGGGCAGCAAAAAAGAAGAAAACTGAAAAGGGGCAAAACAGCGCAAAAAAACCCGAACCTTTGGAAAATAGTACAAAGAAAACTGACTAGGAGCATTAAGTTTAACAACTAATGCTTATTGCCAATCAAGTATCACCTTGAAATCTTATGACAAACCGTTTATAACAGGTTTTGTTAGACATTGTAAGTCTGACATTATTGCTTGTGCAAAGAAGAAAAATTCTTTCTTATGTTCTAATGGAAAATGGAAAGTTTACATAAAGCAAAAGTATTCTTACATCTTGAAGTATTATTATACCTGAGGGCTTTCAGTACTCATAGAACTATTTTAAGAGCTATCATTTTAAAATAAAATGGATTAATAAAAACACACTCAGATTTTTTTGTTTTGTTTTAAAAGGACACTTAAGATGTCTATTTATTTAATAATTTCTAGAGTACATAAATTTATAAAACATTACAGCCAACAATAATATTTTTTTATATTCATGAGAATCGAATTTCATGGTATTTCAGGTCCTATTCTATTGAATCAATTTTTTACCTTATTCGGGCTAGATACTTGAATTTTGTTCTATAAGAGGCCCATTTAAAAAAAAAAAAAAAAAAAAAAAAAAAAAAATCACATTTTTTTACATAAAATATTAATTTTTTAATTGTAAATGGAATATTTATTAGAACACACGCCTACATAATGAAGTTTCATTTTTGACTGATAATTTTGTTGAATGATGTGAAATGTCTGGACTGCTTGGGAAATGAAGATGAGTTGCTTCTGAAATAGAAGTATGAACTATGCTAAGCTCTTGTATGCATAATTCAAGTTATGAAGGACTTAAAAATTTAGGATTTTATACTCACTGTAATTTTTATATTAAATGAAATATTGGCAATTTCAGTTAACCCAGTAATTCTGTTCAAAATGTTATAAAATCTGTATCCACAAAGCATATAAAATTGGCATTCAAATTAGGAAGAGGAAGATTTGTTTTCTCTGGATCTTTTTAAAATTAAATGTAATTTCTGATTTATATGATAAAGAGAAATACGTACTAACTAGTTGAATTAAACTGATCAGGCCAAGACATGTAATGGCATATTTATTCATATGTATGTATGTAATTTATATTTATGTATGTATTTATATGCATATTATACTGTGTACTGTGTAAACAAATGTTGATCCACCAGCACACTTAATTTCTTCTGGTTCGTCCACTTTAATTTTACAATGTATGTAAATCTACTTAATACCCAAAGCCACATAAATAAATGTAATACTTGTACATATGCTGGATTAAACATTTTTTGCTTAAGGTAGGATGTTGTGATCAAGCCGCACACTTATTTCCTTTCTCCTAATTTGTAACAGATTTATCATAGTTTTATTATTGAATTGTTGGTGTATTTGCTGATTTATTGTAAATTTATTTATAGCAGTGGATGTCCTCGAGTCTCACTTATTAAGCAGAAAACATTCAGACTCAACAATTTTTTTTTTTCTTTTTTCTTTTTTTTTTTTAACATTAAATAAAAAAATTGACGAGTTTTCTGCTTAATAAGTGAGATTGACTTAGTAACTTAACTGGCAGGCTGTGGATTAAGTTAAACTTCAAGTCTCTCTTCTATCTATTATACATAAAATAATTTTTGCTTTTATAACATTAAGCTTTAAATAATTAATTGATGGTCTATATTTTGACCATTATTTTTAGACTGATAATAATAATGAAAATCCTACTGACTTGGCTTGTAGAACAATCCTATTGGTTGAATATTTTTCTTTATAAAGGGCAGCTATTAATTTTGATCTAATGACCAACCTGTTCATCTATTAAAAAACTAAAAGGATTTTATTATTACAGTTACATAGAAATTGATAGCTTTTGTGATTCCTCCTAAACTCCCTGGCCGGAGTTTAAAAATCTGACACTGTTTTCTATCGCTAAGAGGCTAAATATAGACAATATTTTTTTTTTGTATATTTTATTTAATAATATTTGTAATTTATGTAAGCTATATTTGTTTAAATTTAGGTTAATTTTGATTTTATATATTTTTATTTTTTTTAATAATTTTGATGTAAATTGAATCTTCTGACATCATTGCTCTTGTTATTGTTATCTTTCCTCCATAGAACATATCATCTATTCCCATTCTTTTGAAAATAAAAGCATCATGAGGAATTGTTTAAATTGTTCTTTTAATTCATATGTTTCTTTGGTGTTTAACGGTGTATCAACTATTGAACTAGCCACGCCCGATGTTGCTTAACTTCAGTGATCTATGGGAACCAGTGCGTACAACATGGCTATGGCTTTAATTCATATGTCTCAATTTTGTTCCCCATCTATTTTTAAAGTTTATACTGAATTCTATTTATTTTTAAATAAGTTCTATTCCAACTTGGGGCGGTGACTATTCATTCGAAAAAATTAAAGGCATTACCCCTACTCTGGCTAGAAAAGGACATAAAACTGTCTCAGGAATCTGTGTTATGTATAAGTGGATGTTAAAATTTAAATAATAATAATATTTATTTATAAGCAACCCAGATTTTTAGGACAGTTCATTTACAGGTAGCCAGCCTTTTCATTTGAAATTATATTTATGATTTGGTATTATAAAAACTGGTCATCAGTTAGTGATGATTAGATAAAAAACTAAAATAAGCCACTTAATAGACCATAAAGGCAGATACTGTAGAGGTATGTGACTCTTGACCACCAGTATTATGCTCCGAACGCCTCATTTTCCCCATTGCAGTTACCCATTGATAGCTTTGTGGGCCTAGGGATGATCTGTGATCCAGACTCTGACCCTTGAATGATGACCCCCCCCCCCCTTGAATGAATGACTGAGCGCCCGAATTTTGAACTAACATCCTACTGAACACGAGTGAGAGTGCTATATTATTTTTTAAACTTTGGAATCCATATATTTATTTATGCTCAAGGAATGATATTGAAGTAACCCCTTCTGAAGTTGTTATTCAATGGAACTTTTTATCGCTCTAAATGTTGTCTTTAAAATAAAGTCTAATATTTTTAACTTTTTTCATTTAGAAAAATGTTATTTTAAATATTTCATGAAACCATTGAAGAATGTTATTTGAAATGGAACCATCAAAGAATGTTATTTGAAATGGAACGATAAAGATTTGCCCATATGTACTGAGCATCACTTAATTTGTCTTGATTGCTATGAGCGGAATTTTTTACTCACCAGTTATTTTTTAACTTGAGGCCAAAACTACAAATAAACCCGGATATTATTTCATAGAGATAAAAATGCACAGAAAATGTAAAAATATTCGAACGATGACCTAAGAAACAAATAAGATCGTCGGTACAATTGCAAAGTATCGAATGTGAAAAAAAGCAATTTTCATTTTCAATCTTTACTGATTGCTTTTGGACTGATGGATGGCAAACTCTCGAACCTAAGTTCACACAGTGACAGGGGAATAAAACCACTGTCAAAAGGTTGAATCTGCCGACTATTTGACTGTCCAAAGGCAAAGTAATGAATAAAGGTTTTTTCTGTTTGGAAAGTGGAGATTTTCACATTTGATACTTTGCATTTATATCAACGAGATACTGACTCCATACTGTCTATGAATTTTTAGGAAGGTTCGCAACATGTACTATTGACGAAGACTACCAGGGCACTGAAAAAAAAGGGGGGAAGAAAAAAAATTGTCTTCTTACTCTTGATAGTGAATTCCTATCTTCATATCGTACTACGGTTAACGTTAAGGTTTGCCCTGCTGAAGCCATGAGAGGAACAGTCATGCAGCAGTCAAGGTCGTGTGTAGGAACATCATTTACCTAGACAAAAATATCTTCAGTTAACTTTTTTAAGCACTAATTTGACCAATTTTCTAATATTTAGTTTGTTAGTGTAGTAGATAAGCAAATCTTTTTTATTGATTCCAAGACAAATTATTTGCATAATTTTGTTAAAAATAAGTATAAACTATGTTTGTTCCATAATTGTTTGGCAGTGTTGTAGTGAAGACAGGTTGCCTCCATTATGACATTAAGATGGATAAGAGAACCATTTAGAAGAGACATGCCAATCAAATGCTACCCACAAAATTTAAGGGGCGATTGATGAAATTAAATCAACAATTTTATCCCTATTTTGGGACACGTGTCCCTTAGGAATAATTTTGAATTTGTCAGAATCAAGGTTAACAATTTGTGATATAAAATTAAATTACTACAGCTTGAATAGAAACATGACTAGTTTGTCACTACAACACAACACATGACAATTGTTGTGTTTGTGCAGGGATAAAGAGTTGGACCAAGGTAAGGAATTCCATACCGAGGTGGCATGAGTGACAAATGATTTTACGAATAAAGACTAGGCGAACCGCTTCAGTGACTGTGACGTGACTGATGTATATGAATAGTCTGTCAGACCAACTTTAATCTACGAACCATCATGAAAACATATTTTTTGTGACTGATGCTAGACGAAACTTTGGAACCAAGAAATGATGAGAACTAATAGACTTAAAGGAGTTTTGATATGTCTTGCCATCTGTAATTGTTGTCATGATTACGGATGCTCATGTTAAAAATGTTATTGCATTGGAACATTTGTTTATATTTAAGTGGTGAAATATAACTAGTGGAGCTTTTCTCCATAGGGAGGAAGGAAATGTGCTAAAAGCTAAGGAAAATAACTGACTTCTTTTAATAATTCATAACCATTTTAAAACAGCATAATGTTTGCACCATGATGTCATGACTGTCTTATTTCTGTACTAGCTTCACCAGGTTAGAGAGAAGTGGGTCTCGTTCAGGAATCTGGATCACGAAATGAGAACTCAATTGAAGTTGTGGCAATATGGCGACAGGAAGACCATCTGCTATATATTTGTTAAATACCACTCACTCACTGACCTATCATTGCCCACCCCAAACCACTCGACAGAAAAATTTGAAATTTTGCATGGGCACTTCCTATAGAACCTAGACACTCGCTAAGAAAGGATTTGGTACTTACGTATTAGCGTCAAAGCAGGTTAAAGAGCCGGGTCTCAGAGAACTGGATCTACACCGTGTCAGAGATCTGGATCAAGGAGTCAAATCAGATTTCGCCAATATGGCGACGGGATTATCAACGATTTAGGTTAACTAGAGTTTTGATATATCCTTTAGCTAGCGAAAACGCGTAGCACTTATATTAATAGCATAATTGCTATGCGTTTCCGCTCGCTACGCTCGCTCAAGATTATATCTAAACTCTAGTCAATCCAATTCGTTGATAATATAGATCAAGGATTGTTCTTCGCTGAATAATGGACTGATAAACAATTTGGCATCGCTTCGAAAAATTAGCTTTCATCCTAGCTATTCTGATGTCGCTATCTCGCACAGAAACTGAAATCGCGTAACAAAAAAAAAACAACAATTGCGTGGGTAAATAAAGCACAAATGAATTGCGTTAAAAAGACGAAGGGAACAAGATGGCTACTATAAACACAATAGATGATATCTCTGATAGTGATTGACCAATAGAAATGCGTTATCCATGATCCAGATCTCTGAACGAGACCCGCCTCTTTAACCTGCTTTGACGCTAATACGTAAGTACCTTTTTTTTTTATTTTTATTTATTTATTTATTTATTTATTTTTTATTTATTTTTTTGTTATTTTATTTTGATATTTTTAAAAATATTTTCTTCTTCTTTTTCCCTTTTTTTTCCTTCTTTTGTTTTAACTTTTTTCATATAGTTCATAGTGTTATTTTTAATTGAGATTAATTTCAAGTATGATGGCAGACCTTGAATTACTAGAAATAAACTTTGGTTTTGTCCCTCACATTGTTAACGCCCTTGTGATGGTCCATCCGAGGTAATAATATCCCGATCCACTTGACACAAAAATTTGAAATTTTGCACGGACAATCTGTTTAGAATGTAAGCACTCGCTAAGAAAGGTTTTTTTGATATTCAAATATTTAAGTACTTTTAGGGGGGTTTGAATTATTAAGAAGTTCCTCATCGGGTCAATAATGGTCCGATTTTGATGACATTTGTTACAAAAATCATTCTTCTCATTTGAAAGGTCAAGTTCATTAACCAGCTGAATCCGTTTACTGGAACATGGTTTTTGCGTGAATAAATCGGAACGCTTACATTTTCGAGTCCTTATGCTTGCAGGTATGCATTAACGTAGGAAAACGAATGAAACCATTTTTAAGGCGATTTCTGTAACCGTTTACGAAAAAAATTGATACAAATACTTTTCCAAACTAATTTTCTGTTTGGGTATTCAGAAACGGTGATTGGTTCACTTGAAACTTGTACCAGGTATTTGACATTCATCTAATCTAAGATATTTAAACTTTGGTATGGTTTGGGGGTAAGAAGTATATGGAAAAAAAAAATGTATTACTGGTGGTACAAAGTTTTTGGATATCAGTATATTTTCTAAAATATCTCAAAAACGGTTGGAAAAATGTAGTAAGTGGAAGGCGGCTATTCGAAAGGTTACTAAATGTTCCGTGGGGTGATGTCAATCGAAGAGATAAGTGCTTAAAACTTCAAAGTTGTTAGTTTTATTCTTTCCGTGTATTTGTCTCTGTTTACCTAACTTTTTAAGTGGTTGTTGTATTTTTTATATTTTTTTTACTCCCCAACGGAAACTAGCACCGTTACCTCCACATGGTGTTTCCTGGGTAAAATCCGTGCAATAATGGACGTCAGCGCTAATGGCCACGATTTGTCGATGCGCAGTAAAAAAAAAAAAAAAGAAGAAAAGTGCTACTGGTTTACTAGGTTATATAACATTAGCACTTATGTTAATGGCACCATTGCTATGTGCTTTTGCTCGCTCAAGGTTATATTGAACTCTAGTCAATTCAACTTGTTGATAATATAGATCAATGGTTTTTGGTGGAAAATGGGCCAATATGTTAGTTAAGAAAAGTTAGGGAAGGTTAGTTTGTTAACCTTTCCAACTGTCTGAATGACATCTTTTTCAGTCGTAGGTAAATCCCAAAGACTCATTTTCCTAGCCGAAAGAAGAACAGCACAAAACAATACAAAGTACACAAACAACACTAAGAATTCAAACAAGAAACAATGAATAGAACTTGCGTAAAAAACACAAATCTAAAAGTCAATCGTGTTAAAAACAGTAAGTAAACAAAACAATTACTAGAAAGAACAGCCAATCAAATTGCCCAAAGGAATAAGACAATAGAAATGCCTGTGCTGATGATCCAGATCACTGAGCGAGACCCACTTCTCTCTAGCCTGGTGGACCTAGTACGTAAGTATCCTTATTTCCAATAAAAAATAAAACAAAATACAAAAAAGTATATATATATATATATATATACTTTTTACAAAAAAGTATATATATATATATATATATATATATATATATATATATATTTTTATATATATATATATATAAAAATATATATATATATATATATATATATATATACATATATATATACATATATATATATATCATGTCACCTGAATTATTTTGTCATAAGGCTTGAGCATCTGGGATTTATCTGCAGGGCTTCCAGGCTTAATTGAGTTAATGAACACTCCTTTCTCATAAAGGCCATCAGAGACACTGAAGCCAAAGTCCTCAAAGATCATACTCTTAGTAAGAGTTACCTGTCAGAAAAGGCTACAATTAAATATAATTTTTTTCAGAAATTTGTACTCATGCAAACAATAAATAATAAGGAAAAGGTCCTGTACCCAAAGAGATTCTGGAAATAAAATAAAAAATATTTCAATTTACTAAGATAGATTTTATTTGTCGGGGGCCTTTCACATTCTTAACCCGATTAATTTATTGGAATCAATTTTCATGACTGCCAGTCATATACTATCTCGTGTATTCTACAATGGCTTAGAAAGTAGAACATTCTTATAATTTTTCTACAATACTTAAATCTGACTTAGAGGGATTCTAGATATAATTCAAGAAATAATAATTTCAAAAACTAGACAAAGAATTCTTAAATGGTAAGTTACTTAAGGGGTAATAGTTTGTTGTAACTTTTTTTTTTACCATTTTCTTTTTTATGGGCTTAAATGTTTCCTTAACTAATCAAAAATGATATCCAAGAGTTTTTATGTGCCGGAACAGTTTTTAAATATGTCAAAATTCAATTTTTCAACCAAAGTTCCCAAGACATTTCAAAACTAAAAACTATTTTTTATCTTTATTACATGAAATTATGAAAAAAATTAACTTTTCAGTATATTAAACTTGAAAGTCGATTTTCTCAAAACTGTTTTTCAAATTGGGTGATCAATTTCTAGTGCTTTCAATTTTCACTCAGTCAACTTTAAATTTTAACAGCAGATTCCTAATGATATTTGCTAGTAAGGTTCGTAGGGATTTTTCCATTCATTGAATTATTACAATTTTATAGCGGATTATTGACAGATTTTTTAATACAAAATAAAGAATTGTTCACCACTTTTTTTTTTTTTTGGTTACTTTAACATCCCATATAAAACTTATGACATGAAGAATTGAAAAATATTGATTTATTTGCTATTCATAAATTGTAGAAAATGAATTTTGACCAGAAAAGGTAGTATTACCCCTTAAACCTTTTATAATTGCAGCACTTATAGTCCAAGCTAATATAATTATTATTAACAATGTCAGGTATTTGCTATTACATTTTCAGTGATTTTGTATATGAATTCATTTATTGTGGAGCCCTTGAATCCATCTTTGGAGAGTCTGGAAATCTAAGACATTATTTCTGACCTACCTGTCAATTTTTTTGTTTGTTTTGCATGCGATGGACCAAACTGGGGAATAATAAAGGATAGTAAAATGACCTAAAGGAAGCACTAGAAAAAAATGCTTTACTGAATATAAAAATGATGAAATAATAAGAAATTAATTGAAATGACAATTGCACAGATGCACTGCCAGAAAGTGTTATGAAATTTGTATGACTATTTGCAAGTGTTACATACTATTTCATAATCTACTGAATGATGAATTAAAAACTTATTAAATAACCTGGAATACGGTCTGTGGAATATTTGGTTGAAGAGCCACCGAGTCGTCATCTTTGCTCGAGCCGTGGAACGTTCTGAATGTTTTCGGTGTACTGTGCCCTTGTGGTTCAACAATAACGTCAGCATCAAGTATTGTTAACCTGTCAAACAAATTTGGATATGAATGTTTATATTACTGAGGGTATGAGTGATTAATGTAGGAAAGCAGATACATTTTTGGAAAAAAAAAAAAAAAAAAAAAAAAAAAAAAAAAAAAAAAAAAAAAAAAAAAAAAAAAAAACAGTTTGTATCCACATAAAGAGAAAGGTGTTGTAAAATTAAACCAAATTGGTCCATCAGGACTGGGGGTTTACTCCGGAACCAAATTGTTAATAAGCCCTTTTCACTTTTGTTTTTACTTCCTTGCAATGAAACTGGGTTGATATCACACCCAGTTAATGAGGATCATGAAAAAAAAAAAGCAAAATTGGTCCTTAAGAAGTGGGGGCTCATCCTAGGAATAAAATTGTTATCTGTAGGTAAGCCGCCCCAAAAATCTGTGTCATATATAATTTAGACACAGATTTTTAGGAGGGTTTTATACAGGTTAGCACCCTTTTCTAGCCAGGATACGGCTGATGCCTTTTCTTTTTTACAAAGAAAAACCACCACCCAATGATGGGAATCAAACTCAGAACAATCAAGTTATTTAAAATACGTTCTTCAGGAAAGCGGCTCAAAATAATCACCTTTTAGAGGAATGTGCTTAGCTATGAAGCTTCCGTGAGACAGACTTTTTTTTTTTTAAAATAGAGAAAGAATAAATCGTTTAGAATGGTTGGTAAGTTGTATGTTGTCTGTCTTTCTTTTCAACACAAATAATGATGAAATTCAAAATAATAATATAAAATTAGGAGACCCGATGGCCGTGAGGGTTAAGGCGTGAGCACTTAACACTCCATGCCAAAGGTCGTGGGTTCGATTCCCACTAGGGGTGGTGGCTTTTCTTTCGAAAAAAGAAAAGGCATCACCTCTATCCTGGCTAGAAAAGGGTGGTAACCTGTAGAAAACTCGTCCTAAAATTAGTAGTTAATAATAAATGGACGTTAAAATTTAAATAATAAAAAAAATAATGTAAAATTAGATTAAATTTGCCTCTGCCATTTCTATCATATTACGGAAGGGCTAAACTTGCTTTTTAATATGATACCCCTGACATATTTTGAGTTATCTCAGATATAAGATTATTATTAATTAGATGAGACTTTACACTACAATCTTTCAAGTTCAAAAATTATTTCACAATTTACAACTGGGAAATGTAGAAATCTTCAGATTGTACTAATGCTTTTTGAAGCCACAGTCAAGTCAGACTTGAACCAATAATAATATTTGGAGTTTGTGAGTTTTCGTAATTGTTTGAGTAATTGCTGTAATAGCAATAACATTTACGAATGACGCAGTCGATGCGCCTTAAAAGATTATTAGTTCATTCATTTACTAATTTCTATTTAAGAACACAATTTTTTTTTAAACCTTGTTGAAAGCAACAATAAAGCTAATCTCTGCACAAAAATTGATTTAAACATTATGCTTTTACAGGAAATGCAATATCAGTGAGAGATGTGACCATTTAGCATGAAAACACTCGGTGTAAATAAACATCTAAGGAAGTACAGCCTCATTGTTGTTTACAACCTGTTAATGATGACCCACCTTTCAGCACAATATTGTCCTTTTATTCATTACTTTGCTTTTGGACAGTGAAATAGTCGGCAGATTCGAGCTTTTGACAGTGTTTACTCTCCCCTTTCACTGAGTGAACTTAGATTTGAGAGTTTGCATACATCAGTTCAACAGCAATCAGTAAAGATTGAAAATAAAAAATGTGTTTTTTCACATTCGATACTTTACATTTGTATCGATGATATGTACAGAATAAAGCAGGTATGATAATTAAATTATGGAGGCCCGGTGGCCGTGAGTGTTAAGGCATGTGTACTTAACAATCTCTGTGCCAAGGGTCATGGGTTCGATTCCCACCAGGGGTGGTGGCTTTTCTTCGGAAAAAAGAAAAGGCATCAGCCCTAGCCTGGCTAGAAAAGGGTGGTGACCCGTCGATAACCTGTCCTAAAATTCTAAGTTAATTATAATGGCCGTTAAAATTTAAATAAATAAATTAACCCTTTCGAGGCGGCGCCCGAGAATACTCGCCGGAGAAAGATGTTCCTCAGAGGCAACGCTCGAGTATTCTCGCCACAGCTGTATCTCTTGATTTCGAGCCCTCTTTAGCCTTGAGCGTGTACAGAGTGCTCTAGCTGGGATGGGGGATAATTGCTGGTTTAACCCTTAACTTGTAACATACAAATTTTGAACGTGATAAGTAACATGCCTCTGTGAGACGTGTGCACAGTAAAAATGTTCTTAGGGCATTATTTAGCGAAACTGTAAATAGTAAAGGAGTGGCTTATTATATTAAATACAAAATATTGTCATTGGTACAATTAAAAATCACGTCTAAAAACAAGCAGTGGTTTCAGAATGAAGTAGAAAGAGAAATATAGGGAAAAAAGTAAGTAAACTTTGTTTTAAATGGTTATTGTATCATAGGTTGGCTGCATACCTCAATTGTAGTAAATAAATCGTTTCAAGTTAGATAACGTCGTTGTTCACGTAAGATAAACATGAAAATGATGATTAGTAACGAGCGCCTAAGTAAAAAAAAAAATAAAAAATACGGGTGCTTACGGCCGCCCTAGGAGAGGGATTTTGGTTTGCCTGTGGAGGGAGTAGGCAGCTAGCCCAGGTCTCATCGAAAAGGTTAAATTACAAAAGTTTATATGGTGTTTAGATATATAGTTTTTGATATTTTTGTTAGTTAGCAAATTATGTATCAGGTTGAAGAATTGACAAGTGATTTGTTGGACCTTGTGTACTTTAATATAAGAGATATAAAAAATATTTTCTCACCCAGAATTATTTATGCTACTGGATCCTCTCCAGTGCGTTGGCAGATTTACTTTCCTCAGCCTGTAGTTAGTCTGAAGAGGGCAAGGAGGCGATGGTGGCTTCTTAGTCATACCATTTTGTCTCCCTGATGAAATGGCATCTATAACACTCTCCGACAGCCTCAATGAAGAATATGTCTCGTCATCTGAAATATGTTATGAGAGATCATTGTAGAATGATTCGCCATTTTCATAAAATCATTCTTACATCATTAAGAGAAATGTGCCATTCTACAGAATATGAAGATCAAACTCTTCTAACTGTGTCATACCTTTTAAAAGACACTGTCATGAATAGCATCAGTCGCACTCTCTGAGTACACTTGTGACATAAGTATGTCAATCTCAAGCTAGTATTGAGGAAGTATGCGAGAGTATTAGTGTTGGTAGGAGTAAAAGTGACTTGAAAATGGCATGGCGTGTATAAGGGGGGGCTGGACCCTCCCCCCCCCCCAATTTTGATTTTAAGGTAAAAATGTGTTGTAAACCCCTCAAAATAAATTAAATAAGATCACTTAGTTCATAAAAAATATTCTATTTTAGATGTAATAGCGTTTTAGTTGCCTAAAACTATACCAAGTTCTAAATTTTTAGTTTCCCACGCCCTAGAAATGGTCATGGAACAATTCTTACTAGTTTGAAACAAGTTGGAAAGGGTAAGGGCCTCTTGTTTTCTTATTTTATGATTACCTAACAAAATTATGTTGCTTGATTGAAATATGTTGAATGAATATGCCTCAGAAAAATAAATATTCATAAAAAACTGAGGAAAGTTAAAAAACATAATTTATTTAAATGTCATATTTCTTGTTACAAACATTTCAATTGGGAGAACATGATTATTATTATTTATATGATTTAAGAGCTAGCAACTAGGCGATTAGCTCTATAAACACGTAGAGTGTAAACAAAATAAAACACTAAAATAAAACATGCTGATGGGGAATAATGCTGATGTGGTCTAGCACATCAAAAATAAAACATTTAAATAAAAAATTAAATAACTGAATCTATCAACTATACAAGACAAAAAAAAAGGGCAGAAAGAGAAAAAAAAATAGAATAATAAAAATACCAAACATAAAAGCAACTATAAAATAAAAAACGGATAAGTAATAAATTATTTTTAATAAACTAAATCTTTTCCCTTTATTTTGTACAAATAAAATTGAATTATAAAATTAATTTTAACATACTTCAAATTTTACGTTTTTGCTATATTCCTTCGTAAATTTTTATGTGTTTTAAAAAGTCTAAAATAATAGATATGTGCGGGCTACCATCTGTCAAAAGTTCGTACATATCATGTGGCATTTTGATATTTTCACGTTTCCTGCAGTCTGTTAGTAAGTGTTTTACTGTTAATGTCTTATTGCATTCTGTACATAGTGGTATGTCTTGTTTTGTCATTAAGTAAGAGTGAGTTAGTAGTGTATGTCCTATTCTAAGTCTTGTAAGGACTACTTCTTCTCTCCGGCAGCTTCTATAGCTGGAGTTCCAATGTTTTATGAATGGCTTTATCTCCCGAAGCTTGTTTTCATTTAAAGATAACATGATTATGATCAAGTTACTTTCATTGGCAGTGAAGAATTTATAGAGCCTGTGACTGAGGATTTTTGCTCAACCACTAAAAAAAGTGAATTATTCTCTCAAGAAACACAACGAATTAATTTTTTTTTCTTTATAATATAAAACATTAACCTAATACAAAGCTTTACCTGAAGCCTGAGAGGCAAAGCTGTTAGTACTTTCATTTCCTCCAGTCTTCCAAGTTTCTCTGTATTCCATTCTTTGATAATCTGGAATCCAATTTTATTGTTTATAAATTTTTCAATTATAATAATGAAAATAGCTTTGAGCTAAATCAAATAATACTCCCAAAATATGATAGAAATTTATTTATTTAACTTTTAACGTCCATTATTATTAACTAAGAAAATCTATTTTTATTAGTAATTATTGTACTTATGACTACCAAAAAAACAAAAAAACGTTTGAAATTTTCAAATGTATAGTATTTAGCATTTTATATATATATATACATGTATATATATATATATATATATATATATATATATATATATATATATATATATATATTGTCTAAACTATTCTTTCTGTGTAGGTTAAGATTGATATGTATTAAGAAGAAATTATTCTCTCTACTCTAGGTTTCCTAAAATTGGCAACAAGTGAACACGATTTCAATGAAAAAGTATAAATATATAGCTGCTTATGGTATGAATCACCCTTAAAATTTGTTATAATAATTTGTTTTCTATGTGGAATTAATGTATTAACCATTAAATTATCCACTCAAAAATGATTTAAGAAAATGCACCTTTCTACAATGGAACATACTACTTTAAAATCATAGATATCACTTATCTAATCAAATGGAACCTTAGTTACATATGGTAGTACGTCAAAAAGTATGATACCTGAATTTTTGTTATATCTATTCTGAGTTTAAAGGATGAAAATCACACCTTGATGGTACAACTTAAGCAGAAAAAGAACCACTCCTAATGGGATTCGAACTCACGACCCTAGGTCATGAGTGCTCGTGCCTTAACATTCTCAGGCATTAGGCTTACAGAAGTATTAAAAAGTCCGTCACGGAGGAGCTGCATAACTAAGCACTTTCCTCAGAATTTGGGTAGTGTAGACTGCTTTCCAGAACAATTTGCTTAAAATATCCTACATAAATAAAATAAAAACATGAATAGTTCTCTTTTAAATTTGTAATGAGTAACTGATCAATTATTAATTTGCTTCCAGAGTTATGTTTACACATTGAAATATATTACAAATTAAACCCCCGCTTTCCGATTGACCGATTCAGCTCATTTTTACAACACTTCTTTCTCATGAGTTACCCACGACCTATACCGCGTTTCGTTACAATACAGCAGAAATTACGACCAGTATGAGTATATTAGGAATTTGGGTCCGGAGTAAACCCCCCCTTCTAATGAACCGATTTAGTTTATTTTTACAACACATATTTACCTGTAGATTACCACTACGAATACCGAGTTTCGTCGAAATATACCAAAAATAACGGCTGGTAATGGCGAATTGGTATTGTGGGTCCGGAGTAAACTTCCCCTCCTAATGAACCAATTTAGTTTATTTTTACAACACATATTTACCTGTGGATTACCACTACGAATACCGAGTTTCGTCGAAATATACTAAAAATCACGGCTGGTAGTGGCGAATATGTATTGTGGGTCCGGAGTAAACCCCCCTTTCTAATGAACCGATTTAGTTCATTTTTATATCTCACTTTTCTCTCTATATTACCACTACGAATACCAAGTTTTGTTGAAATATACCAAATATTACGGCTGACATAGTCAAATTAGTGTTTTGGGTTCGGGGTAAACCCCCCCTTCCTGTGGATCGACTTTGGTGGTTAACGAACTCGTTCAATCGTTTGCTAATTGAATGCTATATACCAAGTTTTGTGATGAAAAAACAAAATCTCTGGCCGCTATCGTGTTAACAGACACACACACACACACACACACACACACACACATATATATAAATTCACAGTGCCAAGATGGCGGATTGTATAAAACAGCTAGCTAATGCAGTGGATCTATTAAACACAATTTCACAATTTCCAATATTAAGAAAGGACTTAAAATCAGCTTTATTTCAAGCTTTAACGTGTATACAATCGGTGCAACGAGTTTTGGAAGAAAACCCCGAAGACAGAAGACCAGAAAATGAAGAAAAATCTCAACCTGCAGTTACACGTAAGTCTTACTCAGACATATTAAGAGTTAGACCTGAAAATGTAAAATCAAAACATAAAATAATTATAAAAAACAAAAATGATAGTGCCCCCGCGGAAGAAACAAAAAGGCAATTTAAAGCTGAGATTAATCCTAGATTTCTTAAAGTAGGAATAACTAATTTAAGAAGCACAAAAAAAGGTTATGTTATTGTTGAGACTGAAAACAAATCAGATCTTGAAAAAATAACAGCTGTTATTAGAAGTAATAAGAAGTCCACACTACTACCCACAACATTGAATAAATTTAACCCACGAATGATTATTAAGAATATTCCAGAGGAGGTTAATGAATCCAATCTAGTGGATACTTTAAAAGAACAGAATGAAGAATTGGGATTTAACGCGGAGAATATTAAATTAATAAGAATAACCAAAATAAGATCTGACTCTTCTAGACGGAATGCAGTGGTCGAAGTGAATCCTAAACTAAGGGAAATGCTGCTGAATAGAAGATTGAAGTTATACTATTCCATCAGCTATGCAGAAGATTACTTCGGGATCCGACGCTGCATGAAGTGCAATAAGTTTAACCACTCAGAAGCTGACTGCCGAGGGAAGTTGACCTGCGCCATCTGCATGGAGGAACATCCTACCAACACCTGCACGAAGAAGGAGGAACTTGGAGCTTACAAATGCATAAATTGTTATTCTTTTAATGAACATTGCAAGCCGCATCAAAGAATTTCACATAATCATACATCATTCAGTAAGTTATGCCCTTCTTATAAAAATGCAATTAAAAAATTAATCCAAAACACTAATTACACATCAATATGAATAATACACACTACATAATTAAAACACTATTCCCAAGAAAAATACATTCTGAGCATAGTTTTTTAAACATTTTATTATTCACACCATTCAAATGCTTTCTTGTAGTATCATTACAAAATATTTTTCCTTTTAAATCAGTTTTATCGACACGAATAAACTTTTCATCTCCAAAAAATAGCCCAAATAAACTATCAATACATTATAACCTTTCTTATGGTTAATTTTACAAGCATTAATGTAGTTCAAATAAACACACAACATTCTTGGAAAACAGCTGTTTTATTAGATGAATTCATGCAAAGAAAATCCATTGATTTGGCTATAATACAGGAACCATATGTTCATAAACAAATGCATTTCGATACAAAATATAAATCTTTTATTGGAGGAAATGGAAATTCCCGCACTAAAATAATGTTATTAAATAAAAATATTGATGCTATATTATTAAATAAATATTCAGACAACGATATAACTGTTATTCAAATAAAATATAATTCGTTTAATTGTATAATTGTTAGCGCTTATTTTGATATAAACAGAGACATAGACATAGATATTCGTAAATTAGATAAAATATTACAAGACTTCCAAACAGAAAATATCCTAATAGGAATGGACAGCAATTGTAGATCAAAATTCTATTATGACAAAATTACAAATTCAAGAGGACGGAAATTAGAAAATTACATTGTATTTAACAATTTATTTTTAGCAAATATTGACAAAAACCTTCCTACTTTTGATGGTCCAAGAGGAACTAGCAATATAGATGTCACGCTAACATCACCATCTTTAGCAGATTATATTAAAAATTGGAATATTCTAACAAATGAAGTTTTCTCTGACCACCTTCTAATAACATACACAATAGAACATCCTGTTTTTTATTCTCCTAACAAAACATATGGTTTAAGATATATTACAAAAAATGCTAATTGGAATTATTTCGAGGAAAATTTAGAGTCAGTAATTATAAAATCATTTAAGTTATCTCTAGATAATACTACAGATCTTCAACTTTCTGCAATAGCTAATAACACTGAAATAAACGATTGTCTAAATAAATTTCAAAAATGTTTGATTAAATCCTGTAACAAATCATTCAAAATCAAAACTTATTTTAATAAAAATAACCAGAAACCCCATAAATATACACCCTGGTGGGATGAAAACTTATCTGAACTAAGAAAGGAAACTAATCGTCTTAGAAGGCGATATCAGCGTACTCCAAATGATTCTAATTTCAAAGAAGAACGCAAAATATTATATTTCCAAAAAAGACAAATATACCTCAGAGAAATTAGAAGAAAAAAACTAAAGTCCTGGCAAGACTATTGTAATTCCATAGATTTTACAAATCCTTGGTCTTGGCCCTACAAATATTCTAAACAAAATTTACCTGAAAATCTAAATTTGAAAACTATTCTAAAAGAAAACGGAACCTACACTACTGACATTGAATCTACTTACGACTATATAATTAACAATATAGTAGGCAACGACAATCAGGAAACAGACAATGAAAAACATAAATTATTAAGAACTTCTTCTCAAATACCGCCCAACACCTTAAATGACTTACCTTTAACAAAATTCGAACTTTCTGACATTATACATAATTTAAATAAAAAAAAATCAGTAGGAATAGACGGCATATCTGTCGAAATTATCCAAACAGTTTATCAAAAATATCCTAATTTCATGCATACTATTTATTCAAAATGCTTTTCTCAAGGTGTATTTCCATATTTATGGAAGAAATCAAAACTAACTCTATTAAAGAAACCTAATAAACCACCAAATGAAATATCTTCCCTTAGACCGATAAGTTTAATTCCAATTGGAGGGAAGATCCTGGAAAAAATTATTCATAGAAGGCTCTCACATTTCCTTTACTCAAATAATATAATTAATAGCAATCAGTTTGGTTTTACTCCTCAAACAGGAACTTCTCAAGCTTTAGAGAAACTGAATACATTTATAAAACAAGCATTAAATAATAAAAATCATGTCGTACTTATTTCATTAGATATACAAAAAGCATTTGACAGTGCATGGTGGCCGTCAATCCTAAACTCTTTGAAAGAATATAACTGCCCTCAAAACATTTATACACTTATTAAAAACTACTTAACCAATAGAGAGACTTACATAATCACACACAACATAATGAAAATGAAACGACAGACAATTGGTACACCACAAGGGTCTTCTTGTTCACCATTACTCTGGAATATTATCATGAACAGATTACTGAAAACTAATACTCAACCAAACGTAGAACTAATAGCATTTGCAGACGATATCTTAATACTAGTAAAATCCAGAATTCCAGAACAAATACAAAACAATATTAACATTATCATTAACACAGTCGAAAACTGGGCAAAACACAACAAGTTAACATTCAACAATCAAAAATCAACTTACATGATAATTACACGAAGCAGATTAGAACCGACTATCCACGTTACATTACAAGGAAACGAACTGACAAAAACAAATGTTACAAAATATCTAGGAATATTAATAGATAACAAACTAACTTGGAATAAACACATAGAAAATTTACAAAACAAACTTATAAAACTAATCAACTACTTAGGACTCACAGCTCGTAACACATGGGGACTGCAATCTTCAGCATTACACATCATTTACATAGGAGCAATTGTACCATCACTTACTTACGGACTACATATTTGGCACAGAGGACTGCAAAAGAAGTACAACTTAAGCAAATTGCAAAGAGTTCAGAGATTGATTGCTTTAAGAATAATAAAAGGTTATAGGACTATTTCTTATGATGCTGCCTGCGTTTTAGCAAAAATAATGCCAATAGACATTCTAGCAAAGCAATATATTAAAGAATATAAACTTTTGAAACTGAACGAAGACTCGAATAACATAAAATCTGATGATTTGGAAAAGACAATACATTATACTCAATGGACACATCCCGGTAAACCACTCAAACTCAACGGATATACAAACAAACAAACAGATTACCAGATATACACAGACGGCAGTAAAGACAATGACAACGTTGGAGCAGCTACAATCATATACAAAGACTATAAACTATTAACAACACTCAAATTTAGACTTGGGCATTACTGTACAAACAACCAAGCTGAACAACTTGCTATATTAAAATCTATAGACTACATTAATAAACACATCACTACACCATCTTCTATACAGATACATACAGACAGCATGATAACATTACAAAAACTCAAAAACACTGACATACATGAAGTACTAATAGAAAAAATACGACAACTGTTAAGAATATGCCAAAATACGCATACAATATATTTTAAATGGATAAAGGGACATTCTGGTGACGAAGGTAACGAAATCGCAGATCGTTTCGCCAAAGCAGCGTCAAAAGATACGTCACTACCGATAGAATATAATAAACTTTCAAAAACTCACTTAAAATATATCTTAAAACTAGAATCAATTGTAGAATGGCAGCAAAAATGGGATACCTCTAACAAAGGTCGCCATTTATTCAAATTTATCCCAATCATACAAAACTTTTGTAATACAAACATACAAACAAATTTTTACACAACACAAGTACTCACGGGACATGGGGTATTTCTATCCTATTTAAGTAGATTTAAAATAAAAAGAGAAAATTCATGCCCCTGTGACAGACATACAGAACAGACAGCACACCACATCATATACAATTGTACACTGTTTAACGAATACAGAAACAGAATTAGAAAGAAAATAACCTATTGGCCTATTGAAGAAAATAAATTGTTTTTTAATAATTACAAATTATTCTTAACTTTATGCAAAGATATTATTCAAAGATTGAGTGAAAAATGAAAAATTGCATTTTTATTGAAGTAAAGCGGACCTTACTGAATATATAAGTTTATTTGTATACTCCTTGTTTTATACTAATTGATTTAAGTTAACGTAAATAATTTATATGTAAACCTAACTAAAATGCTAACTTGAACAAAATTAACTAAGATAAGAAAAAAAAAACATACATGTGATATACTGTATCTTGTATGATGCATGTAGTACAATAAACGGCCTTCTAAAAGGGGTACTTTTAGAAGGAAAAAAAACAAAAAAAAAAAAAAAAAAAAAAAACATATATATATATATATATATATATATATATATATATATATATATATATATATATATATATATATATATATATATATATATATATATATATATAAATTTTAACGGGGGTCATTTTCGGTGTCTACTAGGTAGGATCGATAAAGATTTGAAGAAATTTTTCAAAAATTCCGTCATGAGTCCAACCTCAATAGCTACTTTCCTTCGGAGGAAATTGCTAAAAGAAAAATTAGTTCAAGACATTAACTTAAGAAACCATTTTAACTAACTGTTCAGATAGACGGAAAAGTTCAATTCTGCATGCGCAAAATTTTGATAGCAATATTTCCGACGGTTCCTCCATTTGCAAACTCCAATTTCAAGGAACAATATGTTACGTGAAAAATTATAAAAACTGATTATGTCTCGATTAAGACTAGGGAAGGCTTTGAGAGGTCAGACGAAGGATATAGTGTCTGATAATTATCAACAATTAGACAAAGCTAAGACTAAAAACGTTATAACAGAGAGAATTTTTACTGCCAATTTCTTGCATGGGGAATATAGGCCACGCCCTTTTCCCCCCAACTAAACCATCTGTTTGAACAGGCTATAGCTTAAATTGTTTTTAGCCTTAGCTTTGGCTAAGTATTGATAAAATATTAAACACTATCTCCCTTGCCTGACCTCTCAAAGCCTTCCCTGGTCGTAAACGAGACATAATCAGTTTTTATTGAGTTTAAAGTAGCGTGTTGTTTATTGTAAGGGAAAATGGCGGAATCATCGGGAATATTTCCCTTAGAATTTTGCGCACGGGGGATTAGAACTATTCCATCTAACTGAACGGGCTATAGTGTGTATTTTATCTTTCTGGGTTGGGACAAAACCTACTACTGGTTAAAGCAGATATTTCTGTTATTTAACAGAAATATCTAATTATATTGTGAGTTTCTCTTCACTATAATTAAAAATATTTTTTTTAATTTATCTCAGATTAATTTAAATTATTAAATGTACTTCGTCTATATTCCTACTGTATGCTTCATGAATATAAAGTAGATTTCTATGGCAGTTTATGTGAATTTCGATGCTTCTTCGGTGCCTTAGCATATTGTACAAAAGGGATTAAAATTAAGCTCTTCATTATAATAAACTACGAATCATGTTTATACATATTATAATCCTGGTTTATTCTTTAACTTAATTGCAGACTAATAATGTTACCATTCTGTAAAGACTGCACCTCATTGTTACTATCCCAAGACTCGACCCCACTAGAATCTGCTGAAGGCAATCCTGGACTTGAATAACCCTGGTCCAAACTTGCTAAAACAGATCAAACAAAATAATTTCATTAGTTCTTTACTATTACTTGAAATTATTATCCAGAAATAATGTCTATTCTATATTATTATTATTATTACTGTAATAAATTAGTAGTATTTATTTTTGTCTGAACATAGTTCTTAACAATAGGCTGCATAGCCAACGGCCATAGCCATGTTTAATACACCGGTTCCCGTAGATCACCGAAGTTAAGCAACGTCGGGCGTGGTCAGTACCTGAATGGGTGACCGACCACGTGCTGTTGGCATTATAGAAAAGGTTGGCAACCTGTAGACAGCCCGGCGCTAATAGCCCTAATGTTGATACGTCGTTAAACACACGTTGTTAAAAAAAAATATATATATATTTTGTGAGGCAAATAGCCTCAGCAGCCAATGCAAAAGAAAAAAAAATATTTTTTTTTATGCTGTTAGAGTATTTTGATACACCAGATGATTTTTTACTTTTTCTCTTGTCTTAATAAAAATAACTTCGATTTTATTGTTAATGAACTCTAGTTCCATGAGTCGCACATTTTTGACAACTTACTTTAAAAGAAGATACATATGTGCAAAATATTAGTAACTGTAGTATCCTGCAATGGTAATAACCATATGTTTTGTTGCTTAGCAACCAAGTGTTAATTGTTCTTAAAAATAAAAGAGAATCAGTCTTGTGTTTTATCTGAATGAGTGTACATTAATCTAAGTAACATTTCACACTTTTCAAAATCTACAATACCTCGAATAAAGATGTTTTTATAAATTCAATGTTTTATCAAATTGATTCTCTGGCTTATCCTGGACATATCCTAGATTTTCTTCATTAAACACTAAACATATATTAAGCTTTTTAACATCCCACGTTAAACAACAATGCAAATTTCATGTCATGCAGTGCTTATTAGTTCTGACTAACAAATAAAAAGTAAATGTAATCTTGATTTCCACTGAGATTTATATCAAATTCAAAAAAATTATTTTCCTTAGGAGTAAAATTAATTGAACTAAAATATAAAAAAAAGATAAATGTTTTTTTTTTATCAACAATTGGGCTATTAACGCTGAGCTATCTATAGGTTGTCACCCTTTTATATTGCCAACAACACATGGTCGGACAGCCATTCAGGTATTGGCCACGCCCGACGTTGCTTAACTCTGGTGAACAATAGGAACCGGTGCATTCAACGTGGCTATGGCCGTTGGTGAGATTTTTTTTTTTTTTTTGTTTACGGCACTATAAAAACTAGGCCATTAGCGCCAACATCCAGGGTGCAGCGAGGAATTTTACCAAAGCGCCATGGGATGAGAAAATTCCTGCCACCGGTGGGGATCGAACCCACCATCTCCCACTTATGAATCTAAGGCGCTAGCCACTAGACCATGGGAGACCCCGAGAAATGTTATTATTACACAAACTAAAATAGAACACAGAAATACAATTATTGGCCTTGAAGTAGTCTTCCAGTTAATGTACAGGTAAAAGCAAATTATAGTTAAGTACTCCATTATGCATGAAGTACTCCAAATTACAAGTAGTTGAAATTAATCATGCACACACCTATTTAAATTCTTTTTTTTATTATTATTAATTTTAATGCCCATTATTATTAACTACAAATTTTAGGACGGGATATCTATAGGTTACCACCCTTTTCTAGCCAGGATAGTGCTGATGCCTTTTCTTTTTTCTAAAGAAAAGCCACCACTACATAGTGGGAATCGAACCCACGACCTTTCACGGCCATCAGACTTCCGAAATTCATTTTAAATACCAATTTCATATAATTAAAATACAAATATACAAGATATATTTAAAAACTTAAGTAAAGAAATTTTGTAGCTGATTGCTTCTACTGAAGCCTCCTTCTTTGAATTCTATAATAAAGACAAAAACCATCAATCACTTTTCTTATCATTCTTTAAAATCATAAAATTGCATGTAATTTTTTATTCATAAAATAAAAATTATGGAAGCATACCATAATTGATATACGTTACCATATATTAGCACTATATAACTCTAAAATGGAGCCACTTTGGTTTACTTACTTTTGTTTACTATAAATGTAACAGTTGTCCCTGCTTTATTAAATATTTCCATGGCTGTTGTGAGATCTCCTCTAATGTCTGTTCCATTGATTCCTAAAAGCTGATCACCAACAGAAAGTTTCCCACTTCTGTGGGCTACTGAGCCCCATTTTATGTGTGAAATGAGTACACCTTGTCTGCTTTCTCCGTATCCTATAAAAACAAATTTTTCATCTTATACTGTGTTTGTGCATGAATTAAATAGACATTTTCTTCGTATTGTTATTTTTTCAAAAAAATAATACATGAAGTTGGTTATTTTCTATATACCCAAACAATATTTTTCATGTATGTGATGTAAAAAATATTTCAATATAAGGACAAAGTGAAGTGCAATTAATGCTATTTTGACATGTTTGATTTTCTTTGTGCCCAGACTTGTTTCAGTCTGAAAGAGGTTTTTATGCATCATCAGATGGACGTATATAGAAAATAATTGTGGGGAGGGGGGGAGCTGCAGCCCTGTTAGCCCCACTTATATACGCCCATCAAGCTGCTCCAATGATTTTTTTTAATCTCCCTCTGACCGACTTTCCAATCACAAATATTCTGTCTGAATGTGTCTCTATCAGAAATGTCTTCTTGCCTGACACCTGTTGATTTCAAGTCTTCCTTAACTGCTGCACAATCCATTTAATTATTTCTAATTTTTCCTTACTTTTATTTTCAACAATTTCAAAGATTTGCTTTTAAAGTCTCGAAGTATTCTTACTTTTGATGTGCACGTTGAATTTCAAGCTCCGTTTTTTTCTATCTGAGTATATGTCACTGAATTCTTCTATTTACTTATTAATTTGAAGCCTGTAAGTTTGTTGTTCAGAATTAATAGGTCCTAATATTTTCACTTTCTCTTTCCAGTGAGTTATTCTATTGAGAATTTTCATTTCAGCTGAATAAAGACATTCCGGCTAGATTTCCGTGTTTTAGTGTCTGCGTTTTGCAGGCTTAGAGATTGATTTCTTGTTATAAATGCTTTGTGTTAATCTGAAAGAATTATTTGTTGGACTTCATCTATTGTATATAACTGAATGCTTACATCTTAATGTGTGGCCATTAAAGGAGCAGGGATGCCTACATACAAATAGGCTTTATTTACAGCATAGTGAATTGTTTTTACTCCTGCAGAGACACCACATGGTGCATGAGGAGCTTGTTTAAGTAAAATAATTGGAAATTTAATTAATACTTTATTAATTACTCAGCATATTATGGTGATATTGCAATTGATAAAATTGTTCAAATATATTTTTAATATAATATAACCCTTACTTTCTAGTGTACTAGGCATTGGAGATATAACTATGTGCAAACTAACCACTAATTGTTATTCCAAAGCCTGATCCTGCAGAACGTGTCACAGTCACTGGTAAAGGTCCTTCGGTGAAAGAATGAACTTCGACGTCAAATTGAACTGTTATTACTACTGTCAAAGAAGCGACGTCTTCAAGCCTTTCAATCTTGTCAGCTGGCCTCCCGTTTACAGTCAGCACTCTATCACCAATCTGTAAAACCCCACTCCTGAGAAAAAACACTATGATTAAAACAATATATAAATGAATGATTGTGAAGAGTTACTTTCTTATTATTATTTGGTTAAATTCAATTTCTATAATTACTTATTTTTATCATCTAGTTGGGCAAGCTTTCTTTTTTTAAAAAAAAAAAAAGAAAGAAAAAACTCAAAGGAGGTTTTATTCTAGTTCCCACATCAAAATACCTATGAAAAGTATACTATTCAGGGAAAATCATAAGAGTTAATGTGAAAATTCTAAGCGGACTTCACCGAAAAAACAATGTTCTGGTGGTTAGATTCTGTTGGTGTAGGAATTTGGCTATTCATGTTGTGTAACTTTATTCCCTAAACTAAATTTTATAAACAGATAAAAAAAAAAAAAAGTCCCCCTAGATTGTATCTATGTGTAGGCAAACACCACATCTTCATTTAAAGGAAAGCAGTCTTAGCACTGTTGAGTTGACAGTTCACTTTTAGAGCATGATGTGCAAATAAACATCTGTTGAGGAATTTTTTTTTTTTTTTAAACTCCCCCTAACATCCAGCCTAATATCCTATGAGACTGAATTCTGATTCTGATTGGATGGTAAAATTAATGTAAACATTGGAGCTATTTAAGGTAAAAGAATGATCCTGCTTTAATATGTAAGTCATCCATGGAATGTCAATCTTCTTGAATCAAGAAAATGTGATAATCGTTGTCCAGTGGCTTTTGCCTTGGATTCTCTTCTTGCAACATTTTTGCAAGTGGGATATGATCATTTGAAAGCATGGGCGTATATAGAAAATAATTTCGGAAGGGGCTGGGAAAATTTCAGGGGGGGGGGCTGAGACCATTTCCGGAGTATGGAATACTAAAAATTTAGAGCTTGGAGTAGTTTTAGGCAACTAAAATGCTATTACACGTAAAATAATATATTTTTTATGAACTAAGTGATCTTATTTAATTTATTTTTAAGGGTTTTACGACGAGTTTTTACCATCAAATCAAAATTTTGGGAGGGGCTGCAGCCCCCCCCCCTTATATACACCCAAGTTTGAAAGCCAAATAAAATTCTTGGCCAAACAATTTAGATGGATCTCCCCGTGGTCTAGTGGCTAAAGCCTTGTATTCTCATGTGGGAGATGGGGATTCGAGTCCTGTCTGCAGTGATGTGGGGTGGGTAAATACCCAGTGGGTAGGTAAATATAAATTGGGTATTTACCCGGGTATTTACCCATAGGGAAGGTAAATACCCAAAAAGTGGGTATTTTCAGTTTTTGAGCTTGATACAACTTCTTTGAATATTTTTTGGTGCAAACAAGGACTGAAACTTACCCATTTGATCATAAAAACGTAATGAACATTAATACATACCCAGTAATATTTTAAAGAAAGTTAAAAGTCGGTCCGGGTATTTAAGGGTATTTACAACTTAATGTATATCTATGAATTTTCATGATTACTTTTACAGTGGGGAAGGTTAATTAATTATTAAGGGCTTATTTAAATTTAAAAAAAGGGCGAAAAACATTTTTAATGTTTATTATAATAGTTCAAATCCATTTTAAGTTAAGTTTAAGTTTGTGATCCTTGTTAATATTATTTGAAATTATGCTCATACAGTAGTAACAACATTACAGTAACCGGAAATCTCACCAGAAATGAAAAGGTAGTAGCTTCTTGATAACAGAGTGTTTTGAGTCCGAGTTGGGAAACTTGTTAACATCCTTGATCCAATTGTTGAACTTATCACTGCCATTCAGTTAAATGCCCCTTTGATCCACACAGTTCATAAGAGATTTAAGGATTACTGAAAACTTTTCAACAAGAAACTCAGAATCTTCTCTTCGAAAAACGGAGGAAAAATAAATCGGAGAAACGCATTCAGTTTGGTGTTGGAAACGCACATCTTGCTGCAGACTTGTTGAACTCTTCCATTTGTTTTGTGTGTGAGTTAGGCAGAAGCATGGGATTGAAATCAGTTGATCCTCGGAAAAACATAGCTGACTAACTATAGAGACCAAGAGGTTTTATGGCAAGGATCCTTTGTTTGGGAAGGTCTTGAAGACAATGACAAAGAAAATAATAAAATAAGCCATTTAAGTAGGTAACTTAATTTGTGTTTTGAGAAATTGAGGTAATCCTAGTCCAAAGTTTTAGCTGAGGCTACATTTTTGTGAATGCAGCACAGTAGTATCAAATTTAAGCAAACAACTTGTTTTATTGGTAGTCCGAAGGTCCATGGCAGGTAATAATTTATTATTTATTAACCTCTTAGTGATCCTATTTTATAATTTATTATTGTTTTAATAGTTCCTCAGTGTTGCAATAGCTCTAAACTGGCAAGATCCATGACATTTTACAATATTCTATTACAAAGTCGCGGTTTAGTTAAATATCTTAAATACCCGGGTATTTATTAAATTGGGTATTTACCCTGGGTATATACCCTGGGTATTTACCCTTAAGAATAAATACCCGGGTATTTTACAACACTGCCTGTCTGCAGCAGGGATTTATCTCATTTTAGGAACAATTGAGAAAATTCTCTTCTGCATCATGGATGTTGGTCCTAATGGCCCTGATGTCGGTGCACCATAAAAAAGGCCTCACACTGAGTGGCCTCCAAATCACAAGAGTGTGACAGCCAAAGAGCACATTGATGTCATAGCAGGTAAACTTTTATTTGCTCATTATGTTTTATATTTTCCCGAGAAGTTACCAACTCTTTGGATTAAACCAAGATAACTAGTCTTTAAGATTCATATTCATAGACCAAGATAATTCATATAAACTTTTATCTGAGAGCAGTGTCGCTTAGCAACGTCATTAATTTGGGCAGCTTCGCTTTAATAAATTATTAATTATTTTCTGTAATATTTTTAATTCTGCAGTTTTTTTTTTAGCACTTTTATCTGCCAATATGTGGCTTGAAATTAGTGTGAGAACATTTTCCATTTTTCTTTTAGTAATAAGTAAGTGGAAATGAATACCTGTCTGCGATCCCATATGGTTCAATATAACAGACAACAGCACCTTTCTTTGATGGAGCAGACCTGGTGAGTAGACCAAAACCAATCCCGGGTGTTGTGTTCAAAGTTACTAATCCTGATTCTATCCTCAATTCAGGGGTGTCATCTAAAATTAAGAAGTACACATTATGTTACCATTTTGAAATGAAATTAAATGTTTTGTTTTTTAATTCTTATTCTGGGACACATTTCCCAAAAGGAATAATTTTGAATGTACAGAATATTGAACAATTTAATATATAAAATTATAAATAATACAGCTTGTATATAAATTAGGGATTGGGTAAATCATGCAGGGATAAAAAGTGGTGGAAGAGTTGGGATTTAAAGGTTTCTAGGCCGGTAGAATGGCGGACAGATAGAAGTAAGGAATTCCATAGCGAGGTGCCACGGGTGACAAATGATCTTTCAGACAGTACAGTGGGAAGGAAAAAGTTTATGATTTTATCAAAAGTGCATTGTTTAAACAATAATAGATTTAAAGAAATAATCCTGCGTTCCTCCAAAAGCAAAATTATAGATATATTATAAGGACTGTGTTAGAAGAGAAATATTTCCTCCCTTAAAGAAATTTTAACAAAAATATTACAGTAGAACTTGGATAATTCAAACCCCTAGGGGCCAATAAAAAAGTTCAAATTATTCAAAATTCGAATTACAAAAGTTTTTGAAAATAAAGGGGTAAAAAATCGAATTTCATAATTTCACCTTTTTTAATTTAAAAAAATACATACATTTCATTTAAACAATAACAAACATTTCATAAATTAATGGTTACGTACATAAGTATTAAATAATTTATGAAACAAGTAAAATTAAAAGTCTGTTGTTTTGAAAAAAGTCATTTTCATGGGCAAGAATTTTTACTTTATTTTTCAGGTAAGTTGGTAATGTGTAAGGAGTTCCTTGGAAATTTCAGATTTTTTCTTTATTCCGTTTTCAACTTCTTTGATCACAGCTATTTTCTCTGACAACGTTAAAGTTTTATAACTTCTAGGCTTCGAAATCAACAACTCACAGAACTGCACTGTAGACCAGAAATTCAAGGCACAAACAATACAACAGATCTAGGACTGACTTATAACTGAATAAGACGGGCTTATAGCCTTAGTTGCGAAGCCCTTATAATGAAATAAAAAATAAAAAAAAATAACTGAATAAGAAATGAAGATAGGAGGGATGGTGGGATGGAATTCTAGGATAAAACGAAAGGTTGGTGTAAGTAACTACAACCGCTGGAAGAGAGGAAGCACGACCCACCACATTGCAGAACTCCTAGAGTCCAAGAACTAGACTATGAGACCACCGCGCTTCTTGTCCCGGAACCCCTACATCCGTATCTTACTATCCGCCTTACCCGAGGGCAGAATATTTTCACAAGATTTAAGATCGAGCACCTCACATTGGAGGTAAAGACTCGTAAAAAATTCGAATTATCCAAAATTGTATTTGAATTAACCACGATTTTTTTACATTGTTTATGCCTTAAATTTTAGGGGCCGAGAGAAATATTCGAATTAACCACGATTTTGAATTATCGAAGTTCGAATTATCCATGTTCCACTGTATATCAATGGTAAGCTCTGTTGCCAACATTTTGTAAAGATAAAAAAAAAAATGTTGTTTATAGTTCAACAATCTGTATTCAATTAACCCTCTAAATAGAAAACCCCATTCCTCTTTCCATATTCTTGAAATAAATTGTCAAAGCGAGTTCTTTTTCTCGACCACTAGTCTAGTATGGTGATACCACTTAAAAAATATTTGTTTTAACAATTCTGTCGAGAAGTAGGGTTGAAGAAGCAATAAATTGAACGTAAGGGCGTAGAGTCAGGCAGTATTACCCATAGTTAACGCCTAAATGCACTAGAAAAAGTGAGAAAGCAAAGAAAGGCATATTATTTTTTTCCTCGTTCTGGGAGTAAGGAATAGTGATTAATTTAGAAATCATTCTTTAGGCTAAATAGGATGCATTTACACTATCTTTTTATGTCTCTAAAATAAAATTATAATAAAAAAGGATTTTTTTTTTCTACAATATAAAGAATTTTTCAAGAGGAGGTATACGTTATTTATAGCTACAAATGTTTAACTTATTACCTAAATATGCATTCTACGAGAAGCTTCAATGGCTTTGTTTATCTTTAAACAGCTTTTTTTGGTGTGGAGTCACCTTGTACTGAATCCTCTCCATTATTCTAACATTTAATCAGAATATGCAATAACTATTTATGCAACGTTGGTTCTTAACTTATTTCTATTCCTGCTTCTTACAAAGACTAAGTAATTTTGTTATTATTTTAAAATATACCTATTCTTCATATTAGTTCAAAATTACTTTTTCAAGGTGTACTTCTTTGTAAATCCTGTGTATTATAATGTAATTATAAATATTATATAATGTAATTATAAATTATAAATGTTAAAAATTTGCTATTTTAGGTAGTACGTTAAACATTTTAGACATGAATGTAAATCACAAATAATAAGTAAACAAGTACTTAATAAGTATTATTTTATTTATTGATACCTTCTACTATTTGTTTTCCTACATGGTCAAATTGGAAGTCTCCTATGTTGTCATTATAATCATGGTGTGAAAGGTCACCAAGTGACGAACTACATGTGTCACCAAAGGAACCTGCAATAATGTTTAAATATATTAAGGTGCTTTTTATTCTTGAATATGTACATATCGTCGATACAAATGCAAAGTATCGAATGTGAAAAAATGCATTTTTAATTTTCAATTTTTCTGATTGCTGTTGGACTGATGTACGTTGTGCCAAACTCTAGAAAATTAAAGAAAAATAATTATTAATTACAGAAAATCAAACTAACAAATGTGCATTAAGTCTAATTAAAATATATTATAAGATAAAATATAAAATCATCTATAAGGTACCAACCACTTTTCACATTCAATACTTTGCATTTGTAACAACGATATGTTCTTGAATAAATTGTTGTTGATATTTCTATATCACCTTTCGTGCTTGAATATTTAATTGCTTTTGAGGATCAGCCATTTAGGTTATGCAATTTCTGTATTTATTTTTTATTTTCATATGCAGCTCAACAAATCAAAATGAAAAAGGTAGCAAAACATTTTTGATCTAAATGACTTAACCTTACATATACACGATACTTTAATATATGAGGCATTGTAGATTCGAAGGGCGAATTCAACAAAAGATAGTTTTCAGGAAAATGTGTTTGAATACTTTTTCCATAATGGGGAACTCCACAGGAGTATATTCAAAACATTTTTTTTTTTTTTTTTTTTTTTTGTGGGATGTCTCATTGTTCAAATTATATATAAAAATCACCAGGGATTAGTGTGAACTTAACTTTCACCAAAATGAGCATTTTATTTATATCATCATCCAACGGACCATTAGTGGAGTGTTGTGTTGGCCTTTCGTATTCGCCTTCCTATGGCAGTTTACAGCCAGTTTTTTTTTTTTTCATTCTCTGTGCATTTTGAGAGGGAAAGAAGGGCGAACTCAATGTGAAAAATATACCTGTAGATTCTGTGAAGCGTCTAGATTCAGATAGCGAGGAAAACCAAATTTGTTGAGTTTGCCCTTTGTATCCACAACGCCTCATATGTATAAAATAGAAGCAAATCTATCTCGTAAATAGTAAAATCCTTGGAAACTAAAAAATTATAACATTGAGGAAGTTAAAAATATATATATTTAAAAGCAGATTATAAATTTATGATAAAAATAAAAGTGAATAATAAAGGGAAGTGGAAATCGCTTTTCTTAAACATATCAAATGGGAATTCAACAAGGAATCCAAAAAAAAGTCTTCCATTAATATTCTGAAATAGTTAATAATATCTGGACACAATTTGCTTAGTTACTTCTCGGACAAAATCATTTTTTTGGGTATTAGTAGAGTGGGAATTCCTATGGTTGTAAGCAAGGCCGTTTTAAGTAAGAAATACTTTATTGAAGACTTTATAAAGCTTAGAGCAGAAACTTATGATATACGTCAGTAAGATAATAATAACACCTTGATTAAACAACATTTCTTCTTAAGTCTTCAAAATCATATCTGTGTCTTGTAACTAAAATGTTAGACTTAAATAATGATTTTCAATGTATTCGGTGCAAGCTAGAGCCAAGTATTGCAATTTTAAACCCTGCACCTTTTTGGGTCGTAACTTTATTTACAGATGATAACTACTGTTGGTATACAATATTCCCAGACAAAGCGGAAAACATGTGAAGCTGAAACCACAAAGACCACAATTCATGACTAATAGAAGTATTTGTGGTTGGTGTTTATATAAGACCCCAATTCACAACATATATATATATATATATATATATATATATATATATATATATATATATATATATATATATATATATGTGTAGCCTATGTATTAGCACTTTCCTCCGAAGGAAAGTAGGTATTGAGGTTGCACTCATGATGGAATTTTTGAAAAATTTCTTCAAATCTTTATCGATCCTACCGAGTAGACACCGAAAATGACCCCCGTTAAAATTCATATATATCTATATCTATATATATATACATATATATATATATATATATATATATATATATATATATATGTGTGTGTGTGTGTGTGTGTGTGTGTGTCTGTTAACACGATAGCGGCCAGAGATTTTGTTTTTTCTTCACGAAACGTGGTATATAGCGTTCAATTAGCGAACGATTGAACGAGTTCGTTAACCACCAACATCGGTCCATCGGGAGGGGGGGGGGTTTACCCCGGACCCAAAACTCTAATTTGACCATGCCAGACGTAGTTTTCGTTATATTTCAACGAAACTCGGTATTCGTTATGTTGATCTAAAGAGAGAAATACGTTGTAAAAATAAACTAAATCGGGTTATTTGGAGGGGGGGGGGTTACTCCAGACCTAAAGTACTAATATACTCGTACCGGTCGTAATTTCTGCTGTATTGTAACGAAACGCGGTATATGTCGTGGGTATCTCATGAGAAAGAAGTGTTGTAAAATTGGAGTAAATCGGTCAATTGGAAAGGTGGGTTTACTTTAAACTCTGTTTCATTAGAAATGTGAACCGCCAGACGTAGGTTCACAAAGCCGCCGCGAGGAGCGCTATCTCCCACTAGGGGGACTGTATCCTGTTCCTGCGTCAGATCAAAAGACGGAAAATGAAGTTTTTGTGTGTTTATTAAGTAGTACAATATCATTTATTAACATAACGCTGGAAGCAAATTATTTACAAAATTAATAATTGAACAGTTCTCATATGAGATGTAAATGAGCAGAACTATTCACGTTTTTATTTTATTTATATAGGCTATTTACGGCAACTTATTCGGTAATGTTGTCGACACTACAAAAATTCTGAGGAAAGTGCTTTGTTATGCAGCTCCTGCGTGACGGACTTTGTTATATATGTAGCCTAATTGAGATTTATTTGCTGGGGAGAATTATTGTTGTTTTTTTACCTTCAAAAGCCTCTGTTAATATTTTTATATATATAAAAATATTAACGGAGTTCATCTTTGGCATTTAGTAAGTTTAGGAATGTATTAATGTAATTTTCAAAAAGATAATTTCCAATGGTCCAGCAAAGTCAATTTCCTTATAATAAATATCAGTGTTTATTTAATTTTAAATAGTTAAAATTATTTTGTAATTATTCTTAGCTGTTAAGAAGAAAACTTTATTAACATATTGATTGTAAAATTTGTTTTATTTGTTTATATTTTTGTACAATAAAATTCTGTTAACTTTAACTTTAACTTATTATCACAAATTAATTAATTAATAAAGAGGCTACGCAGCATGCTCCTCTCGATTTTTTGATTGATGATTTTATATTTTAGTTTTGTTCCTTATTTAGTGGTGAAAAAATGTCTACAAAAATAATTACATGTTTGGAATAATTAATGCAAATGAAGAGTTTGGTATAATTGAGGCGTCGACTTATGGAACCGGATTCATTCAAATCGTACAACTTTTCAGGGGGACACAAAAAACGTCCCCTGTTTTTTTGCTTTGTGAAAAAAAAAGTTTTCAAAACTTCAGAAACTAGACAAAATGGATTTAACCTATTTTGAAAGTCATTGCCTCAATTAAACATATAATAAATAATTATTTTTATAAACGAGCTGGCGGATAATGTAATTTGAAGATCTTTTGTAAGTCCTTAGAGGTAAGGATATCTATCTCTCTCAGACAAGGACCCCTCTCTTCCTGAGTTCTGTATGAATTAAAGACATTGTTGTATCCAGACTTATCTTATATCAGAATCTTACACCAGGTTGGACATTCTAGAGAAATCGACCTCAATCAAGATGACTCATAAGTATAATTTGGATTAATCATTTTAAGTAATAATTCTTAATGGTTTATCCGGTACTGCATTTTTATCCTAATGCTTTGGATATTTAATCCGCTAAAACTAAAATTAATTATTCTGAGTAATAAAATAATTTACTGGCATATAGTTGTGAATTTATTTCGGAACAGAAAATTATAGTTAAACTTACCGGTCACTCATTTTTAAGTTATTACAATACATATTATTTAGGAATAAATAATTTTTTACCTTGGTTTACTGCGGCAACTGGAAGAATTTCAATTTGGAGCAAATTCGTGTTAGTATTTTCAAGAATTTGTAGAACATTTTCAGCTTTTATATTTGATTTTTCTATTCTGTACTCATTTACTGCAAGAATCTGATCACCAGGAAGGAATGCTCCACATCTAGAACACAGATAAAAAAATTAGAAGACATTTTAATATGCTCAGAATAAAAACGTTTTTATACACACTATGGAATGAATGTGTTAATAATGCGACATTAATTAGTGATTATTTACAGAAAATAAACAAATAACTAAATAAAAGCTATAACTGAGAAAAGAAGGATATTTTTTTCAAATTCTTTCATTTTTATCACCCTTCTTAAACCTCCATGATGCAGCGGGGAATCCTCTCAACAAGCCCTGAAATGAGAAAAATCCCTACTGCAGGCGGGACTCGAATTCTATCTCCTGCATGAGAATCCAAGGTATTAGTCACTAGACCACGGGGAGACCTTGTGGTTATTATTATTATTTTTAATAACTTGGATATGAGGACTGGCCGATAAACACAATCCTCTTGTTTTCAGACAAACATTTAAATAGGGAGGAAACGTGGTTATGAAATACTATTGTGGTTTGTTGGCTGGTGAAGGTTCATCATAGCGACTAGGGATGAAGAATGATCAAAGACCTCCATTTTAAATTTCCTTTATTATAGAACGTTTTGAGGTCACTACCTCATCCTCAGTGTCCTGTTAACAACCATCGAACATTGGAAAATACAATAAAATCACTTTAGAATTAGTCAAAAATAACAAGAAGTCAACAATCAAAAACAACTAAAATAACAATGTATAATTAAATCGGCATTCAAAAATCTTAATTTTAACACATAACTCTCAGCAGAACATTAAAACATTTAAAAATTAATAATAGATCAAAAATACATAAAAATAAAAATAACTGATTCATAAACACCCCCCAAAAAAATAAAAAACAAAAATTCACACCCACCTCCTATAGCTTAGCGAGGTTCATTTGGGCCTTCTTCAGGCTGTACTTAAGGCTCTAAGCGAGCTAGGTGGGGAAGGCTGGCGTTAGGAACGTGTTGAAATGTGCCTCCTTCTCCTCTGCCTTTTCAACAATTTCGTTTTTTGGGGTATTTATGAATCAGTTTTGGTTATTTTTATTTATTTCTGATCTATTATTATTTTTTAAATGTTTTAATGTTTGCCTGCTGGGAGTTGTGTTAAAATTAAGATTTTTGAATGCCAATGTAATTGTACATTATTTTATTTTAGTTGTTTTTTACCTGACTAATTCTAACGTGTTTTTATTGTAATTTTCCAATGTTCGATGGTTGCTAACAGGACACTGATGATGAGGAATTTTAAAGTCTTTGATCAGTTCTTCATCCTAGTCATTATAAAATAAGTTATTTTTGGTTACAGGGGAATAAAATTGGAAAATTAGGTAGCAAATATAAGCTCATATGGATGGAAAGTATAGATATGGTCACAAGGGTATCTTGGCCAAAGAACAAAACAAACAGGAGGGTAAAACTGAAATAAGGAAAAAGGTCTTGTATCAATGAAATTCTCAACAGCTTTCAGAATATTTTAGCCCATTCTGATTGATTATTCTCTCATGGCAGGAGAGTCTTTTAGGTATAAATATCCTACGATTTTCAGACTAAAATTGTAATCCTAAGATTACCTTTCTGCAATACTGGCTGCTCGAACGTTAGATACTATCACTCCTGAACGGGAATCCATAAGGCTGAGTCCCAAGTCAGTCTTCCCTTCAGGTGCTTCTACTTCGACTAGGAGCGGTCCAGCTGCTCTCATCCCCGTCATCACTGATACATCGTATTCGACACTCAGCCAGACTGGTTGTCCTCCATTCGGAGCCACTAGCAACCTCTCAGCTTCACTCAGGCTCAGCCCTGTCAACCTTTGCCCGTCGATCCCAAGAAGCCTGTCGCCAACTTTGATTGTTCCTTCCCTGGAAATAAATCAGTCTACTAAATATGACTTTGAAATCTTGCTAAATATATCAATCCTAATAACCCCATGTAACTGCCATGAAGTTTACTTTGAATCAAAGAAATTTTTACAGGATCAAATGTATGCATGATTCCGATTCCTTCCTCCCTATAGGAAGGAAAACAGGATGACAAAATCTGGAAGTGATGGTTAAAAATATGGTGTTTCATAACACCAAATATAATGGGTTATATATATGTATAAACTCACACAATCATTTATATTTATTTATTTAAATTTTAACGTCCATTAAAGTATTAGTAAATTAACTACAAATTTTAGGACGGGTTATCTATAGGTTACCGCCCTTTTCTAGCCAGGCTAGGGATGATGCCTTTTCTTTTTTCGAAAGAAAAGCCACCACCCCTAGTGGGTGTGTCTTAACACTTACGGCCATTGAGCCTCCAAACATATATATATATATATATATATATATATATATATATATATATATATATATATATATATATATAATAAGGTCCAATTTTGCTAGGGTAAATTCAGTAACAATGATTTTGGACAAAAATCACACCAACAAATTTTTACCACTAATGGTTTTGTGCTCAATCAGCACATGTACACATGTTATTTTGAAGTAAGGAATCAAATGAAACCTTTATCATGACAATATTTTTAACTTTTTTTCAAAAATAGATAAAACAAGAATTTTACAATGAGAAAAAGAATTTCAAAATCTCCACAGTTGTTTTATTTTCAGCAAAATGTTTTCCCATTTTCATTGCCCTATGCCACAAAAAAACAAGACATGTTTTTAGAAAGGTAGGGTTAATTTAACGTTGCATTAAACTTTCCGTATTCCTAGAGTTATTCCAAATTTCTCTTCTTAAAAAAAAATGGATTTTTTATTTCCAGCACTCTCGTCTTGCTGGTAAAATTCCTTATTCAGCAAACCTAAGATATATAAATTTTGTATTACATTAGAGTAGTAGATGCATACAAAAAAAAAAAAAAATTATCAGAGGAGCAGTTTTTTATTTAGAATATTTTCTTAATTACATCAAAAAGGGTTGCAACTTTTTTGCAAGTGGTATGGGATCATTTGAAGGCCAAATACATTTCTTGCCAAAGAGGTTCAATATCAATTTCCTTTAGGATCCTCCAATCTAAATTGGAAGATAACAGCGCTTGAAGTTTTTGGTTCTGATCCATTCTAAGCTTTCGAAATCATACTATATATAGATTAGATGGAAACACTTTAGGATGAAACAGTTCATGAAAATCAGGCTTTTTTTTTTATTACCCTTGTCCAATCTAAATCCATATAAATAAATTTGTCACAAGCAAATCTTGAATTTAAATGTCAGACATTTTCATTCTTCAATCGTCGCAATACATTTGTATGTGGAATTATTTTTTTTAGAATATTGAAAATTATTTAGTTTAATGTAGCCTTTTTGTTAGAGAACTCATTTTATAATTATTTTTCTAATTAAGCAAAATATTCTCCAGCCAGCAGTAACAACGATTAATATGAATAAAACATTGTAATGCAGTGGAATTTTGTTCTCATTCAATGAAACTAATTTTATAGAATTTAAAAATAATTATTAAGGGTAGGTACTTTCGTGTAGAAAAATATCATAGATTATTGAGTCTGATGGTTAAAAAAATAATTAACACATTGACTGCCACAGTAATTTTCAAGATTCCGGTATAGAAAGTCAATTTAATTTAACCATTTTTCTTATTGAAAACTATAATAACAGTATGTGATAACCACAGAATGAAGCGAATAAAATTTGTTTCTTGCACATAAAAAAGGTTGTATGAACCATCACGAAGTTGGTTTATGTAACAGAAAGTTTTTCGCAGAAGCCAACTACGAGTTAGTTCGTACCCAGACATGCTTTGACCTGTTGTTATGTTACTGCATCGCTACATTTTTTGCCCTCTTTCTTGAGGACACCTTTTCTAATTAACATTTATTTACTATGAGTTATCTCATAGCTGGCGTCCAAGGCAAGAACGCATATTACGAGATAACTCGTAGTTTGTAGTCATTATGTTAAAGGCCTGATCGGTTAGTTTAAATATATTTCCAAGCAATGTGGCATAAGCTAACGACCTTACTAAGGAGTGTGCAGATTTGTCTTCCTGGTCATCCAAGTCTCAACAAATAAATATCTCAATAAATATCTTATTCGCCCCCAAAATATTTCTCAGCCTGTAGAGTAGAGCCTGAACCAAGGGATCTACTTCTGCAATTCTAATGAAAAATTACTAATATAAATTACTGCTAGTCACTCTGAGTTGTCTTGTCTAATTGTCAAATTACGAGCTGAAATTACTTCACTGCTCAGAATACTCAGTATGCGATATACTCAAGTATATTGCACTAGTATTTCTAATGTGACACAACTCAAAAATCGGTTTTATTCACACCCTCAGAGTTAGGACTATGAAAGACATGGTCAATATCTCTTTATCAACCATCAAAACTGTATACACCTAGATTCAGAGGTTCTATACCAGAGGGTGCTTGTGTCACCATTCCTGTCTTAATTCTAAGCCCCCTACATAGGTAAGAGAGACACATTTTCAGTTGAGTTTTATTTTGAGTTGTGTCACTTTAGAAATATGTAGCGATATGTTACTGTTAGAACTAAATATGTAAAATAAAGGTTTGTAAAAATCATTTAGAAAATTTAATTACTTTAACTATTGCTTTACCTGTCAGCTGGGCCATTCGGTTTTATTTTAGTGATAACGAGAGGTCGGTAGCCTGCTTGATTTGGAGGTCCAGATCGAAGAGTGATTCCAAGACCAACACCATCTCTTTCCAGAGCTATGCCCACCACCCTGGTCATACGGGCATCTTCTTCGCCTTAAAACATAAAATGGGATTTTACATTAGGTGTTTAAGCTATACTAATTGCTTTATTCGTTTTTTTTGTGTTAAAAAATAAAATTATAAAATCTTATTGTAGTTTGATAGTGAAAAACATAAAATTGTATAATAAATCAATATTTGTTTTTTTTTCAGTGTTTTACTCCTTTCCTCCATAAAGAGGAAACTTGCTTATGAGGTTGACCTCATGACAATCTGGAAGCGCCGACTAGAAAACTTTGTGTTTCAGAACCCATAGATTGTGAAAATAACGGTGGTTCTAATGTTTCCTATTCACTCTCTAGCTGGTTCAAAGATAAACAGATTTTAATGAAATTATACACAAAAATACTTTTTGATTTGAACATAGTTTTTTAGGCAAAATTTGTGCAAAAGAAAAATCATAACGTTTGCGTTTTTGCATTACTAAGCTTCCAGGTACAGCTTTATAATTAATTGGTCGGTCATAATGTAATGAAACCCTAACATACCTCACCTTTATTCATATTCTAATTTTTTTTTTTTTTTTTTTTCCCTAAACAACTAAAGAGATTAGTATATAGAATACTCATTTGACTCCTGCAAAAATACAAACTTTCATAAATAATTTAGTTTTGTAAATGTGAAACAGCAATATTTACAGGGTTTATGTGGTGAGGTGTAGCTTCTCTCCCTGTCTGTGGCCTGGGTTCCGGTCCTGCTGTGACATTGCTATGCTCCCTGGGCTGTCGCAGTCTCGGGCTCTGGAGATTGTGGACGCCCTCCCGGGGGAGGGGGCAAGCACAACTCCCAGTAGAGCCTTGCATGATTGTTTCCCCTGCTAAAGCATTTTTACAAGGAGAGCAGTGCAGCGGTGTCGCGGTGGTCCTGGGCTCGGGCGGTGCCCATTCCGTGGTGTGAGTGGAAGGCTTTTAGATTTTTTTTTTTCCTTTTTTTTTAATTATTTTTTCCTTCCTGATTTCAATTTTTCAGTTTCCATATAATCAAATTTAAACAGTATATTTAGATTGATTTAAGAAACTCCTTCCTTTGTTGGGTGCTCATGACCTCCCACGGTTGAATACACCCTTCCAAACGATATAAAAAAAAAAAAAAAAAAAAAAAAAAACAACACCTAACAAGATCAAGGCTCAGCTATTTAGAACTATTGAATTCTTTTACTAATTTAGTTAAATTAAGAATTATTTATCTTTTAAAAACAATAACATAACCTGTTATAATACAAAATGTTTTCAATTATTTCATTTCTACTGCTGAGAAAAATAGGCCAGAATCCTAATATTTAGAAAAATATCGTTTGTCTAGAGCTCTTATGGATTTCATTTTATGGTAATCACAATATATTTAAAAAATAAATAGTCCATCAATAGCCAAATATCCTACCGTAGTAGCCATCTTCTGGAATCCTTCCAGCAACATTGTCTTTTAGGGTCCCATTTTCATGAAGTGTATCTTTCAACTTGTCATTAGCTCCCGGGCAAAATGCCCGATCTATGCTCCCTAAAAAACATCAAACATTAAAACATGCAATATCATACTAAACATGGTTAATAATATGTTAAATTTGATTGGCCGACTTAAGATGGGCAATGACATAATAAATCTGTTATTTATTTATCCTACAACAAATATGTCATTAATTCATAAAAAGAAGAAAAAAATGTAAACACTTTTTATAGAAACTCATTTTAAAATTAATACTTTTTGTCCTAATGATATCCGATCATGTTTAGTCGAACTTTTCAATTCATTCTAAGGAAAATAGTTTATAATTTTAAAAAGGATTATTCTTTGCTTAACGTTTCTATAACTCTAATAAATGAGTATGTTGAAACTAGTGGTCTCTTTCAAGTATTTTTTCATTAATTGGTGTCTATTTTAAATAAGGCACGTTTTTTCTCTGTTCTATTCATTTTTCTTTTCTTCTTATTCACATTTGTTTCTTCATTTGACTTATATAAGGAGGTATTTACTGACTTAATATATACATCTATCATACAGTATAGAATTTATGCAACATTTTTTCACTAATAAATAAAAAAAATAATGTAAAATTATTTTAATTTTTCACTAATATTAAACCTATAGGCAAATTCTCAAATGTTTGTAATGTCTCAGTTTTTTTTTTGTTACTAATGCAAAAATTAATACTTTTTGATGCAGTTATTACTTAAAAATAATAATACATTAAACAATATTTATAAGAATACTTACTGTGTTTATGAGACATAGTCCTGTATGTGGTATTTATTATTTTTTCAAATTACATTAGAAACTCCAGTGTGTTATTTTAATTACATTTAAGTTAAATATCATGAGGGAAATAGGTTTTGCAATTTTTTTATAGCTACATTGGCACACCATAGCATGCAGGGATTAACCCCCAATCATTCCAAACAAGTTTAATCCCTGTGGTGTAGTATTATAATTTTACTGTTTTGAAAAAAAAGTAATAAGCCTCAAAAGGTATACCTTATTATTTAAAAATAAAATATATTATGTAAGAAAAGAAAAAAGAAAATTGTAATTACATTGTGGGATTAATAGTGAGATTAGATGGTTTTATATCGAGTCATCATTTCAAATATAGAATAGATTTTTTTAGCATTTTAATATTTTTGCAGTAATATTATCATTATTTAATAACTTGATAAAATCCATTTGCCCTATTCTTAGTTCTTTAAACTTAGTAGAACCACTAAATGGTATTTGTTTAAATAAACTTAACTATGCATGTGTTATTTATTTGTGTATATGTTGAGAAAAAAGAAAGAAAAAGAGTTACGATTTTCATTATTCCGATTAATAAAGATTGTTAGGTTGAATAAAATATTGTATCAGGTCATCCCATAAGTAATGTTGGTTTTTAACATTCTCTCTATTTACGTTCCCTCCTTTTCAATTTAATTTTCATTAAATGTTTCTTTTATTATAGCATTAAATACACTTCTATTTATCATGTTTTGGTTGGTGAAACTCATTTATCCTTTGCTGAAATTTCATTTGAAATGGATCTCCCCAAAACCACTTACACTTTGGGAATTCGATAAAGGAGAAAATGCTGTTTCAACTTATCGAAAACTTGTATAAATATATAGCGACAATGTCATTAGTGAGCCACAAGTGCAGCGGCGGTGTGAACAATTTCGAGCGGGAAACGCAAGTTTGAAGACTAGCCTCGTACAGGTCGACCAACAGAGCTTGACGACAAACAACTGCAGGCTACTGTAGAAGAAAATCCTGTTGTAAAAGTAGAAGAGCTAGCAGAAAAAATCATGGATCGACTTATTCTACAGTCAACAGACATTACATATGGGATGACTTGATATATTATTAACCCTACGTCAACCTTCTTCGGCATACCAATTATACCAACTATTCGTCATTCAAGCGAACGTAGTTTTAATAAAAATACCTATATAGAAGTAAAAACTCAACTTATGAGATATTCTTTAATGTTAGGTTTCTTTCATATTATATATTCTTCAAAATTGATTAATATAACTTTATTAATTAGTTACACGACTTAGAAGGGGGGGGGGTGAAAATTAGTATGAAATTCCAAAAATTAGTTTATTCACAGATTTTTTTGTTTGAAATAAAAATATTAAAACTAGGGTAAAAAGGTTTCGTTAATTTTAACGTTTTTTGTCTTTGTTGGTTGGTGTTTTAATCGAAATCAGTACTACATTTTTTTTTTCAGTAAAACACGATAAGTAAATAAGAAGCATGCTTGTATTACCTGTTCTTTGTAATAGAGAGGTTAACTTTAGGATGAGCGGAATTCGAGGGGGAAGAGTGGGTAATTTCTGCTTAGCTTACAGCGGTGGCGCCTAAAATCTCGCTTTTCTTAAAAATAACACATCCAAACAAAATATTAACGCTAAATATTAGCGCCAAAATGACAGAGTTCCTGCTTGTTGGGTGGCTAAATAAATTATTTTATTTTATACTTTTGCGAAAATTCACTCACTGTTTGGTCGGCCCTTCGGTTTTGCTGCTGACACTATTTCTATTAATAGGAGCGCGTAAAACCTTAACTATTTGATAGAATTTTCCTAAGGTTGTGTGTGGGCCTGTGTAGCTATTGACCAGAAAGCTCTACAACAGGGAGGCATTCAGTTTATTTAATTGCTGTCATCAATTTCGACATACCAGCCCAGCTCTTTAGCCCCTACACGACGCACTGATCCTCAACAGCTCTATCCGCAACGCTTCCAACATTTATTGAATGACATTTTCAGAAAAGAAAAGCGCAATCTTAAAGAATTTCGGGTACACTATCCGTTCCTAGAAGTTTAGTCTCTTAAGCTCCTTGGTCGTGATATGTATGTATATATATGTATGTATGTATGTGTGTATATATATATATATATGTATATATATATATATATATGTATATATGTATATATATGTATATGTATATATATGTGTATATATATATATATATATATATATATATATATATATATATTTATACAGTATTATTTAACAAAACTTAACTGTAGCTGCTATATGTTGGATATTATGTGGGTCAATCAGTCTATGATGCAAATGCTACTAAAATATGACTGCAAGCTTTGTATGCTACTTAATCTTGATGCCTCTAACCATTTCAACTGATAGTCCCGCATAATATTCAGCATAAAGCAGCTACAGTTACGTTTTGTTAGAAATGTTGCTTGGCACTATTTTGCCCCGACCCCTTCAATTTATCTATTCCAAAACTCTTCGGAGGTATCTATACATATCATACAAATGTAACGGATCTCTGCCTATATATGCAAACAAAAATATTATTACGGGCCTTTATCAACGCAAAGGCACCCAAAACAATGATTGTTAGAATTTGTGCGTTTGTGCATGCTAATCTCAGAAACGGCTTATCCGATTTAGATTCGGTTTTCACTAATATATTGTGGCGAGCTTAACTTAACGTTTAGTGTTTGTTTCATGTCAATCGGTTCATAAATAAAAAACTTATATGTATGTCATGTCGATGTGTCTCTTAACACAATAAACACCTGAGTTTTTTCGACGATTGAACGAGTCGTTAACCGGCAAAATCGGTCCATCTGGTTTACTCCAAAACCAAAGTAGTTATTTGCCCATACCGGCCGCAATTTTTGTTGTAAGGAAACTCGGTATTCGTTGTGGCCATCTTTATAGAAAAATGTGTACCAAAAATACTCTACATCGTTCATTAGGGGGTGGGGGTTTACTCAGGACCCAAATTACTCATTTGCCACTACCAGCTGTAATTTTTGTTATATTTCAACGGAAATCGGTATACGTCGTGATCATCTATAGAGAAATATACGTTGTAAAAATAAACTAAATCTGTTCATTGGGAGGGGGGTTTACTACGGACCCAAATTACTAATTACTAATTTATTATAATTATAAATAAAATATATTTTTTCATTCCTCGAATTCCTATCATTCCAAACAATTATGTTTCGCGATGACAATTAATTAAAATAATAGCCCAAAACACTATTCAACGAAAACGAAGTCGCGGTCACAGCTAGTTTATTATTATGTTAGTTGACGAAATTTATTTCTGCAGTTGAGCTCAGAAATGTACAAGCTGAAATATTACTGATTAATAATGATATTTCTAAAATAGTTCTTGTTGGATGATATTTAGAAGAAAACATCAAAAACGAGTGATGTTTGCCAAATCGTGTGCGGGGGGATAGCCTTGAGAATATATGTTTGCATCCAAAATTATTCAATATTTTTACTTCTCTACTGCCTTGCGAATCAATAAATTATAACGCATAATTCAATTAATCTCATGAAATCAAAAACTACTGGAGGTTGTGGTGTCAATCTTTGTTCAAGGATTTCGGAGAAAAGGAGCAATCTCGATTAAATGAATTGGATCTTATAAATAGAATCGCGTCGTAGGTTTCATTGAACTAGTCTCTTTTGGGCGCGTTTGAAGAGTATTTTAATTGGACAACAAACTTCTAACGCATAGGTCTCAAGGGTCAATAGAAATTTCTTTATTCCTTACGAAAAAAATATTTGGCCTATTCAAATCGAAACTACTATTTTTTAAAACCAAACATACAGCAAATGGCTCATTTTTATAAATTTAAGAGGTTTTCTTTTTAACTAGGTGGTTGGTAAGTTTTTTTTCCCCAAAGTATTAATGTCATTGCGAAAGTATTCCTGCATCTTAGTTAATACAAAATAATACGCCGAGAAGTGCAGGCCGTAAATTAATTATTATCATTTACCTTTAAATACAATTTTTTAGCCTTCCGGAAGAAGTACTATTTTCTAGGTTACTACCGTAACATGGGGTCACATTAGTACTGTGAGGTAAAATGGATACAAACCTGTACTCATAGGATATTTTCATTTAACTCATATCAAAGGATTGACCTTCGTCCAAAGAGTGCGAAAAAACATATATATAATTATATATTTGTATTTTCGCTCTCAGGCAAATATCTATAAGCAGTATATGTTTGTAACAATTTCACCACACTGTAATAATATAATGTGACCCCATGTTACGGTACTCCATATTTTTGAATGTGGGAAAGCCAATCCGGAAGTGTTTTTCGATCTATCACTTCTAAACTTATTACATTAGTAGAAGGTTCCTAGAGCTACATTTTACAAATTCGCACTTTTTCTCAAATATTTAAGATTTTGCAAGTAAAATAGGACATTATTTTTATATCTGTATGCCACAAATAAACAAAGTTAACCTAATTTTGAATTTATTGCCCTGCTTGTTATATGTTTATGAAATATTAAAGTGTCGTAGCTCCAAGATGGAAAACAACAAATTTCAAATCGTCTGTAAGAAGTAAACAAAAAAAAAAAAATAATAATAATACATATAGTGACAAATCTGAAGGAGCAAAAAAAAACCATACAAACTATTCACTGTTTACAGCAAGCGATATGTATTATATGAAGCGTTTTGTATTTATGTAAAACTACGATAATGTCACAATTCTTTACCTGATATTAAAAATTAGATTATGTTGGCGTTGGATGGTTGGGAAAGCATGAACATAAGATAAAATAAGACTTGACATCAACTGGCTATATCCAGTTACCTAAATACAGACTACAGTAGCTGTCTAACACGCGAAACTTCCTACCACAAGCCACCTAATTGATCGGTGAATGAAGACATCAAATTCTAATATAAAATTGATATTGAGTCTCTGAATGAGTGGCATTCAACACGAGCTAACCATTTAGGTGATACAAATAGCAACATACAAACATGTTCGTTAAGAAAACAAAGAACAAAAAGTTACGAAGTTATATTAACACTATCACGGTCGCTCGTATCGTACACGGTTCAGACGTTTACACATGTTCAAAAATGCGATAAACAACTTTAACTGTAAAACACTTACTAACTGCTTAAAAAGAAACACCTTAAATTTTCCATGAACCTTATTGGAACATCTTTCATACAGAAGCTGCCATACTGACAAAGGTTTACAAGCAAATACGGTTACAACCCTCACAACCCATTATTTTTGTTCATCACAATTTCTCATCTCATGACAATTGTTTCTTTATTTATTGTATTTCCGGAAAAATTATTATCATTATTATAGACGAAATAAAACTTTTCTTTTATTACCCAAACCTTATTTCTGCACCCCAGAGGTTAAGGGCACTTGTCCATTTTTTTCTGAAATTGACTTATCATCATTCATAATGTGGATTTTTCGATCCATATAATGGTATAGGGCACTATGCCCTTGTCCAATAAATAACGATGATAAGACAGTGAAAAATAAAATCATGTCTGTTTTCATTAGAGGTAAAAGACACCATGTGGGGGACTTGTTTTTTTTTTTTTTTTTTTTGGTTGAGTTTAAGGCGTGTCAACCGTTGGGGGGACTTGGTTTTGTTTGACTATGATCAATTCTTCCAATTACCTATCAAATCCAATACTAATGTGACATTATTTTATTATTCTGTGCAATTTCATAAGATCACCATTGCTAAGCAATTTAGATAAATAAATAGATAAAAAACAATTATATATTAACAATCGCAGATGGTTTTCATTTAGATTTAATTTTCATCAATTTTCATACTTTTATGTCTTACTTTTGAACGGATTGTTAGAGAGAATAGTCCTTCAAAATCGAGTTTACTAATGACGATATCTAATGACTAAATACTTGGTATGAAAGATGATTTGTCAATATTTTGCTTACATTTTCCGGATTTCCTCGCCTTGCTGTCCTCCTTCTTAGATCGGAGACGTAGAGAGAAAAACATGGACACTAGTTGTTGGGCCGGAGCCCGCCGCAAGACTGAAGCTATTAATAGTTAAGTCATCTTCCTGTCTAAGCTGGCTTAAAAATAAAGGGAGGGGGAGGGGATCCCCCCAGAGTCACCCTCATTCAGGGCCGACTAGAGTCACCAAGATGCGGCTCTTTGACCCCCCTGTCAAGAAGTCATGAAAGACTTTATCACGACAATGACTTGGGCATAAGGTCTGGGACGGAGAAAAATAAAGAAAGATTGAGCTGATCAAAACTGAATATTAATATAAGGACAATTAAATGTTTGGTGTTTCGTTGCCCTCGGTATGAAAAATGCCCCGTACCATAACCAACTAGGCTTCATCATAAAGAAATTCATAACCTATAGATAACCCAGAATAAAATTCTGATTAAATTATAATGGACATTAAAATTGTAATAAAGAAATAAAGAAATTCACGTCGAGAAGTTGTATAAGGCACATTAAGGATAGGCCAAACTAGTATAACTCATGAACACCTTATGACACATTCTGAAACCTCGTCTTGCCAAATTTGTGACAAATATCTGACAGTTCAACAAAACTGGAGACAATACTCGGACGTTCCATGAGACATGAAAAATTACTCAGGCAACATGCTAAAAACCTTGATGAGTCTGACCATAAAACTGCTCTGTGGACGAAGCTATAAAAATAATCACACTTTTAATTTTGAGCTAATGGCTATAGGAACCGATATAACTTGTGAAAAACAAAGTCTTGTAGTTATTCTGTTTATAGCTGTTATAATCTTGTATATCAAGTTTCTTCTAGGCACTGTCCGAAATATTAACCTTTCAGAGATATAATGGTTGACGAAAAGCACATAAATCTTAAACGTCATTAATCCAAAATATTTTAATGAGGTGTAGATAGTTAGCCGTCGAGGTGATAAGCAATCAGGGAATACTTGGGATTCAGCAACAAAAACATAAATACTGTTATTTAAAAAAAAAAAAAAAAAAAAAACTGTATTAAGGACGTTTCGGCTGCTCTTTGGTAGCCTTCAAAATCTAAAAGACAAAAGCAAAAAAAATACAGAATTAATAAACAGAAAAAAGTTAACCAATAAAGACAAATGATACATGCCCACCATCTATAAAATGTCCACTTATGGGGACATTTTATTGTTAAATTATGCGATCAATTATGTTGTTAATAGATGTGTAAGTGAACAATATTCATTTTCTAGAACTAAGTTCTGTGAATTGACAATAATAATGGCATTTTTAATCTTTAAAAATAAATAAGGTACTACATACCAATGAAGTGCCGGGGGGCAGAGAAAGACCAAAGTTAACAGTGTAGCGACCGTCGTGAAAATATTCAAACAAACTGGATTCTTCCAGGATATATGTAACTGAACAACAACAAGGGGTGGGAGGAGGTCGGTAGGGATGAAAGAAGTTTTATGACAGGAAATGACAAAAATGGATGCATTGTGCTTCAGGAGCTGTGAACTTACAATTTATAGATTGAGTAATAGATTAGCACATTTGTATAGAAATTTTAAAAGCAAATTTGAATCAAAGTTTCTATAAGGTCTAATATGGCAAAAATTGGGAAACTACAAATATACATCGTCTCAGATCGGATCGGATTGGGTCGGGCCCAATGTAGGCACCTCCATTGAGATACTTGTGTTCGTTTTCCTTCCTACTGGGGAGAGGTTGCACCCAGAGCCGCCACGTGCGGGGGACATCCGGGTACAGTTGTCCCGGGCCCAGGCACCGTGGGGGCCCGGGCCGATCCTCGCTAATTGGAAAAAAAAGTACCAAAAGTGACCTTTGCAGCACCGATTGTAGGCTTTTATTCTCATTTTGCTCAAAAATCAAGATGAAAATAATTTTAAAATGCCCAAAGTCCTTTAGCAAAGTACTAGAATTTTCATTCTGGCTCTGAGAATTGGGCACCCTCTGAGGGGGGGCCCGGTTCTGAGATGTGGCGGCCCTGGTTGCACCTATATTGGTACTGATCCGATCCGATACGATAGTCACCGACTGTCGGAAGGAAAATAAACAAAAGCATCTCAATGGAGGTGCCTACATTGGTCCCTAATCGACCCGACCCGATCCGATCCGATGCACGACTGACGGTCTTCGGACGACTGACGCATAGTGGCGCATATGTTTCAAAAAGGTCTACAGCCTGTAAATCTTAACCGACTCCAATGTATTTTTTTTTTTTTTTTTTTTATGAAAGCCAATAACATTTAGAACAACTTTGTCTAGTCACATTTTTGGTTTTTGTTTCTCTTGTTAATTAAATTAAGTGGAAAGATGTTCGTAACCTTCAAATGTTTATAACCTTCTAGCACCTTTATTATAAATTATTTTAACATATGAATACTAATGCTTCTCTTATCGTAGTGTACAGTTAAAAATTAATTGTTAAACTAAAATTTTTTTTTCGGGACTGGTATACTTCCGGGAGATTGATTGGGCTCTCAACTCCTTTATACCGCCCACAAAGTCATTGAAGGTTTCTAGGCTTATTAGGTGGTATTTCGTAAATTAATTTCTCATTTTGCCTTCACTGCGAGTTCCTTACCGACGAGCTGTGACTAGATCGGATCGGATCGGGTCGGGACCAATGTAGGCACTCACGTCGGTCAAACGATATGTTGGATCGGATCGGGAGAAATAAGGGTCCAATGTAGGTGCAGCCTTAGTCATCAGGGTTTACTCCAATAAAAATTCTTTTTTTCAATAATTTAGTCAGCACTTTATTATAAGTCTAAAAGAGCAAAATTATTTAGATTTATTATTATTGTGTTATTATATTAACTGGCGCGTCATCATTAAGGAATATTTATCTGTCTTGTGTTTTGATTCGGGTTAGTTTTAGAGCAATCGTTAGCAACCTGACGTATCCGCCTTGCCAATGGATGCCTTTAGTTATGCAGAGTAACTAGATTAAAATTCCATTATGCCTCATTAACCCCTTGGATTCATTTGACGACTGAGACTCGTTATGTACTTCCTTTGCCTAATTTACAGATCACATGGGCCTATATAAGAGGAGGGGGGCTGCAACCCCCCACCCCACCCCCCGACATTTTTATTTGATAGGTAAACATTTTATAAAACCCTTAAAAATAAATTAAATAAGATCATTTAGTTCATAAAAAATATTCTATTTTGAGTGTAATAGCGTTTTAGTTGGCTAAAACTCTTCCAAGATCTAAATAGTTAGTATTCCACACACCGTAAATAGTCTCAGCCCCCCCCCGAAATTTTCCCAGCCCCCTCCGAAATTATTTCCTATATACGCCCATGACAGACGACGGCTCAGACAGGCTATGTAGTTTTTTCCCACAGTTACAAACATGGGCGTATACAGAAAATAATTTCAGGAAGAGCTGGGGGAATTTCGGGGGGGGGGCTGATAGCATTTGGGGAGTATGGGGTTCTAACCATCTAGAACTTGGAATAGTTAGCCAATTATAACTCTATTAAACCCAAAAGAAATTATGCTTTAGTAATTAAGAGATCTTATTTAATTTGTTTTTATGACACATTTTTACCAATTTAGGGGGGGGGCTGCAACCCCCTCAGCCCCCCCCCCCATATATAAGCCCATGTTTACAAATGACGGTTATACTTGTCATTTACATATTTGTCTTACTTGCGGAAGACCAGTCTAAGTCGCAATCTTTAACATATACACTCTTGTTCGTGCAAGGGGGTCGACGAATTAAATTCACAAATTCAATTTGTAATTACAAGAAAACAATTATAACTACACTACAAAAAAAATTACCGCATTCAACGAATATTAGTGTTGCAAATTTTGTAAAATTTTCCTATCGTTATTAAAGTAAATAATATAGAATTTAAAACTGTAATAATCGAATCATAAAATAACCATAAAAACTATATTAACACAAGCCGGCCGAGAGAATGCCATCCCTCGGTAGTAGGGCGTATAGGGTCCAAGGGGTCTAGGCCATCCTAAGTATTCCCACCTTCCACGGTACACGGCAGTTTTAGTTAATTTAATACCGAATTTTCCTAAAGTTTGGGATTTTAAAATAAAGATACTTAGGGGGGTTTATTCTGGACGGAATACGACAGTTTAATAAATTTTAAGTGTATTCATTCTGGTTTGAGCTGAATGCTGGCTCTTTTCGAGTCTTGCCAAGACTGGTTAAAGGGCTAAGGATGATTAGCGAAGCTAAGGAGTCTCTTGATGAAGGACAGAGGAAGGGTCAGACCCCGGACTGTAGTGTTGTTATTGGCAGTGGTACAAGTGACGCAGGCGGCCATAGAAAACACCCAAGGAGGGGAGAAGTATTTTTAGAGCGCCCTCTATTACCTGCTCTTCATCTGAAACCTTTTTATCAACACTACATCTCATCCAGAAGTAACCTTACAACTTACTTATCCCATAACGCCGGGGCTTTCATATCACTCTGTCTTATTATAGTCCAATAGATAGGCGTCGTAAAAGCTGTCATGAATCGAGCCGACAATAGCTTAGGTAGATTATATCTAATTTATGGATTGGCTAGGGTGTTCTTCCTGAGTTAAGGCTTACTCGCCAGTGTTTGAGTCCAACACGAAAAATATATATCTTGTATCCGCCGGATAGATGGGTATTAATTTTATTGTGGTCCTCTTTGGTGGTAAGCAAACGGGCTCAATGAAGATTTGAAGAAATCTTTTCTTTTTTTTTAATTTTTGAAATTTAAAAAAAAAGGAGGCCTGGTGGCCGTGAGTGTTAAGGCGTGAGCGCTTAACACTCCGTGCCAAGGGTCGTGGGTTCGAGGTGGTGGTTTTTATTTAGAAAAAATGAAAAGGCCCCTATCATGGTTATAAAAGGGTGGTTATCTGTAGATAAACCGTCCTAAAATTCGTTGTTAATAATATATGATAGATCTAATATATGTAGCTTAATAAAATATGTAGCTCTAAAATTCCTTAGAGCTACAGATGAGTTCACAAAAATATAAATAAAAATTAAATCTATAGGGGGAAGTAGAACTAGAAAATACGCTTGCACGCGCGTGTGCTTTTGCGCGCTTGCGTGTGTGTGTGTCATTCTACGTGTATGCATTTACACCACATTTTTAAGTATTTTTGTCCCTTTATTATCTTTATTTTATTCTGGCTATTAAGAATTACTAAATAAAATATATTCATTGACTAAATATATGAATGATTAAATATTATATTTATGATTAATTTAAATATATGATTCAAATAATACACTCTTTTACATTTTTACGTCAATGAATTGTCAATTGCACACATATACATAGGCATACATGACCCTAGTGGTTGAACTGTCTTAAAACAAACATTCCAAAAAAAAATAATATATGGACGTTAAAATTTAAATAAATAAAAAAATACATAATTTCGTTTAGAGCCTTCTGCTCAAATTCAAAGGAACATAAATATGCTATAGGTTCACCCAACAAACCTATGTAATGTACTTTATAACATACAGTATTACTTTTCGTACATGGCTACTGGTCATGCGCGAACGCCTGCGGACACTTTTTTGTAACTTTTTTTCAGTTTAGTGATCGCTAAACATGGTTATGCTAAAAATGGTTTTGAAATATTAAAAAAATAAGGCCCGGTGGCCGTGAGTGCTAAGGCGTATGCACTCCGTGCCTAGCGTTTTTGCGTTTCGTCTAAATCGCAGTTTACCAGCAAACAAAACAGCAAAATGATACTGTACCTCGATCGTGATTTGACGCTAGGAAACACGCGTACATTAACCTAGGTAGGTAAATAACGCAGGGTTTTCTAGGTTAATATTTAAATAAATAAACATTAATCTAGGAAAACTCGCGTAATTTACCTACTGAGAATAGCAATTTATCGTCTGTAAAACACGTCTTCAATTACTGCACTGAACAACATATGTTCGCTTTCCGGGTTAACAAGGTTTTACTGTGTAGGTACGTTTTTAAGATGCTCCCTGGACTACTTCGGATTACACTCCTTTTGCAAAACCTAATCCTCGAGGAATATGATCGGATTTATAGAGGACTAGCAGGAGTAGGAGGGCGTTAGGGAAAGACGGGGAGTGTCTAGTCCTAAAAATAAGGAGGGTTCTTGTGCTGAGAGAAAGCGAGAGGGAGCTCCATTATTTACAACCTTCGGAAGGTCGCCCCTTCCCCCAAACACTCACCGGCCAAGATTGGGTAACCGCTGAGTAAATATCTTGGAGAAATATTCAGGTTAACTATACTTTAAAAATGGCAGACGATCAGTAATTATTATAACATAAGTATGTCGGCTGCATCCTTGTATTAAAACTCTACTTGGCTTGTTCCTAATATTATATATCAATTTCAACGGTGACATTTTCTAGAGCAAAAGTGGGCAACAGCCGGTACTCTGTAAGACTTGATTCGGCCCGCTAGACATTTTGAAAACTTGAATTAAACAAAAAAACTGTATTAAACTACTTATTCACATTCACTTTCCTGCGGAATCAAGTGAACAAGCAAGCCAAGTGTCTCATCGATTTCGTGTCGCTATTTAACTTTCATGGTTTGTAATAATTCCAAATTTAACGATTTAATTGTAATATACCTATTTCATTTTCTTTTTATTTTAATAAATTTTATTACAATGACATTGTCGTATTATTTCATGTCTGATATCCCTCGCCAAAAATTATTAATTAACACTCTTCTAAAATCGGATGTTATATTATTTTGAACCTGAAGCACCACAAACGTAAACTGACTGTCAACAACGGGAAGGTTACGCGGGCTTAGTCAGTGTTGCCGGTGCCGAAATAATTTATTAATTAACATTTAAATTTCTTCCAGCGACTTTGAGGTAGGTGACCCGAAAATTAAATTTAACCTAGCCAAATTTAATTTTTTTGTTTAGAAGTGCGACAACGTGTTGCCTATTTTGGTGTGGACTTATGTATAGACATTCGTTAAATTATTATTTAGTTTCTGGCAGTGAACTGTGTATTTATTTTCAAGAAGATAATTATTATTATTTTTTCTGCAAAAGTGATTTTTTTTTCATTAGATAGATATTTATTTTTTTATCAAGTTTATTTTATGTTTGCCTGACACTCCTCTAAAAAGCATTAACACTGCCCGCGAACCTGTTTGCACAATAAAGTTTGGCCCACAACATGTCAAAGGTTGTCCATACCTGTTCTAGAGCATCTATCAAAAGTAAGTTAACTCACTTTCGAAAATATCTGGAACAAGGCAAGTCAAAAGTTAGTAAGGGAACTCAGTTCAGTTATAACAAACTATTCATTATAAGCGAGATATAAATGTAGTTTTAGTAAATGTTTGTTGCAACAAAAATAATTTCAGGGTCTCCTGAAGTTCATTATAACCGATTTATCCTGTATTTATAACTACGTATTATTATATACGTATTTGCGTCGTGAAACATCGAGATTTCTTACCAGCATCTCCAGAATCAAGTCATCAAATCGGCCTCATAACCAGTTTTCTTTCAGGGGTGTAAGGGGTGGGGGCTCAGGGACTGCAGCATTTTTTATTTTATCTCTAAATCTCTGTCATTTAAACCTCAAACTACTAACAACCTAGAACTATTCCAAGTTCCCCCCAATCCCCCTTTGCCAACACCCCCCCCCCCCGAAATTACGTCCTATAAACGCCTCTGGTTTTTCCCCAGAGAGAGAAGTAACGCGCCAAAAGATAAACTAGAATATCATTATTTAATTTGTTTACTGTTTCTGAATGGCTTCGTTCTTTTATGATACTAAATAGCCCAAGGACAGAAAGTGATCATTGAGTTTTATGTGCTACTTGCTGATTGGAAATGTTACCTGGAGTGATATGTGACAATACCTGACCTTGGAATCGATTTGGCTTTGACATGCTATGAGTTGCGTGTTCATGGACTTCAAACCTATATTTCAGTTTCTGTTGACACTAGGCGAGGTATGAGAACTCAATTTCTATCGTGCATTTCCAGCGTTTTTTGTATATGGATGTGGGTGTGTGTTAGAAAGTGAGAGAGAGAGAGAGAGATTTATTTTTTGAGGTGGCTTACCAACAAGCTAAACAATTTTTTGAGAACAGTACCTAACCAACTATCGATTTATTTGTTGATATTCAGAGGAAGATATCATATAGAAAAAAAATTAGTTTCCTGAGATGCAGCTCCTCCTCCTCAGAGGTGTTGCTGATCGGTTTGTAATATATGCTGACGCATTTTCACCTTCTGGCTACCCACGTTTTCTGCAAACAGATTGAATCAATTTGTTCAACAAAAAGTATATACAGTTATGTGTATACTCATGTATGACAAGCTAACAGGTGAGGACACCACTTCCTACGTTAGCTTGTTTTAATGTCTCTCTCTATTTTTCTCTTGATCACGCATTAAATAGTTCATATTCATTCTTTGATTGAGAATTTAATGGGTTTGATGCCCCTATGTGAAATGGCCTAGATGGAAAAATGAAATGGCTGAAAAAAAATATGTACTTATAAATAAATCTTAAATGTAATGAATATTTTTTAAATAAATGCATTATTCTTACTCCAGACTTAACACATTCCATACAGAAGAATGAAATGGTTATTTCTGTGCTCCTCCTCGCATGAAGTAAAAGTTTCTATTATAATGACGAGAAGATGTGATGATACTATGTATTATAACAATATAAACACTTTTCATCAGTTTAAAAAGAATTGCAATTCAATTTAACTCCCCTTACTTTCCACACATCCCATAAAATTAATGAGGAAACCAACATTTATACAGTTTATTCCACTCCCCCTCACCAAGTCTGATTAAGAGTACAAACCCTTGTCTATTTCTATGTCTTATTTTCAATAAACTTGTTAATCTAATTCTCAGTTATCTGTTTTGAGTCGTATTTTCAAACTTTACTTTTCTTCTTTTAAAGCTATTATATATATATATATATATATATATATATATATATATATATATATATATATATATATATATATTGGATAAATTAATAATAAACCTAGTGAAAGTGAAGATAATGTGATAAACATAAAGTTTTGAATATTTCAGATAAAAACAGATATGCCTGACACATTGCACAAAAGAAAAATTCTAAGCAAAGCTACACTCCTAAAAACAAGCTGGAAATATCAGACAAAAGAATTTTTTGAGAACAGCACACTACATGGAGTTCGGTACATCGCAGAGGAAAATCGACCAGCTTATGAAAAGTAAATTAGACCTAGAAATAGTTATTTTAACTAACTCTGAAAATATGTTTATTGTTTAAGAGTCCTTTGGTCCCAATGATAAGTCATTTTATTATAACAGGTTACTATCCTTTGTCCCCTATAAAGTGGTCAACCCTTCCCAAGCTGAGCTTCAGCTTGTGACTGTGAGGCTTCTCATAATCAAAGTTCATGTCACCACCGAGCCACCATGGGCCTGAGAATAAATGATAATATTAATGAAAACATACATGGTTAAATTTTCAGAGAAAAAATAGTCGAACAACTTAAACTATTGAACTTGGTTGGGTCTCGGTAATAAGAGTTAATAAAACTACTTTTTTTTTACATCTCAGAGATGCAGAAATTTTCATACGAATCGGTTTGTATGGAAATTAGTTCCCTCCTCATAGCCAAAATGAAGGCTTGAAACGCAAGCCAAAATATTGACAATATAACTCATTTTTTTATTAAAAAATTTAGCTTTACTGTCTCATTACTGAACCCTGACAATCTCTACCTTCTCAAGTAACAGAAAAACACAAACTGAAAGAAAAGAGTATTTGATTGCCAATCTTATTAGTTTGAAAAATTTTCCACTGTTCGATATATTTATCAAAAAAATAGAAAAGAATTACAAGAATTTTTTTTTCTTTCTCTCTGATTGGTTGTGCATGAAGTCTATTACTAGTAGCTTCCTATTATTTTTGTAGGCCTCCAAATCAAATCCAGATGGAACCCACAAAAGTAAAAAATATACCTTCTCAGATGCTAATGACCTCAGCAGTCGATGCACCACAAAAAAAAAAAAAAAAAAAAAAGAAAGAAACCTTCTCATGCATTTAATGTATTTATGTACTTCAATTCCTAAATTTATTTGATCAAGAAAGTGCAGGTTCTCCCTGTGGTCTAGTGGCTAACGCCTTAGTTTCTCATGTGGGAGATAGTGAGTTCGATTTCCACCGGCGGCAGGAATTTTCTCATCTCACGGCCCATTGAGAAAAGACCTTCCTGCCCCTTGGATGTCGGTGTTAATGGCCTAGATGTCGATGCACCGTTAAAACAAAATAAATAAATAAATAAATAAATAAATAATTAGAAAGTGTAAGAAATAACTACCAGTTTTAAACTGTATTAATCTTTATATGCTAGATAAACTTATTAGGTTAGCATAATTTCGTTGAGCAAAAAATGTAACAAACAATTAATCAAAACTTTTTTTTTTTTTTTTAGCTTCATGTGGTTTATATTTGTGGCCATGAGTACGATAGTTACACTAATCATTATAGTTTCATTGTGGGAGAAATTTCAAACGAATCCTACGATCACCGGGCTGGACACAGACTTTCATAATTGGGATGTCCCTTTCCCTGGAATAACAGTCTGTCCACATCGTCCTGCATCACCTGAAAGAGTCGAAGAATATGTCAAGGAGTAAGTGATTTTTTTGTTAGTATTTGATAGGAATTTCTTAGAAATTGTAATTAATCGTTGATATATTTAGATTTAATATGTTGAAATATAGTTTAAACAAAAAGTATTTATTTTTCTGAAATCTTGGTTTAAATTGAAGGTTTTGTGGTCTTCGGGTTGGACTATCTTAACCCATTTGAGACCCATTGCTCACCGAGGCACACCGTGTGTGCATTCGATTTCCGAGGCTACAAGACTCTGAGTAAACTAGTTGTCGAAATATGATTTTTCTTGAGCTAATGAAATCTGTAAAGTACAGAAAAACAAAACTGAATGGTGCTCAATCCAATCCTCTCAATAAAAAAATTCCAAAGAACAACCTGCACACCTGGTGTGCAATGATTTTATTTATTTGAATCCACTTAAGAATTGGGCGATTTCCATAGTAAACATGTTTTGTTTTTTTAGTAAAAATGAACAATATAATGAGAAAAGAAAATTGCAGGGGAAAAAAATCGTTGTCTCGAATGGGTAAAACTAAATTTGGGTAGCAGACTTGAATGGTCCACAGATTCTCTAAAACAATAATTCAGAAATTAGAAGATAAGGGAAAGGTGTGGAAAATATCATGGGAATTTACAACAGAAGTATTGAGGTATGCCATTGTTTAGGTGCTTGATAATGTCATGGCAAGAGGATTAGCAATTCAGAACAATTACTGAATGTACTTATGTACTCTGCAGTTATCAGAGAATAGATTATTGGAAGAGAATGTCTTTCGAAATAAATAAATTAACTAATAAAAAATTAATTGAAACCTGGAAATTGAAATGCTATTCTGATACCAACTTTTTCTTGTATGCTTTTTTATTGAGAAAAGCTTTCATATGAAGAGCCCAAATACTTGCCCACATTTAAAAAGCTTTATCTTCTTTAGAACAAGATACATGTCAAGAAAGACGTTCTTCAACATTTCAGTTATTTTCTTTACCTATATGCACTTATACTTCAGTTTTCTAAATTAATAAATAAAATAAAAAATAGCAATTTTCCCTAATTTCTAAATTTATAAATTTCTCTATTTCTTTTTGTAGGAAATGGGGAGATTCTCTTTCAGCGGAAAAACTCCAGTACTATGCAGGTTTTGTGACTTTAATTTCTAACTTATCTTATGACAATCTGAATGAAATTGCTGTGTACAAATCTGATAAAAGCCTTCCCCAGGGTGACTTTAGAAGCATTATTTTTGATGTAAGTAATGTCTTAGTAGTAGTTTCTAATTTCAATGCAAAGGCTCTAGTCAACAGTTAAGGGATTGCTATTTACTTTTATTTTGAAGGACATTGCTCTTTAACTTAATTCCCATCTATTAATAAAAACAAATATTGTTGCACCATAATATTCCCGATGAGTTGATAACGCCAACTATATTTGGATATTATGATCCAATTAGTGTAAGAATCATAAAAACTAAGATTTAATATTTGGTTATACCTTCAACAAAATTAAGTGAAAAAAAGTTTTGTCTATACTTTTTTTTATAGTAATCTTGAAAAAAAATTACTCCAAATTTAGGGTTAGTTTGATTTTATCAGCCCATTTTTTTATTAAATTATTTATTTTTTTAGAATAGGCTAATATATGGCTTATTTGATATTATTGAATTTTCATATTAATATTATTATATGTCATATTATATTATAGAGGTGGGGTCTCTCAGATAACTGGAGAATATTTTTACTGGGGGATAGTTCCAACCAGTAAAAAATTATTTTTATTTTTAAAAATATTTTCTTCATTTATTGATTATGGGCATTAAGAAATTTTCTTACGATTCTAGCCTTGTCGAGTCTACTGCTTGCTGGGATAATATTAAGTGTTCCTCTGACAATTTTAGATATTTGGTGGCACTGTCTGTTGTATTCGGTATCAAACCATTGGTTGAAATAATAACTGCAGTAACTCTAGCGGAATCTAATTTATAATATAAATTATATTATATTATTATTATCAATGCACAAAAGGGTATATTGTGAGCATATTTTAAGATTGAGTTGAACCTTTTTTCAGGGGTTTGATATTCAACCAAACAAAGATAAATACATAGTGAGGATGGAGATAGTTAGCTTTTGCAGAGATACGAAGACAAGGTATAGTTGGGATTCGGCTAGGAGAAAAACGTCAGACTTTCAGGAAGAAATCTGTATTTGGACGTTTCGGCTGCACCTTGGCAGCCTTCTTCAGCTAAAAAATACAACTTATAAGTAAAAAAAATAAATATACAACTTGTAAGTAAAAAACAGGAGAAATGAGTGTAGTAAATACATCAAGACAGTAAATTTTAACCAATCTTATTTTTAAAACAATGAAAATACGGTAGTTGGAAAGTAAACAGCATGTAGAAAGTAGTAAGTAAACAGTTCAAAAAACTAATCAGTACAAAAAAGGAACATTTTTCATATAGTGAGAAAAAACAATCTATTCTATAAGTGAATACAATTTATAATAATTAATATATAGATCCACTAGAGAATGCCTAGGGGGGAGGGAGGAAGACCTCGAGAACAACTTAGGTAACCATGGTTGAATGTATGAGGGACAGCAACTACACAGGGGGTTTTATAGTTTTGACTGGGGGAGGGGTGAGGAAGCGGTATGTCGATGAAGATGAAAGAAGTGCAATTGCTAGGTTGTAAAAGCGGGTTGTAAAGGTGTTAAGAGTTTTGGGACACACAAGTAGAAAAATTGTCTGGAGCCTGGGAACAAAGATAAAAAGGAGGTCAGGACAATTTATGGAAGATGGCGGAGTCCTTCCACATTGAAAACTTGAAAAAGAGCTACCGAAATATTAACACTAAACCAATCCCCCCCCCAACCTCATAAACCGGCTTATAAAGCAAATAAAATCCCACTCCTTCAATGCAACCTCCCCCAATACCTCCCTTGACTCCTCCCCCCAGATATTTCGTTCCCTGACATACACCAACTACCGTATTTTCATTGTTTTAAAAATAAGATTGGTTAAAATTTACTGTCTTGATTACTTGTCTTACTGTCGTTGATTTACTGTCGTGTTTACTACACTCATTTCTGCCTGTTTTTTACTTAAAAGTTGTATATTTATTTTTTTTATTTATAAGTTGTATTTTTTAGCTGAAGAAGGCTGCCAAGGTGCAGCCAAAACGTCCAAATACAGATTTCTTCCTGAAAGTCTGACGTTTTTCTCCTAGCCGAATCCCAACTATACCTTGTCTTCGTAAGATAAATACATTTTTGTTGAATTTGGAGTAGAGGAAGTATTAGTAGAAAACTTTAAACATGATCAGTTTTGGACTCTTCGAAGTTTAAAGCATGTTTGAAACACTAAACTGTAATGATGTATTCTGATTTTCATGAAAGTTTGAAATTCTTTAGATTTAGTATTTTTGAAGTTTATTGTGTTAATGTTGTTTTTAATTTTGTTTAGGAAACGAATAGTAACATAAATATTGAAACTTAAATAAATACCTGTTACTATTTATGATGTCTTTTTGATTAGGTTGTTGATCACTGTGATGAAGTTTTAAGTGACTGCTTTTGGAAAGGAGATGAGGTCGATTGCTGTAACTTTTTCTTGCCTTCTTTTACAGAAAAAGGATATTGTTACTCATTCAACACTCTGCATGCAGAAACGTCCTGGCCATGGTAATGTTCCTTAAATTATATCTTTGGGAATAATTTGACACAATTTCAATATACTTAATATAGAAAAGTTAACTTTCCTTACACAAAGACTGAGTAGCTACCACTAAACAAGAAAAGTTAGTAATAATAATTTCACTGTTGTTAAGAAAACCCCGAAAATAGTCTGTTGGCTAAAATGGCCAAGAAGAAAGAGAATTGACTTTTTTTTATTCCTAATTGGATAAGTTATCTTTTCTGAATTAAAGGAATGACAAACTGTAATCTTTTTTCAAATAACCCCATTAAGTTATTTCATATTCTTCAATCGAATTGCCTAAATTAATTTTTTTTTTCGTTGCAGGAAGAATGACAGTAATGAGAACATTGAAATAAAAACTCACTACATTTACGAAACAGACACAATGTGGACTATGAAATTTGATGGTGAAGCTAATGCAACGAACAATCCTTTTAATGTAACTAAACTTTTATGTAGGAAGATTTTTCTTTTTAAATCTTTACCTTTTCTTAAAATATAATCTAGTAGAGCTTATATGATGGTTGTCAAAGCATATTGCTGGGCATATAAGGGTTTGTTTATGTCTTACTCAGTTTTTTACAGATATTTTTGCCTCGTTATTTTGATAAATTTGATGTTAGACACTGATGGGGTTATATATTTTTTACATATCATTGCCATCATAAATCCACAGGCCATCTTTTATAAAATTGAATACAATACAAAGAGTATAATAATAAATAAATTTAAATTAATGTAAAATACCGAAGAGATACAAAGTTCAAATTATAAATTCACTTTTATTATGATACAACTTAATTTAAAGGAGAAACAATTAAAAAGAAATTGATATAGTTGTCAAGAACTTGTATTCAATCTAACAGGAGAAAATGAAATTCCTGAAATTATTTACATGGCCTAATTTTGCAGAGAGATCTATACTTCCTTTTTGGAAGAACTGGAACTTTAAGGTTGCCTCAATGTGTGATGAAAATAATTGTACAAATTGGCAGGCTTAAATCTAGCAACTAACTAAATGTTTGAGTAGCGTCTTAAGTATGTGTGGAGCCAATTTTATGGGGCTTTAAATAGTATCCTGGGAATTGTTAATGTCCCAACTACATTACCTTGTAGGCGGGCTTAGGGACAGTCTGGGATCCCAACTCCAACCCCCAAACGACACTAGCAGATAAATTCTTTCAGTCATCTTCCGAGTTTTGAACTCAGATCCTGTAGAACAAGAGTATAGTGCTCAACCACCGTGCTGTACTTGCTATACTAAACATTTTGAGGTAGAGCCACAGCCAAGAAGTCAAAGAGCCGTGGTTTGCTGGATACTGGTTTGGAATAACGGTCTTAATTACATTTTAAGAATTCAGGTCTTTGCTGAAAAAATCTCAATGTGGCTTCCATTAACAGTTACTAGTAATAATACTTTGAAACAACAGAGTCTGACACAACAGTCTGTGTTAGTTTAAAAAAAAAAACTAATACTATAATAATAACATAATTAGTGTCAGGTGTTTATTTCAGTTGATCTGTAAATTGAATCTTTTTTTTCTTTTCTTTAATTTTAACGGAAATTCAGCCACTATTGTTTCATTCATACCTCTTGGTCGGTCCGTTGGTAACATTGAATGCAAAGAGAACGGTCGACGGCCAGCAGGAGGCCGACCTAGTCAAGGTCGAGTAGAGCCCCCTCTGCCAGTTTAATGAAATATACATAAACTGTTATTGTTATTCACTTGAATTTTTATTTTGAAGAAATAATCAAAATTCTAAAATGAAACTGTTTTCTTTGTTCATTTAGATTTACATACACTCATCTGAGGAACTACCTGGAGTTGAAATGTCACCTCAACATGTTTGGGCAAAACTAATAAATAAAATGTTCTTTGCAGCTAAGACTACCTATACTACTGGTAAGCAGCACAAAATGAGAAAGAGAAACTACAGTTGTGTAGTGATCAATAAAAATTATTATTGTTATTCTTGTATAATTAGAGTTGAAATATATTGCCTTTACATCAATCACAAAAAAAAAAAAAAAACTCTGATTGAACTAATAATTCTGTAGGTAGTTGGTAACAGCTTTATTCAGTCCCCATATATTTTATTTATTAAATGTTAATGTCCATTTATTACTAACTACAAATTTTAGGACAGGTTATCTATAGGTTACCACCCTTTTCTAGCCAGGATAGGGCTGACGCCTTTTATTTTTTCTAAAGAAGAGCCACCACCCCTAGTGGGAATTGAACCCACGACCCTTTGGCACGGAGTGTTAAGTGCTCACGCCTTAACGCTCACGGTCACCGGGCCTCCCCATATATTTTATTTTCATGTTACATAGGGTGCGGAATGTCACACTCTAGGTTATTTAAATTTTGTGTGACATGCCGCACCCTATGTAACTTGAAAATAAAATATATGAGGACTCAATAAAGCTGTTACCAACTACCTACAACATCTTAGTCGTCAACTTAGGATCTTCACAATAACTAATAATTCTGTACTTTGATATTTAGCAACACAAAATTATTGTAAATTTTCCGCATAAAAATATTTTTTTCTCATTTAGTTTTTACAAACGTAAGACAATTTTTCTTGTTCATGAAATTTAGTAAATTGGGAAAAGTTTGAGTTTGAATTTTTTAATAGGTTAGTGCAGTGAATTTTTAAATAGGTTGGTGCAGATGGTCATTAAGTGCTGAACTATATAACCCCATTTATCTTCAAGGGAATCCTTTCTATTCTTTTTAATGAAATATACATTATTTTTATTTGGGGTAAAACTTTATAATATTGTTAACTTTTTAACATTTCTCCTTTTTTAAATAATTTTCCTCAAACATCTCAAATTTACAGAGGGACTTTATTAATGTTAGGAGGGCTGGGAATCAATTCAGTATGGACACCTTATGTCTCATTAAAATTATTAATTTAAACAAGCTCAACTAGGAATTTCTTATTCCTTTGTCAAGTTTCTGAAAAAATTAATAACAGTGAACATGGAGAACACCAGGATGAAGTGAGATGTGGCATTTTGCAATTTTTTCCCAACAGATGTATTTGTTTTGTACAATTATCTGTATTTAATCATATTTTAAATGGCTGGATGGTGAAGGTTTATTCTCAGAAATGTAAAGAAAAGGTCACAACCTACAGGTTTTATTACAGAGTCAACTTCGAGTGGAATACCTCCATCGTCAGTGCTCTACGCTAAATACAACTTCTTCCTCTCTTCTCATTAAAACTTTAAAGATTCTTATTTTATTTTGTTAAAGTTTAGGTATGAAGAAATGTTTTATTACTTATCATTTATTAAAATAACAAAAGTAAAGAACTTAAAATAAATAGAATATACAAAAAAAAAAAAAAAAAAAAAAATTAGTTCAAGATGTATAAACTAAGATATGTGGAGAATATACAGCCTTCTTTTAGGAAAATACATACGAATTAAAATATACTTAAAAGATAGTTAGGAAGAATAATTTTATTTTTAGAGGATGCACGGCAACTGTCAGCAAAACAACGAAAGTGTATATTCGAAGATGAAGTGAAACTGAAAACTGCTCCCAAATATTCATACTGGTCTTGCATGTCTGACTGTAGAATGCGAGGGGCTATGGAAAAGTGTAATTGTGTTCCTCATTTCTATCATAAAGTTGGTGAGTTTATTAAAAATTAATTTCTGCAATTAATCAACTTATAAATTTCTGATTTAGTGACATTTTCCAGCTGGGTTCCCGTATTGTAGCCTTGATGGTCTAGTCTGTCTCTCAAACTATGGACGTAAGTTAGAAATCTGTATTTTTATAATTTAGCGACCATTTTATAAAAATTATGATTTAAATAATAACAAATTAAATCCATTTTTATCTGATCATTCTAAAAAAACATCTTACTATAATATTTAAAGGAGTTATATTTATTTGAAAAACTTTTTGTGTAGTTTGTATTGTTTATAAAAATTTGTTTGAATGCTGAATAATATTAAAATATAAATGTTGGTCCTTCATTAGGTGACCTGAAGAACTCACTTAATTGTCCCTGTGAACTTGGCTGTATGAACACAGTTTATGAAGTTGAAAAGCTCAACAATGCAGTCGAGTAAGTTTATTATTGCCTTATTATTTATTATAGAAAATAGTTTCGGGGGGGGGGGGGGGGGGGGGGGGGGAATGAGACCATTACCGGGGTATGGAATACTAACAATTTAGAACTTGGAATAGTTTTAACCAACTAAAACGCTATTACACACAAAATAAAATATTTTTTATGAACTAAGTGATCTTATTTAATTTATTTTTAAGGGTTTATGAAACATTTTTACCGATGAACTCAAAATTTCGGGGGGGGGGGGGGGCTGAAGCCCCCTTAGCCCTCCCCTTATATACGCCCATGCTCTGGGGGTTGGTGGCTTTTCTGTGGAAAAAAAGACAAGGAATCACCAATATCCAGGCTAGAAAAGGGTGATAATCTGTGCATGACCCGTACCGAAAAATTGCAGTTTTTGTTAAAGAGAGATTGAACAATTATTTATGTATATATATAAAAAAGCCCTTATGCATATTTCTCGTTTTTGCTTTGTTTCCAAGAAAAACTCAACAACTCACCTGTACAACCACAGAATCAGCCACTGGAAGTATCTCTGAGTCATTAGTCCCCTTTCACTGGTTTTATAATTGACAAATTCTCCTTTGTTCTTCAAGTAAATTTTGTCTAGTTTACAACGGGAATTTCATATCTTAAACAGTTATTTAGTTATTGCTTTCTATTTAACAAAAAACTTGGTTAACACAAAATTTAAATTTCACCTTCCCTGTTGGGAATTGACCCTCAGCTCAAAGGACCGTTAGTTTTTTATTTGCTGTCTACTATCACCTCCTTAAGTATTTGTCGCCACTTATGTTACACCCTGTATATATAGTGATTTGAATATATGGTATCATATATTTTTGAATAAAGTTTTTTTGTCGTTTATTTAAGATTTTCTTGAGTTGATAGATATATATTTATTTTTTCAGCCCTGGTTATGAACCAATAGAAATTGGATTTGTTTCCTGGCCCATGATACGCTACAAAAGAGAAGTTTTATTTGGATGGGTTGATCTTTTTGGTAAGTTTTTGTAGGTCTAATAATTCTTTCCTTGAATATCATCGAACATAATTCATAAACTAACTAGCATATTATTTTCTTACTACCTTCTTTAATCAGCTCAGATTCTCCTCTTTTATATTGGTGGTCACAGGGAATAAGTTGGTAAGTCGGGGAATGTGCAAAATTAGTTAAGTGCCTTATGATTATCTCCTAAGGCTCATGGATAGTGTAAAGAAGGCACTAACTAAAAGCCTTGGTCTTTTCCGATTTATTAAGATGTGGGTTTCTTGGCATCTCGTAAAATAGCGTGTTTTCACTGGTAATTCTCTGTGAGATATTTTGAGCATACAAAGTTATTCCCTATGACTGGATAAGGTAATCTAAACCACATATTTATCCTAACTACAATTACTGGGCATGTGTTGATGGCAAAATGTTTGCTGAAAGGCCTTGTGAAAAGAATTTGTATATGGTCTAATTTTTTTTTTCTTTCGTTAGATGACTGCTGTGAGTAATTTATTTCTAAGAATAAATTGCATCCACTCCCGCTGACAAACCCCACTTCCAAAGTGTCTTTTTTCTTAGAAAGTGCTAATTATTTTAACGCTCCAATTTTTTTAAATTTGAACCATAATAACAAAAGTTTGTATATCTATTTCTAGAACAGATGGAGTTCAGTTTTAGTGCACTAAAAGAAAAAGTCCAACTCGCAGTTCCTGCAGTCATCTTAGCGTGTTTCCATTCATATCCCTAGTGCTATTAGTAAAGGAATAGAAGCAGTTATTGGTAGGTTTTGATCTATCGGAAAAAAACATCAAAAATAAAATCCCAAAAATAAGGAAGATTTAAGGCTCCACAACAGGGAACTGACAGTATCCCAAGCAGACATTAATCCATCCTCTGTCACAACGTTCACTATTCGCAAACACTGTATCAATGTTTCTCATTTTCTTAACTTGTTTCACTGAAATACTAATTTTACTGTTAAATTCAACTAAAAAAATGAACAACAACCTAATAAAATGTTAGGAAAACAGATACAAAAACCCGTCCAAAAGAACAAAACTAAAAATTTGAAAGTTTCAAGCCACTAAGCTACATTAAAGCCTTCTTTGTAAGGAATTTAGTAAGACCAAAATTTCCCGACTGTTTTGGATATTTTAGAAAATATTCCTAGATCTGAAAATGTTTCATGTCTATTAATACTTTTTTTTTTCAAATATATCCTACCTCTAAACGCAACCAAAATTTAAATATCTTTTAATCTTTGAGATTTGATAAATGTCAAACGTCTGGTACAAGTTTCAACTGAATCAATCGTTTCTGACTACCCAAACTGAAAATTAGTTTGGAAAAATAGTTTTATCAATTGTTCTCATAAACGGTTTCATATATCGCTTTAAAAATGGTTTCATTCATTTTCAAACATGAAAAGGTCAAGTTTAACCAGCAAATCCAACAATCAGAATGAATGTGAAAAAAATCGTAATACTTACTTTTTTGTGTTTCAAGGCTTCCAGGTACACATTTGACAAGTAATTGTATGATGGAAATCTAATGAAACTATTTCCAAGGCCTTATCTATAACAATTGTTGAGGAAAATGGTAAAAACTACATTTTGCTTGGGATTTTTGGATATATTCATACATCGAAAGTGGTAATAAAAATGTAGTCAATTTAAAGAACTTATTCAAAAGCTTATTATATTTCCTTAAAAACGGTTCTTATATGATTTTTAACAGAAAAACAACCTGTTCAGAGAAATTGGTGCTTTAATGGACTAATTTTCACGTAGGATAATGTCAGTTTGCGTAGGATAATGTTGGTGTGCCTTAAGATCACTTAGAGATTTCGTTTTATATTTTTTCATGAAAAATAAGGCAAAATATTAACTGTCGGACTTTTTAGATTTAATTAATGAATAGTTTTTAACCTCGTTGTATTCTAAGTTTTTTATTCAGAAGATAGTGACAAACCAATCACAGCATAGTAAAAAAAAATACTATTTTATGTTTTAAATTAAATAACAATACTTTTTCTAGTTATAATTATAACTAGTTAAGGTATTTTAAATGATCAATGCTTTTTCTTGGCCTTCTTCCTCAATTAAATTTGTATACTCCAGCGAATAAAATGTTGGTATACTATTAAATTGAGTTTAATTTATGGACAAGATCTTTTTTGAATGGCCTCTCTGGAGAACATTCGTTTTAATGAGTTCCATTGGGATATGATTTTTTTTTTAATTTGACGAGAACTAGTCTAAGCTCAGTTTCACTGTAAATATTTTTGTGAACAATTGGGGAAAATTCTATAAATAAATAGAATATGATTCAGTTTTAGTACTCATGTATTTAATTATAAAGTAAAATAAACCTACTATAATGATGTACCTAAGCCTTTTTTACTTATCGAGAATGTCCTGTTACTACTCTAAACTTTTAACCTACTTCAAACTTTTTAATTGAGTTTAATTTAAGGACAAGATCCTTGATAAACTATGTCAGAATAACAACAATAACAAGATCCTTAATAAACTAAGTCAGAATTAACAAACTCCACAAAAACTGCTTTTTGTGTGCCTACCTTCTCAATTGGCGTTTCAAATTAGAAAATTACATTCATTTTAATTTTATGCTCAGATTCTTTTGAGATTTTCATTTTCTTCTTAAATTAATTAGAACAATTGGGCTGATGAATGTTCATCACAATAACTTAGGATGAAGATATGATCAAATGCACCCAGTGTGTATCTTTCTTTTATTGGACAAAACTTTTTTGAGGTCACAACCTCATCCTCAGTGCCCTATAGCTTTATCAGGGCCTTCTTCTGACTGCACTCTGGCCTGGGTGAACCTCGCTTAGCTAAAGGAGGACACCAAGAATGAGGTTGTGAAAACGTTTTTTCCAATAAAAGTAAGATGTATATTGTAGGCGTTTGCTCATTTTTTCATCCTAAGTTATTAATTAGAACATTTGAAAATTCTTTTCATACAATAAATACTAAATTTTCTCTGTGTTTTCTTTGCAATTAAACTATTGATTTTTCTTAATTAAATTTATTTATTCATTATTAATCCTGTGTTCCAATTCTTTGACAGTTTGTATTTTATCCATTTTATTTCATTAGAGGTAAATTTAAAACTTTCAATCAGCCCCCCTGTTCTTGAAGGAATGGTAAACATTAAATAGAATTTTAATACATTTTTAATTAAAAAAATTGTTTGGCTTTTCTTTTAGAGATTGTGTTTGTTTTTGTAAATGTTTGCATTTCTGTAAGTGTTTGAATATTTTGTCAATGTGGTGGAGGGGATCCTAAGTACAATCTTGAATGGCAGTTATATAGAATATATTTGATTGTGAGTCTGAGCTATTTGTTCAACAAGTAGGTTTGTCGCTATTAGTAATCAAATAATTAATGATAATGTGGGTTACACAGCTGAAGCTGATACGTAGTCTCGCTTATTTCTTCGTGTTATGATTTTCTGAATGATGAAGGCCAATATTTAACTGATTTATTAAACAATATAGCTTAAACAGTGCATGAGTAAAATAAAATTTACCTTTAATTTTTGTAATACCTATTGTATAATTTCAGTTGCCTTTGGAGGAATCGCTGGTCTATTCCTCGGGTTTTCTCTTCTTTCTGGCGTGGAAATAATTTATTACTTTACAATGAGGGCATGTTGCATGGTTTATCGAGATTCTGAGAAACTCACTGAACTGGAAGAAGCTGCCGAAGCACAATCAGTATCTGATGTTGATTTGAGTTTGAAAATGAAGACGTTCAAGCAGCCCATAAAAGTGCAAACGAAGTTCAAACAGAAGAAAGATTATTTCTATGCACCTTTTCTTAATTAAAATAAAAACATTGTTTATTTTTTGATATTTTATATCTATCTTTATGGCTTTAACCCAAATGTTAACTTCATCTTAAGGATAGATGCATACTAATGTTGTCAGCAGTCGATGCACTGAAAAAAAAAATCATTAGAAATTAAATAAGTGTTAAAAACGGAGGAAAACATTTTTTGAGTGTACATTTCTTGGATCCCAAATATCTGCTTTAAATGATGAAGGGTATCCTAAAAGATTCATCTGTTCTCAATTATTTTAGGTGTAAAATGATTAAAAAACGTAATAATTTACTACAAACTATTCGGCAAATGATAAAACTAGTACTAATCAGTTAAGCTGATTGGGTATTAAGGTAGCTAATAATTTATCCTGGGATATATATCAATAGATGAAATATTTTCTGAAAATACCAAATGTACCCATTTATTTGTTACACAATGAATGACAAAACAATTTAAGCATGTTTCCTCACTCCCTACAGGGGAAAAAACTATGACATTGACTAAATGATGCAATTAGAAATGACCCAGATAAGAAATGTAGATGTTTCATAAGCCATATGATAAGTTGCACTGTTGTTGCCTATGGTTGTTGGGAATTAAAACTTAGCTATGTGCAATAATTAGGTTTAATGGCAGATTATCATCTCTTTAAATGAGTTATTCAAATAAAAATTTAAAAGATCTGCTCTTCACCCCTGGTTCCTTTCTGCTTTGAGCCTACTTCCAAAATGGAAAAAAAAGAAAGAAAGAAAAAAAAAGGAACATTCGGTAGCTGCTCATTTTTAACATGATTAAGTGTACTCCGAACCCAAATTAATAACTTTCCCTTACCGGGTGTAATGTTTGATTCATTGGAAGAAAACTTTGTATACATCGTGGATATCTAAAGGAAATGTTTTGTAAAAATAACTAAATCGATACAGGGGAGCCTAACTCAGATGCCAAATTATCAATTTGCCCGTAATTGTTTTTTTCTTAAACAAAACTTGGCAGACAACCAATGTGGAATGTGTCCTGTCAAATACATACACAACACTCTGGAAGCAAATTAATAAATCAAGGGTCGTGGGTTTGATTACTACTAGATGTGTGGGCTTTTCCTATCCTGGCTAGAAAAGGATGGTGACCTATAGGTCCTAAAACCCGTCCTAAAATTTTGAGCTAATAATAATGGATGTTAAAATTTAAATAATAATAATATTAATTAAAATTTGGAGGCCCGATGGCTGTTAACACTCCGTGCCAAGGGTTGTGGGTGGATTCCCATTAGGGCTTTTCTTTAGAAAAAAGAAGAGGCATCAGCCCTTTCATGGCTAGAAAAGGGTGGTGACCTAAAGATAACCTGATCTAAAATTCTTAATAAATAATAATGGACGTTCAAATTTAAATAAATAAATTGGAGGCTCGGTGGCCGGCCTTGATTGTTAAGGCATGAGCACTTAACACTCCGTGCCAAAGGTCGTGGGTTCGATTCCCACAAGGGGTGGTGGCTTTTCTTTCGAAAAAAGAAAAGGCATCAGCCCTATCCTGGCTAGAAAAGGGAGATAACCTATTGATAACCCATCCTAAAATTCGTAGTTAATAATAAATGGACGTTAAAATTTAAATAAAAATTATTTAAATTTTTAATGTCCATTATTATTAACTAAGAATTTTAGGACGGGTTATCTATAGGTTACCACCCTACATACTAACCGGGATAGGGTTGATGCCTTTTCTTTTTTTGTAAAGAAGAGCCACTACCCTATAGTAGGCTTTAAACATTTTAGTTGGTTTTGTTTAATATTTGTCTTTGAATAAACTACTAGTTTGAATCAATTTGTCATGTGGTATTGCTAATTGAGTGTTCTATTGTCTACTATACCGTGGGTGATCGAGAGCAGTCATGATGGAGTGAGGGCTGGAGGGACCACTGACTGTCAGCAACACTCTACTTGACCCATTTACTCATAGCACTTATGTCAAATCCAGGAGAAGTCATCTCATTGGGATTTTATCTATTTGAAAATCATATAAAAAAGCGATTTTTTAAGGGGCAATACTACCTTGTGCGATCAAAATCAAAGTAATTTTCTTGAATTTATAAATAATAAATAAATCAATATAATTCAATTCTTTATATCAAACGTTTTACATGGGACGTTAAAGTATCCCAAAAAAAGTTTCAATTCTTCCGAAAAAATGAGGCGCTGTGTCTGATGGACAGAAACCCTCTTTTTTCAAGGGCAATAGTCTGCAAAACTAAAATTATTTCGAAATAGGAAGGTTAAATCTAGTAAAGTAAATAGGATTTTTAAGAAATATTAATTTTTTCGAAAATGGTGAACAATTATTCATTTACAATCCGTCGAAAGTTGCTCATAAAATTGTTATGTCAATAAATCAAAAAAATCTTACGTACTTTACTAGCAAATATCATTAGAAAACTGCAGTTAAAATTTGAAGTTGATCGGGCAAATACTGAAGACGCCAGAGTATTGCCCGATTCGAAAAACATAGATTTGAGAAAACTGCTTTACTGTTCCATCTTCTGAAATGTTCATAGTTTTCCTATTTAATTTTTTTTTTCATACTTCCTTGTAATAAAGATAAAAAAAAAAAAGGTTTTAATTTTGAAATGTATCGATGGAGGACCAAAGAAAAGGTAAACAATTAAAAAGGAACCAGTTGAAGCTCGCTACGAAAAAGGCATCTACAAATCAGCATTGCTTTCACTCGGCATCACGGCCACTCAGAAAATCGTATTTTTTGTCCATTTTCTTTTCATAAACACGCTTGGATATTATTTTTGATCAGGCAAGGAAAAATTTTGGCCCTTAAGAAAGATGGTAAAAAAGAGTTATAAGGTAGTATAACCCCTTAAGTAGTAAGCGTAACAGGAGTGCACATTTTACCAAGATTTACGGCTTTGATTAGCGATTACATAATACAAAAATAAGCTTAATCAATTAATTTAATGTATGATATAAAATACGACTAGCAACTTCTTTTTACCTTGCCAAATATAATAATAAAACTGCTTTAGGAACCACAAAATTTTTTTTGGGGAGGGGGGGTGTCAGCTTTTTATTTAGCCATTAACGCCAGTGAAGATAGAAATATTAATCAATTTTCTTAATTTTTTTTTTTTTATTATTTCACAAAATGTTTCTTTACTCAGATGTAGTACAATGATAATAATAGTTCACGGGGATAGTGACCATTAATCGAGGGGCACCAGTGAAGTATCATAATTTTAAACTCCCTTCATTTATAATATGATTTTTTTGGGACGGATATTTTTATAGATGTGAAATCAATTTTTTTTTTAAATTTTTTTTTTGAAGTACCTCAGCCATTAGGCATATAATTTTGTTTTGATTGTGTTTTGGGGGACAAGAAGCAGCAAGGCTCGAATCAAGAGGTTTAGATTTCTTTCCTCCTAAATTTAGCAATTAGCTCATGAAAATTTTCGATGAAGTTGTAATTCTGTATTTTTTGGTTCCTATTATCTTTTCCATGAAAGAATTACTTCGGTGAAATTAAATGTGAGTTGAAATAAATGACTTTTGGCTAACTTTTAAGGCTGTATCAGGAAAGTATTTTTCACTGATTGATCTTAAATCGAAGCTGCCATTAATCTCACTTATTCATTCTGATTGTGGTGAACTTCAGACAATGGACAATAGTTACAATTATTTTAGACGAACCATTTATAATCTCTATCTGAAGTCCAGTTGTCTACTCTCTTCTTCCTCTCTTTTTTTAGGGTATAATCGTAAATTTCGTTGCTCACCCACAGTAAAAATCAAGCAATTTCATTTTTGGGTGATAGCATTAAAATATTCGTAAAATTTTCAGGGGCCCGATTAAACTCGTTCATGGGGAAATCGAAACGACATCCATACCTGTGATATGTTGGGCATGGGATTTAAGCGGGTGATAATAAACGAAATAAAAAAATCATATGATCAAAAGTAGAAATAAATAAACAGACCAGCCTGCCACGTCGGGCGTGGCCAGTATCTGAATGGTGATTGAACACGAACTGTTGGCATTATAAAAAAAAAGGGTGGCAACCAGTAGATAGCTCAGATAATGATATGCAGAAAAAAAAGTCTATTCAAGATAGATAACGCGCCGTTTTAGTGAGATGGTTCCATAACGAATACATCGTGGCAAGGAATAGATATTAACTGGGCCGAAGGTAACCTCACTGCTGTAGTGATTAACAAGTCTTCTCGGCTTGTGGTTGCCATGTTAGTTAGATAATAATAGATCACGTATGCTCTATGCTATGGACGTTAATAAGAGGAAGTGATTATTTCCCGTTCGCGAGAAATGTTGCTCATTTCATCCGTGTCGGAAGACTCAGATCAGCTGCCGTATTTCCAAGAAAGACGAAGGAACAGGTACTCCATGAAACCAGAAGACTTGAGAAGCCGAAGCTCCTACTGGAAGGATGGAGGTGCGGGCGTTGCTAGAGCCCTACTAGGCGTACAGAACTGGATGGCTGCTGCACAAGATTGGGACGGCTAGCGGAGTTTATTTCAGGAGGCCCTGGCCTTGGAATGGGTTGTGCGCCAGTTAAGGAGATACTTATCTATTTATTGAAATTATTTTGCCTCCACCTATGAAGGAGTTCATGCATTTGGAATACAAAGAATCTTTATATTGTGGGGTAACTTTTAGTGTCTTTTATGAACATTTTGCCCTTAAAATTAACAATATCTTTGAATAAATGGTTTCTGAACATTTCAAATGACAGTTCTGTTTCCCTATGGGGGTTTTGTTATCTTTTTGAGCGAGCGTAGCGAGCGGAAACGCATCGCATGTATGCCTTAGGGTACGTTCATGGTGAGGATTGATTCTGCGATGCTACGATAGCTACTCCCATGAACGCTGCCCCGATGTATTCTACATCGATGGAGGGTGTTCATGCTGACTCACCATTGCATTGGTTCTTGCTGGGAGTAAAGTAACCTTCAACAGTGAATTAGCTTTTGTTTATGAAAAAGCTCTGCTTATGTTAGTGAGAAAAAGTCCGTCACGCAGGAGCTGCATAACTAAGCACTTTCCTCAGAATTTGGGTAGTGTAGACTGCTTTCCAGAAATATTTGCTTAAAATATCCTACATAAATAAAATAAAAACATGAATAGTTCTCTTTTAAATTTGTAATGAGTAACTGATCAATTATTAATTTGCTTCCAGAGTTATGTTTACACATGGTACCTACTACACTACGTAATAAATACAAAAAAAAACTCATATTACACAGGTCTACAACCAAAAATTTGATTTGATGATTTTGGCTAATCTCTGTGTTTCTCGGTGCGCTGAGGCCGAGAATGAAGTCCGTTTTTCTCTATCACGTACAGATTTTTTTCAAATCCATAGAACATAATATACCTGCTATACACATAAACTTGGTAAGAAGTAGGTTTTTTTTTTTTTTTTCTTTTTTTTCCAAACGATTTCTCTTTTTATAAACAGACATCTTTCACTAGGTGGTGTAGGCAATGACTCCCTCAGTAGATGTTGTAGGCCTGAGGGTGTCTAGGCACGACCTGTTCAGACAGGAACGTACTTGTTTGGTCTCAGATGTCACCGTCTGAAGCTAAACGAGATTGAACCTGTTGTATCAGGAACTTGGAGCTAAATTTCTGTTCATTCTCTCAGTTCAGTAGTATCAACTGAAGTGAACACGTTCACTGAGGTCTCTTAGTTGTGTCAAAGTGATTAAGAACCTATTTTAAGGTTTGAAAGTGCATTTAGACAAAATGTCTCATCGTCGTTGTGATACCAGTCCAGACTACTTCTGTTTTATCTGTGATGAGTACACAGTTAAGAAATACCAACGAAATATAACAGGTTTTGTCAAAAATGTATATTATGCATATTTTGGCTTGAGAATAGGAGATCAAGATCAAGTGTGGGCTCCTCACAAAGTATGCCATAGCTGCGTAGAAAAACTTCGCTGAGAGAGTTAAAATCTTTCGGATTTGCTATCCCAATGATGTGGAGGGAGCAAAAAAAAAACACGTTAATGACTGTTACTTTTGTAATTGTCATGTTCAAGGCTATAATTCCAAAAATCATAAGCTCATTAACTACCCTAATGTGGAATCTGCTAGTCGTCCGGTACCACACGGTCCTGGATTGACAGTTCCTCAGCCCCCTCGTGACTTGGGCAGTATAGATAGGGAAGCTAATAGAGAAGACTGTATGTCGGAGAGCGATGAAGTACACAGTGAGTTCAAAGCAAGCAGTTCAGAAGATGAACCTCAGCTTATTTCTCAACAGGAGTTGAACGACTTAGTGAGAGATCTTGGACTTCCAAAAGATGCAGCTCAGTTACTTGGCTCCCGTCTTAAAAACAAAAATTTATTACAGCCAGGCACTTCTTTTTCATGGTATCGACACCGTGAAGCAGTTTTTGTTCCTTACTTTGCTCTGGATGAGAATCTTATTTATTGCAAAGACATTCTTGGTCTGATGGGTCAATTTGGTATACAATATGACCCGATTCATTGGCGTCTATTCATAGACTCATCAAAGCGAAGTCTAAAGGCTGTTTTGTTGCACAATGGCAATACTTATGCTTCAGTTCCAGTTGGCCATTCGGTACATTTAAAAGAAACATACGAAAATTTGTCATTAGTTCTCGAACGAATTCATTATAATGAGCATAACTGGTTGATATGTGGAGACTTGAAAGTACTTACTATGCTCTTAGGTCAGCAATCAGGGTACACCAAGTTCCCTTGTTTTTTATGTTTATGGGATAGCCGAGACAGAAATTCCCATTGGAACAACAAAGACTGGCCATCACGAGGAGCTCTGTCGCCAGGCCAAAAAAAATGAAATTAGGAGAAGTTTGGTTCCTTCTGACAAAATCCTGCTACCTCCTCTACACATAAAGCTAGGGCTGATAAAACAATTCGTGAAGTCTCTCAATAAAGAAGGTGAATGTTTTAAGTACTTATGCTCCAAGTTCCCACGATTAAGTGATGCAAAGCTAAAAGAGGGGATCTTTGTAGGCCCAGATATTCGGAAACTTTTCACAGATCCACATTTCACTCAGACCATGAATGAGAAGGAGAAGGAAGCTTGGAATTCTTTTAAAGATGTTGTTGAGAAGTTCCTTGGTAACGTGAAGGATCCCAACTACAGAAGTATCGAGGAACGCATGTTGAAGGCATTTCAATTACAAGGTTGCAACATGAGTTTGAAGGTTCACTTCTTACATTCGCATGTGGACTATTTTCCGGAAAACTTAGGGGAAGTAAGTGAAGAACAAGGGGAAAGGTTCCATCAGGACATCCAGGAAATGGAACGTAGGTATCAGGGTAAATGGAACGTAAACATGATGGCTGACTATTGTTGGATGCTGCAGCGTGAATCATCTGAAGAGTCCTACAGCCGGAAACGAACACGGAGAAATTTTCAAGAGAAAAAAATACGTTTTCATAAAAATAATAACTAAATATGCCACTGTTAATTCTGAAGCTGTTATTTCTACACATTTATGTATTTTGTACAGTAAACAACATTGAAATAACTTAAAGATCATGGAAATAAATGAAAACTCTTATTCGCCAATTCTGTTTTCTTTTAATGGTAGTACCTCTGCCCTTACTTGAGATTGAACAATTTCCTTACGTGATAGAGAGGGACTGACCTCATGTTCGGCTTCAGTACGCCAAGGAGCATAGAGATTGACCAAAATCATCAAATCAAATTTCAGAAAGATTATTTTTGTAGACCTGTGTTATCGTATTTTGATCTAACGCAGGAACAGGATACAGTCACTCTAGTGGTAGAAAGCGCTCCTTGCGGCGGCTTTGTGAACCTACGTTTGGCGGGCTTTTCGATTGAAATATATTACAAATTAAAACCCCGCTTTACGATTGACCGATTCAGCTCATTTTTACAACACTTCTTTCTCATGAGTTACCCACGACGTATACCGCGTTTCGTTACAATACAGCAGAAATTACGCTCGGTAAGAGTATATTAGGAATTTGGGTCCGGAGTAAACCCCCCCTTCTAATGAACCGATTTAGTTTATTTTTACAACACATATTTAACTGTAGATTACCACTACGAATACCGAGTTTCGTCGAAACATACCAAAAATCACGGCTGGTAGTGGCGAATTGGTATTGTGGGTCCGGAGTAAACCCCCCCTTCTAATAAACCGATTTAGTTCATTTTTATATCTCACTTTTCTCTCTATATTACCACTACGAATACCAAGTTTCGTTGAAATATAACAAATATTACGGCTGACATAGTCAAATTAGTGTTTTGGGTTCGGGGTAAACCCCCCCTTCCGGTGGACCGACTTTGGTGGTTAACGAACTCGTTCAATCGTTTGCTAATTGAATGCTATATACCAAGTTTCGTGACGAAAAAACAAAAACTCTGGCCGCTATCGTGTTAACAGACATATATATATATATATATATATATATATATATATATATATATATATATATATATATATATGCATATATATATATATATATATATATATATATATATATATATATATAGATATATATAAATTTTAACGGGGGTCATTTTCGGTGTCTACTAGGTAGGATCGATAAAGATTTGAAGACATTTTTCAAAAATTCCGTCATGAGTCCAACCTCAATAGCTACTTTCCTTCGGAGGAAAGTGCTAAAAATGAGCCTTTACAATTAGTTCGCGATGTTCATGACAAAGAAAAAGGGATTGGTTTCTTACTCAGAAAAATTAATGGAATCCTATTAATTTTAGCGAGTTGGATAGGGTAGAGTCGCTTAAATTAATATAATTCTATTCATTGCGAGTTGGATTGGCTAGAGTTTTCTTATATCTTCTTGAGCGAGTGGAGCATAGCGTAGCGAGCGGAAACGCATATCATGTAATGCTTAATAAATGTAAAAGATCCAAAAAAGGGAGAGAGAAAAGGAATAAAATATGTTTGTTTACAAACATCGTTGTTTGTTATCCTTCATAACCTGCAAAACAGTCAACTTTAATGCTTAATAACTATTTCATAGTTGAAAGAATAGATTTTGATCATATTAAACTTTTAATTAATAAATATTACTTGCCATTATCTAATATGAATTATAACCGTAGATAACGAGTCAAGTAGTAAAAGATGACCAGCAAAGAACCTGTAAGCTAATCAGTTAGCTTATCAGCGAGTATGAGTAACTGTTATAAATCACTTAACTAAATAAATACTTCAAAAGTAACTGGATGTAGTCTTCGCAAAAAGACCCAATTTTCTTTCATCTCGACAACGAAATAACCAAAAAAGAATAATCACACAAGATGAATTAATGAGAGAGGGTAGGTGACCTGCGCACTAGAGTCCTTTTGAAGGAACCAATCACAGTCAGGCCCACATCGCGGCTTCCCTCCTCACTGCGAGGAGAAAACAAAATATTTGTTCTTCCCCGCGATCACTGCGCGGGTGCGAAAATAGCATCGCAGAATCAATCCTCACCATGAACGTACCCTAAGGCATACATGCGATGCGTTTCCGCTCGCTACACTCGCTCAAAAAGATAACAAAACCCCCATTGGGAAACAGAACTGTCATTTGAAATGTTCAGAAACCATTTATTCAAAGATATTGTTAATTTTAAGGGCATCCTCACCCGTCGTCACCTGTCGCTTAAGGGCATACGTGCTATGCGTTTCCGCTCGCTCAAGAAAATAAAAAAAAACCCAGTCAATCCAACTCGCTAAAATTAATAGAATTCTATTAATTTTAGCGAGTTGGATTGACTGGGGTTTTGTTATCTTTTTGAGCGAGCGGAAACGCATAGCATGTATGCCCTTAAAGTCGTCCTAGACATTCTTCTAATCCTCCAAGACATCCCTCTTAGCTTAGACAATTGACTTGTTGACAATTGAAGTTCGGTAGGCGCGAATTAGAACGATAATTATAAAGGCATTAGCTAATTATTATGGGATTTCTGATATATAATACTTTTCATGAACGAAACAAGAAATGTGAAGAGTGTTTCATTATTTAAAAAATGATTGTAAATAAATAACTGCTGATGAATTTCGATAATTTATGGTAAATTTCAATTAAACTTCCTTATTACGAACTTTTCCATACCCGCGCATGCGTATGTTGACAAATTTAGTTGTTTACATTAGCTCTCATAACCTGCACAACAGTGAACTTAAGTGCTTAATAACTTCTTTCCTAGTTAAATCCGACGTTTTTTTTTATCGTATTCGTGTTTAGAACATCAAAATACGTTATTGTGCAAAGTTTGAAAGAAATCGGTTTGGAGGGCTGGAAACTGCATTTTTACCTATTTTAGTTTTAAAGGAGAACTGTGTCTCGATATTGTGAAGCCGGTTATTAGCCTCTCCGTGTTGGGGCAATTAGTTTCATTTACTCTACAATTGACCATAGTACCGAAACCACTTCCATGCGGTTCGAACTTCCATTCGGCGATTTTTCTCAGCGTCTTATTCATTGTACAATATTGAGAAAACCCTCCCAAAACGCAGGCCACTGATAAGAACAGTGCATGTGTTCCTCAGATATTGTCATTGCATATTTCGCTCATGTGTAGGCCTTTTCATAATCTAGTCAAAACGACTATTCATTGACGTTAAGCTGTTTTGCAGACACTTGAGCCTCGCCCTTTCCCGCAGAATTTTGATTTTGGCAACTGCATTCCCACTTTTCAAAAAAACGTGTTTTAATGTTCCGCTTTAGATCCTGCAATATGGCTTCATCAAGTTGCTGTACGTTGGCGTCATCACCACGCTACAGATTGGTCCTCGTCTACTTATCCATTAAACTTGATGCCAAAGGGACGATCAAAAATGCGAGAACGACTTGACTTATGCATTGATAAGTTTTTTAGATTTTCTGAATTTATCCATTAGCTGATTCTTCATTAGTTAAACCTTGTTGACAAAATAGCGGTCCTTTCGTTTCGTTACTCTGTACTTATTGGGAGGTACTTTCTGGCCTTAACACTTCTACTTTTTTTTTTTTAGGAATAATGAATAATCTTTTATATAGCTCCTCAAAGAATAGAATTAACTCCTCAAGCTCAAGTGAAACTAAAGAACAGCTGTGGGAGTCCTTAGAGCAGCAATTTTAACCCGGACAGCGTCGGCAGCTGTCAGCTTTTAGCTATTTGGCAATTCGCTTTCATGCTTATCTTGTTCAGTATTTTAGAGCAAGCCGAAGCAGTAGTTTCTAGAATGCCTTAAGCTCATTAAGAAATAATATGGAAACTCACGGTTATTGCGGATTTCTGACAATGTCAACATTTATCAAGATCTTTAAGCAGGTACTTGTTTTCAGATAAGAAACCACAACTAGAATACATTTAGCTGAGCTAATCGATTTTACGGGCACTTAATTTTTATTGTATTGCAAAGAGATTCAACCCATATCATCTTGAAGTAGTGATGTAAGTATATTTTGATACGTAAAATCGATCTAATAAAGAGTAGGCGTTAACCTGAAATCCCTTCTCTAGACCAAATACTAAATGTCGCCAACAATTTTGTTTTATTGCAACGTATTTGGATTCGATATTACCAGGAAACATGTATTTTCGAAAACACCTAACGTAGTAGTTTAGTAGTAGGGTCTCGCCGGGGCTGAGTATCTAGAACGCCGGATTATTTCGTTGACGATGAGTGTTTTTTAATGGAAGGATACGTTTTTCGAGAGATGGGCCCGCTGAAAAAATTCTCTGTTCCACCATGGATGTTTAGGAAAGGTGAAAACCTGTGGATAGCCAGGTCTAAAGGACTATATACCTAAATGCAGATGCGCCTTAAAAAGTAATAACTTTTTTGGGGTTTAATTATCAGGAAACATAAAAATAAATGTTGCCTATGATAGGCTGCAATACCCTGCGTGTAACCGTATGAGTGAATAATAGCACCACAAAGTTGTGGTTGTTCTCTGCGCTCTCATTGGTTCTTGCTCACATGATCTTGTACAGCTGTTCCGGTTTTTATTTATTTATTTTTTACGTATTTTACCCCTTAAACGTTTCTGCCATATTTATTATTCATTGTAAAATTGTCCATTAAAGATCGTTCTATTTTTGGGAAATATTGTTTTACATACAAGGTATGTCCAGGAAACACATACTTACCTTCGTATCTACCTAAGAGGTACATTATAGCAAAAGTTCAAGGTGCATAAAACACTTCATGAAAAATGCGGTTACTGGCTCTCGGACTATTAGAGTTAACTACTGTGAGTTCTCTTTGCGTTATGGCTTCCAAAAGGTCACCTTTCTTCTAGATATCATTGCAGTAGGTGGTAAATTTCACCCAAAATTTCAAAAGACCACATTAACTGTGTTTATTAAGCTTTCCAAAGGACAATAAAAATTGGAAAGCCATAGAATGTGTTAACATGACGCAGACATCGTATTGTTAATGGTATGCTCAGGATTTACCGATTATTTTTATACTAATAATAAAAATGAAAATGTTGCTTAAATTCATAAATAAAATAATGCTAAAAATTGGAGATTAGAAATTTCTGAGGTTTGTAAGGTAGGCGGAATGCCGAGGGTGTATTAAAGCTAAACATAGATAAGTGTGCAATGAGTAAGTGCCCTGACCCCATGTGTGCCCTCATCTAGCTGTCCCGACTCCTATCGCAAGATCGTGTCTATTCGTCAGTTTCCGTCAACAGCCGGCTCCATGCCTTAGTCTTGTTCGGTATCCCATGGAGTGATAACACTGTGTCTCCCCTCCTCGGCATAGTGACATTTCGTTAAATAATTTCCGTTTTATTTTGTTACAACTCTTTTAAGTTGCTCTTCAATTTTTTAAAGGATTTTGTAAGTATTAATTGATTTTAAGTGAAATTATATTTTTCAATATAATATTTTAATTTCAGACTTTTTCTCAATTAAATTTGGTGAAAATGTACATCTCGTTGGCTTTTAACTTTAGATTTTAAACCAAACAAATTCATAGGGATGACAAAGGTTTTTAATTTCTGATGCGGTGAAAAAATTACTTTCTTTCTCAAACTGCATTTTCTTAAATAAATCATATAATGTTTGGTTTCATCAAATAAATTCTTTGGTATTCAATGTTTTTTTAATTATTGAATCACCTACGAGTTGAAAAATGTAAAAACCATTTTGAAAAATACAAAAATTAAATGATTTAACAATATCTCATTAATTGAAGGAGGGAAAATGAAACCGTGTTACCAACTGCTGTACAGTTCTGCAGATAATTATTTTTAAAATGTATTAATGAAACGATTCAACATAAAGCTAAAATAATTTCATGTGGTATTTATATTACTTCATAAAACATTTAAATAATAACATTTTGCCTCCTAATGCAATTTATTTGTTCTTAAGGCCAATTGAAAAGTTGAAATAATTAGCGGTTTATGTTACATTTTTACATTAGGGATTTTACTGAAAAACATTGAACTTAACTTCCATTACATTTTTACTTTGTTAATTATTTTATAAAACACTGTCTTAATAATTTTAGGAACAAAAAGGACTCTGTAGCTTTCTAGCAAAAAATGTTTTTCACCAATTCGGATTGTTTTGTTCAATCGTTGGTAAAATAATATACACTGACACTTATTCGGCCAAATCCTTCAAATGTTCTAAACAAACAAATTTTTCTAATTATTTTTCTTTTTTTTTTTTCATAATTCAAAGTATAAACTGTACGAAGTAGTTTTTAATTATAATTCAATTAATTTAATCTAAAAATAAATATCTTTTTTGCACGATTGTTCAACAGTTGGCACCTCTTTTATTCTCCCTCCATTGTTTTATAACTTCTTCTCGAATCATTTAATTTGTGTATTTGCTTTTAATTCGGGGGTTTAATATTATTTATGAATGTATGAACATTTATACATTACAGGACTTAATTATTGTAAGTTGTTCGCAATAACAGAAAATGTTATCGAGACCTTAAAATTTCAGTACATGTTTTACCATGTAGGATTTGACTCCTACATAATCTTCCGATTGTATATTTCATGAACTGAAATTAGATGTTTTGCCTTATTAAAATTAAAATAATGAGCCAATTTTAACATAAAGTGAGTTAAAATGAAATAAAATCCAGTAAGATGACGAATATCTTTGTTTGCGTTACAATTTTCAGTTTTGCCCGTCCATGTAAGAAGATATTTTGTCCATGCCTTCAGGAAAAATATTTGATGACTTCTTCAAAATTTTTCGCCCAATAATTTACATTATCAGGTATGTAATTGATCTCAATTACCTATAAAACTAACTTTTGAAACATTTTTTTAAAAGACATTTCACTTGGTTTTTATATTTGACGCCAGTTTTAATTGTTATCCTATGTAAATATTATGTCTGAAGTTTTTTTTTCTAGTAATTCTACATAAGTTCACATTTAACTTCAAATATTTTGAATAAAGACGAGAAAACTATATTTATTTGCAAGAGAGAATTTATCATTTGATTATAAATTTTGAAAAATAAAATATATCAATAATTATTGTTCCTTTTTATTTTTATAGGTATTTAATTCTGATTTTATTTGTTACCCCATCGAAAAATTGGCAATTTTACAAGCTTGAAGACCGGTATTTTTCTAATAAAACAGTCCTGCCAAATCGTTACATGTATTAATGTTGAACTAGTAGAAATGTGTTTTCTTTTACCATGGATCAATTTCTATGACAATTATCACCGATATATCCTAAATTTCTATTTAAAGATTTCAGTAAACACACACACACACACACACACACACACACACACACACACACACACACACACACACACACACACACACACACACACACACACGCAAACACACACACACATAAACACACACACACACACACGCACACACACACACACACACGCAAACACACAGACACACACACACACACGCAACACACACACACACACACACACACACACACACACACACACACTCACACACACAATTATACATAAAATGTATATATTATATACATATATCTTTTAAATAGGCACAAGCATGGGCGTATATAAGGGGGGGGGCTGCAGCCCCTCCAGACATTTTGATTTGATCGGTAAACATTTCATAAAACCCTTAAAAATAAATTAAATAAGATCATTTAGTTCATAAAATATATTCTATTTTGGGTGTAATAGCGTTTAAGTTGGCTAAAACTCTTCCAAGATCTAAATTGTTGGTATTCCATACACCGGAAATGGTCTCAGCCCCCCCCCCCCGAAATTTTCCCAGCCCCCTCCGAAATTATGTTCTATATACGCCCTTGGGCAGAAGGTCATATATTATAAAAACTTGATTTCTTATTCATTTCTCCACTTAACGCCTCTTTTTAAATAAACACTTTCACTTCATCCTTAGCTGACCTGAAGGAAGACCTTCCGCAGGCAGGGAGAGGTCATGTATATATATATATATATATATATATATATATATATATATATATATATATATATATATATATACTACCGCAAACTTTGTTTTCCCATATACATTATTTGTAGTGAATATTTTGGTAGTCAAATAATAATCCTGTATCTGTTATTTATTTATTTTTTTTTTATATTTCTTTATCCTACAGTATTTTTTCTGTATTTAGAACAACCTTTTTCTTGACAGAATGCTTTTTTAGCCTTCTCTTTTCTGTTCTTAAATATGGAATTAGTTGCTGGAGCAGTTTTATTAACGTTTTTATCTATATTTTCCATTTTATGCTTTTTCCTCTTTTTATAACGGCGTCGACTAACAAATGCATATCTAGATAGAATCTGAAATTAATTTTTTATATAAATGTATTTGCCGGTTTATATATATGAATTTGCGTGTTAATTATATTTCTATTATTCCTCCTATTTGAATACATATGAATTATAAATTTGAGTAGTTAGAAGATATTAGATATTTTTATTATTTAGGGATTTATACGCCTAGAATATCGGCATATTTTCCCATGTCCCCATGCGTCTTCAGAGTCTCGGCTTCCCCAATTTTTCACTGCACTCCATCACCACTCATTGGCGCTCATGCCCAGCCAATCTTCTTGATTTTATGGAGTTAACTTGATAAGAAGTCTATTTATATAAAATATATTTTCGACGTCCAAAAAGGAGTGCAGGAATTTTCTGAATTCCTAAGTTCTTGAACGGTGGAAGAAAATCAATTCTAGACATTGGGGAATGCTAGAGTTCTTGTGGAAATGAAGAAACGGACAAAGGAAAACTTTGATGAAGGGGAATCTTTTCACAATATTGCATGTTGGCATTTCCCTCCTCGTTCGTTTTGAGATATTGTGAGGTACAGTTTCGTGGGTATGCCTTCTCAAAAGATAAGGAAAATTTGATTTCATACCTCAATCATTCAAATCATTATTGCGGTCTCGTTATCTCATTAGTTTATAGTTTTTTTAAAAGGTCAACCTATATCTTAACATGGCTTTTGTATTATATTGACAGGAGGCCAATGATACACAATATATATATATATATATATTTAAACGAATATAAAAAACGTTCCTTGAGAGAGTTTGCCAATATATCGCTAAAAGTTTCTGGGTGAAAATGGGATTTTAAGGTTTTCATTTACAAATTAACATTCATCCAAACTTAGGCTGTTACATTTGGGACTAGAAGAATTAATTAAAAAAAAAAAAATATCACTGACGATTTTTTTTTTCTTTTTGTATTTCCTTAAGCATCTTGAAAACGGTTGATAAATGTGTTTTAAAAGCCAAATACATTTTCTACAAGAAAGCTTCAGGTGCGTTTTCCAGTTTCCAAAAAACTTTTGGTTTCGTTCCAATGAATGAGTAGAATTTTATGACGGCTTTCCAAATACACCTTTATTGAGCTGTTATAGCTAGTAGGAATGTTTGTTGTTAAATAGTTTTAGTCTGGAAACAAATTCATTTCAGTAGCGAAAAGTTTAATTTATTTTTTTTTTGTAGGTACATAGTAAGTTTTAATACCTTTCAAAACTTTTCTGAAAAGGCTGAAGTATAAATGAGTAGGGTTTTGCTTTATTTCAGTGCGGAATAAGTTGAAGGGCTCGAGAGTTTAAAAAAAGCCAAGACCTTGTCCCCCATATCTTGGGGGGAATGTCACCTTCCTCGCGTTTAGTCAACTAAAATATACTCAAAATAACAATAATTAAGAGCATTAACTAAGAAGTAATTGTTGAGAACATTTTTTAATTATTTTTCAATGTGTTTGCTTCCTCCCAATAGAGTGGAAATCCCACATTTTACGACTACCTCATGACGCAACGTTGAATTAAAATATATCGCTGTTCCAGAAGAACAACGACGTAACTGCAAAAATGTGCCAAATGCAAATAAGTCCATAGACAATATCAGAAACACATTTCATACACATAGTTCCACTCAGGACCGCCAGGCCAAATTCGACAGAAAATCCGTCTTCTAGAACAACGAACAATTTGTTATTATTTTATTTTTACGATACTCCACATCATTAGTGAGTAGCAGAACAATTTTTAGAAAAACACTAAAGTAACTGCACTTAAGGGTTCATATTTAGAATTGAAATTAGGGTGATTCTAATTACTGGTAAATGAAAATAAAGTATATATTGTTCATACACTCAATGTACCATTATTTTCTGGCACTTATACCCTTCTCAATTATACAACTGCAAATAGTTTTTTAACTTCCCTGTAAAATTTTTTGCATTTACGCCACTGTTCTTCCGGAACGGCGATATTGTAGCCTAAAGCTTAAATATAAAAACCTAATTTTTACAGATTCGTTAGTGTAATATTTAACAAACAGCTTGCGATAGCACATAGACGCGTGTAAAACAAATCTATCTTTGGAAGCTGGCGTAGCTTTAGCTTAATTATTTGCTTATCACAATATTATCTAAAGGGGCCATTAAATTGTATAAATAGAGAAAAGTATATTGAAATATTACCCCAACAGTTGGCTTAATCATTGCCTCTCAAATTATCGGAATTGATTGGTTCGAGTGTTTTATTATTTCATCGGATAATGATGGAGGATTGGGTTCACGCGAGCAGGCAACAGGTTTCTGTTGGCACTTCTAGCCCCTGGTTAATGTTAATAGTTCATAGGTCGCGCTGACCATAAAAGAGAGGGAGAAAACATCTACAGCCCTAAACGGTTTACTGGTCGAACCACTTTCAGAGAAATCACTACCGTTTTACACAACTAAGATAAGAACTCTTCTCAAAACCTATTTTCATTCTACTTCAATCTTGTAGCTTTTTAAAAGGACAATTACTCCTGAAGGAATTTATTTATCTGAAATCTTTTTCAGCTGATTGTGACTAATATAATACTTTTTTTAAACTAAATCAGTGACAGTGTACAAGAATATATTCAGTTTCTCTTCTTTGACGTGAACGAATCTATTTTGGAAAATGGGTGCCAGTGATTTTGCTTAATAACTGATTTATATTAAATAGATACATTTTAGAAAACATATTTATTTTTATAAATTACGTCAAAACATCAACATACTGATAAAAACAAGTTAAATCTGTGAACGATGTTCTCCAAAATCTTTTCAAACAAGCACTCCTTCTAGTTCCTCCTCTTCTATATTAATTCACATAGATATGAATCCAGCATACTCCCCCTAATCCTGCGTTTGACCGAAGCCCAAAGAGACTCAACCCTTTGAGTGCGAGCACCCGTTGACACGTCTACCAAGTTTTTGGAATGATTCAGTACATAATATATCGCATACCCTCCACATTAGTCAGACCTTGTAAGCTTTCCAGCAATGCCGTAAACCTTTGTACTCGGTATGATCCTTTTGTTCTGTACAAACCTAATAAGATTGCAGTCTTCGGTCCTGATATGGCTACTTAACTAAAATATATTCATTACTATTACAAAATTTCATAAGGTTTACTGGAACATAAGTATAGATATTTTATGAAGTCAAAGTTATTTTATTTAATTAAAATAATCCCAGTTACAGATAAAATCACTCGCACGCCTCTTTCGAAACAGACACGCGTGGACGTTCTTAGACATCACAATAAATCTGTAAGGGACATAGTATTCAAAGAATTACTATATTTTTCCATAAAAAAACAAAAACAAAAAAAGAAACAACAAAAAAACTCTCTTAAGGGAATATGTCCATTACTTCTTGCCTATACCAATTCGCCTGGACACATTTCTTCTTTCTACCCACGATTGGTTCTCTTTCTAGGTTCTAATTTATCATGATTTGCGGAAGGGGACAATGCTTTACCGATACTAGTAGTAAGACATATTCTGGTTTTAGTAATTGGCTACTTTATTAATTATAACAAAGAACATACAAATAATTATACCAAACACAACATGACTACATTATTACCTCTACAGAAACTAACCTAATAATGTAATATATTATTATTGCTTAAGTTGGATCACCAACATGATGTTAAACTATAATAAAAAAATAAATAAATACTTTATTAATTCCATACGAAACTCTTTTATCGCCTTATGCTCATCTTAATGTTTTGGCATGGATGGCAGTTTAGTAAGGGCTATTTCAGGACAGCCAACACTGCGTTATGTCCACAGAGAAGTCGACGTGATTGGGAGTCATTATGCTAATGTATGGTGAATAGTATTCGCATAGCTAGTATGTGAACGGGCCTGACGGTCCATGATGGTTCGTTTATCGCTAACTTTATAGGTAGTTCCCATGGCATCTGCAGCATCCAACGATAGATTGTATCGTATACAGCTCTGCTAGGACACATGACATTCCTAAATAAAAAAAAACAGGTTTGTAATTGTTTCCAAATCTTTATAGATTTTACCTAACAGATACCAAAAAAGACCTTCATGAAGTGAATGCTGTGGTCATTGACCACGACCTAACAACTGGTTGCCGTTCTTTCTAAACAGGACAAGGCTCATCGCCTAAAAAAAAGTCCGACTCGCAGGAACTGCGTCATCTTAGCGCGGTTCCATTCATATCCCTAGTGTTATTTTGTAGACTTAGAATAGAAACAGTTATTACTTTGTTTGGATCATTCCTAATGTAAACAAATATGAAAAAAAACAACAAGATTTTCGGCTAGGGATGAAACTATCCTAAGCAGAAATTACTCTTTCTGCCGTCCCAAGTTTCGGTCTACGAAGACTCTTCTACGAATATATTTCTAATTTACTTAACTTGCAGTGCTAACATATCCATTTTACTTTTAAATGCAATTAAACAAAATAAAATTGTACATGAAAATGAGAAAGTAGTGTTATTTTTTATTGAACTACGGCCACATTCAACAACAAAATATAATTATATTTCTAGTATAGAATTTGGCTGCATGACTTCCTACAGGTAAAGGTAACTGTCAGCTGTCCTAGAATGCTTGATGAGAACAATGAATCTTGATTTATGAAGTGCAATAAAAGCCTACCTGAACCGGCAGACTACCTCGACCCGGACTGACCCTACACGGCGAATATTTACGTTTTCAGTTCTGTTACAGGTTCAAAGAATTTGTATTTATTCCCCTGTTTTATTGAGAAATACATCCTCCTCCTAGAAGCAATAACGAAATAACAAGAAATAAAAACAGACAAAAAGAACCGTATAAATAAACGAAATCAATTATCGTTTATCAAACTTCTAAGTTTTATGTACTTATTTCTCCGTTTGACATCGCCTAATCAAAACTTTCTTCAGAACCTGTTTTCTAAAGCATTTAGTAAGCTTTCGAATGGTAACCATCCGTTTACCAAGATTCTCAACCGTTTTCGAGATATTAAGGAAAGTATATGACGTTTCCAAAGCTTTTCATCTCTATTAATAAATTATTTTAATTTAACCCTTCCTTAACTCCAAACGTAAGTAAATTTTCAGCATACTAGTTTTGATGAAATTAGAACATGCAGAAAATGTTTCAACTGAATCCCATAATTCGAAGTACCAAAATCAAAGACAAAAAAAAAGTTCGAATAAACAAAATCAATTACTTAAAAGTTTTAAGCACTTATTTCTCCGATTGACATCGCTTATTCAAAACTTTCTTTAGAACCTTTCTTGTAGACCATTTAGTAAGCTTTCGAATGGTAACCTTTCGCTTCCCAAGATTTTCAACCGTTTTCGAGATATTAAGAAATTATACGAAGTTCCCAAAACTTTTTATTATTTCTGACAACAGAAAATTGGTCTCATTTTACCTGTCCTGTTTTACACACATATACATTTTCCTTACAAATACAACATAAGAAATTACAAAAATAAAAAGCAATAAAAAACCAAGGGAAAGAGACAAAAATTACAAAAAGAACGACAAAAACCCGTTCATAAGAACAAAACAGACGTATTTGAAGTTTTAAGCACTTATTTCTCCGATTGACATAACCTAATCAAAAATAGTTTTAGAATCATTTTTGTAGAAAATTTAGTAAGCTTTCAAATAGTTTAAATCCACTTACCACGATTTCCCAACCGTGTTCGAGATATTAATGAAAGTATACGAAGTTTCCAAAACATTTCATGTCTGTTCATAAAATATTTTATTCTAACCCTTCCTTAACTCCAAACGTAACATAACTTTCAACATATTAGTTTTAATGAAAGTAGAACATGCAGATAATGTTTCAACTGAATCCCGTTATTCTAAGTACCCAAACCAAAAACGGTATTCAAAAACTATTTTTCCAATTTTCTCGACAACGGTTAAAGCTATCGCCTTGAAAATGGTTTCATTCGTTTTTCTAGCCCAAGAAGCCTATAAAACGAGTACTTACAAGCTTATGAACTCAAAAACGTAAGCGTTACGATTTTGTCTGCGCGAATTTCGCCCCAAACGCCATCTTCCAGTGGGCGGATTTTGCTGGTTAACGAACTTGACCTTTCAAATTGGACGACAGATTTTTGTACCAAATTTCATCAAAATTGGACCATTCGTCTTCTATTTAGAGAGCGAACAGACAAATATATATATATATATATATATATATATATATATATATATATATATATATATATAAATATATACATATATATATATATACAAATTTGAACCACCGTTATTTTCGGTTTCTAGGGGTTCTGAAACGCAAAATTTTCTAGTCGGCACTTCCGGATTGTTTCATTGTATCAACCTTATAAGCGGGGTTCCTCCCTATGGGGGAGGGAGGAACCGCGCTAAAAGTCAACCCTCTTTTAGTTCGACTCCAACATTCTGCATGGCAGTCCGGCACGTTAACCGTCCTACTGCGGGGAGATCTGAGTTGCTCCATTAAAAGTCATTTTAATCTTATCTATTACTTCGAAAAATGCTATTAATCCTACTATATATTTGTCAAATACCATTCACTGACTCACTGACCTATCATCGCCCAGCCCAAACCGCTCGACAGAAAATTTTAAAATTTTGCATGGACATTCCTTATATAACGTAGGCACGTGCTAAGAAAGGATTTTTTGATATTCGATTTTTTAAGTATTTTTAGAGGAGTTAGAAGTTTTAGTTAGTATAGAGCATGCACGCCTAGGTTGCTAAAACGATAACAGAACAGCTGCTACCGTACTGTATCTATTTCATAGTATTATTTTTAATTGAGGTTAGTTTCAACTATGATGGCAGTCCTTGAATTACTAGAAATAAACTGTAATTTTGTCCCTCATAGAGTTTACGCCCTGGTGATGGTCCATCCGAGGTAATATATCCCGAACCACTTGACACAAAAATTTGAAATTTTGCACGGACAATCCGTTTAGAATGTAATCACTCGTCAAGAAAGGTTTCGGTAAATGTGAAGGAGCGCGGTCTCCACACCGATCCTTTTGAAATGTTGCACTATAACGTATTTTGATGCACTAAACACGAATCCGTTAAAAAAAGCTCGCTTTTCACTAGGAAAGAAGTTATTAAGCACTAAAGTTCACTATTATGGAGGTTGTAAAAGACGGGGTAACAGCGTATTTGTAAACACGCGCATGCGCAATAGTCCTTAATGATGAAGTGTAATTGAAATTTAGACTCACCTGTGGTAGCTGATATGGTCGTAAATTGTCGCTTTTGGGCATACGTGCTATGCGTTTCCGCTCGCTCCGCTCGCTCAAGAAGATATCAAAACCCTTAGCCAATCCAACTCGCTAAAATTAATAGAATTCTATTAATTTTAGCGAGTTGGATTGACTAGAGTTTTGATATCTTAAAATTTAAACAAAAATTTAAAGGATGGTTTATTATTTAAAAAAAATATTTTTGAATAACTAACTGGAGATAAATTGATAAATAATTGATGGTAAATTTCAATTAGACATCCTTATTACGAACTTTTCCATACCCGCGCATGCGCATGTTGACAAACATAGTAGGTTACATTAGCTTTCAGAACCCGCACAACAGTGAACTTTTGTGTTTCATAACTTCTTTCCTAGTGAAAAGCGATTTTTTTTTTTTCTTAACGGATTCGTGTTTAGTGCATCAAAACGCGTTATAGTGAAACATTTCAAAAGGATCGGTGTGGAGACCGCGCTCCTTCTCATTTACCAAGGTTTTTTTGATATTCAAATGTTTAAGTACTTTTAGGGGTGGATTGAATTATTAAGAAGTTCCTCATCGGCTCAAAAAGGGTACGATTTTGATGACATTTGGTACAAAAATCTTTGAAATCTCATTTGAAAGGTCAAGTCCATTAACCAGCTAATCCGTTTACTGGAACATGATTTTTGGAGCAAAATTTACCCGAAAAAATCGGAACGCTTACATTTTCGAGTCCATATGCTTGCAGGTACTCGTTATATATATTCCTTAAGGTAGGAAAACGAATTAAACTATTTTTAAAGCGATTTCTGAAACCGTGATAGAAATATTTTTGTAGACGAATTTTCTGTTCGGTTATTCAGAAACGATGATTGGTTAACTTGAAACGTGTACGAGGTATTATACATTCATCTAATCTAAGATATTTAAACTTTGATGTCGTTTGGAGGTAATAAGTATAAGAAAAAAAAAATTGTATGAATGGTGATACAAAGTTTTCGGATCTCAGTATATTTTCTAAAATATCTCGAAAACGGTTGGGAAATCGTAGTACGTAGAAGGCGGCTATTCGAAAGGTTACTAAATTCTCTACAATAAAGATTCTGTTGTAATGTTCGGTGGGGCGTTGTCAATCGAAGAGATAAGCGCTTAAAACTTCAAGTTGTTAGTTTTATTCTTTTCAACGTGTATTTGTCTCTGTTTACCTAACCTTTTAATCGGTTTTTTTTTTTTTTTTTTTTTTTTTTACTCCCCAACGCGGAAACAAGCACGGTAACCTCCACATGGCGTTTCCTGGGTAACTCCGTGCAATAATAAGCTGTACAAAATTATGCAGTAGCGTTAATTTTGATCACAGCTTATTTAACGCAATATAAAAACTACTTATCAGTCGTGGTGAAGCACGGGTAGTCAGCTAGTACTATAGTTCAATTATATTTGTATAAAATAGGCCGAAAATAAAAACCCTATTTTACTGTTCAGAGGTACTGGTAATTGAATTATACAGCCTTTACAAGAAAATGATCCTTCTTGCTTTGTTATTACTAATGTCTTTATTAAACGCGGTTAACATTTAATGAGATGGAAAAGCTAAATCATTTTCTGTTGGAAAATCATCAGAAACTTCTAAGCTTTTTCAGTTGCCGACCAGAATTTAATCAACCAAAGATGTCCCTAAACTTTTTTGTTCCTTCCAACAGTAGAAATCGAATTCTCATTCATCTCGAAATCTAGTAAACTGAGAATGGCGATGACTTTCAAAATTCATCAAAATATTTTTTTTTCTAAAAACTTCGTATTTTTGAAAAACTTTCCTTTTTTTAAAACTTATTAAACCTCCTCAAACACAAGAAAATGGATGTTAGTGTGATCTCATATATATTAATTTCCTATTGCTATTATACTAGCTTAGACGTTTTTTGTGTCCCTTGAAATGTACGATTTGGATATATCCTGTTTTGAAAGTCGACGCCACAATTAGTCTAGCTTTTTGAAATATTTAATCAGGCATTTGATCCTCATCCTGTCGTCATATTTGTTTTATCCCAATGTTTATACCAATTAAATGATCCAGTCAGCGCAATTTTGAGAAAGAAAAATAGCAATTGAGTAGTTGCCTAGAAATTCTTTATTTTTTGTCGGTAATTTATTCAAGTTCGGTTGGAAGTCGATCTAGGTCGAGCCTTAGTGCCAATAATGTGGTTCGTATTTTAATCTGTACTAAGGGAGACACATAATATGAACAGTTGCCAATAGGATCTTGCCAGTTCATCTTGGCTTCAGGGGATCTTTTCAACAATTCCTTTAAATCTTAGTATTTCCGGACACAATTGTACTAACTTTTTTAATTATAATTTTATACGCGCCCTGCCGTTCTTATTATTTGCATTAAAGTAAAGCAAACCAGCAATATATTTGAGGGACGACTACTATTATTTCTATAAAAAATTATTTGGCCTAAATTTTCGAGGAAGTTTACAGGTACCGAATTTGTTCACGTTTATGATTCTCATGGGCTGTTTGGAGAGTGAATATTTTGTGTGTGTTTATTTATAGGGTGATTCAGGTAGCCAAACTCTAGGAGGTGATTGTAGACAATATTGCCAACAAAAAAGTTCATTTGAAGTATGGTCCGATTCTGAAAGGAAAAGGAACTATGTCCAATTTTCTGTTCGTTTTTTTAATGAATAAGAACGGTTTTCTCAAAATCTATTCAAGATAATTAAATTGTAATTATGCCATCTTAAAATAGACAAAATTTCCGTTAAAAACCCGTAATTTAATTCACTATACCTATTATTAAAAGATACTTTCAAGACGTCCAATAACGCACTTCTGTTTTTATTAATGAATTAAAGTTTTTTCGCGATTTTTTTCTTCAGCCCCCTAACGGACTACAGATACAATACTTACACGAAAACTACATTTAGTAAGCATTAAATGCATGCAAATGAAGTGGAGGTTTATTAAGGAATAAATTAAACGTTTGGCTCCCTTTTGTCAAAAAAAATGTGGAATGTAGGTTTGTTACTTTCAAATACCTTGTGTGAAGAAAATGAAAAAATTTCATTTTTTATTGGCCAAACTGTGGGTATCCATTGCCCAGTTCGGAAGCAATAATACTAACTGAAAGAAACGATTCGAAAAGTTTTTCATTTGAGAGATATGTCACATTTCGTGTTTTTCAATATTTTATTGATTTATCTTTTACATTGGCCAAACTGTGGGTATCCATTGCCCAGTTCGGAAGCAATAATACTAACTGAAAGAAACGATTCGAAAAGTTTTTCATTTGAGAGATATGTCACATTTCGTGTTTTTCAATATTTTATTGATTTATCTTTTACATTTTGTATACTTAGGCCACCACAATTAATTATTGTGCTTATAATTGTACAGATTTTAAATAAACATGAATTATAAAAAAAAAAAAAAAATCTTTTGCATAATGTATTTGGTACCCAGTTATTACTAGAAATTTTGAGCGGAGGATTAAAAAAGATTTCAGGGTAGTTGAATAATTGTAATCCAAAATTAACAAGTAATTTGAAATGTTTTCAAATAAAACTAAAAATTGTTCAAAACATTGCGGGAGGAAAAAAACAGTTCGGCCGCAACATTTTGTGGACAGACAAGGCCACATTCACGATGATGGAATATTTAACAGTTCCAATTCGCATACTTGGTCGCATGTTAATCCTTATGCTGTGTGAACATCACAAAATCAGTATCAGATCCATGTTAACTGGTGGTGCGGATTTCAGGACGAGAATATCTTCTTTAGCCAATCCTGATTCCCGACTAGACATGCGCGCCGAGGCTGAATTTTCAGGCGGCGGCGCGCTGGACTAAAATGGTCGGCGGCGGCGGCGCGCGCGGCGTGGGCTATTTTTTTAACCCCCAAGGGAGATGTTAAAATTTTAATCACAGTATTATATATATATATATATATATATATATATATATATATATATATATATATATATATATATATATATATATATATATATACATTTGTCCGCTATTTCTCAGGCTCAAAAATGGTCAGATTTTGAAGAACTTTGGTACAAAAATCGTCTAATTTGAAACGTCAAGTTCGTTAACCAGTAGAATCCGTCCCCCGGTGGGTTTTGGTATGAAATTCGCGCGAAAGAAATCGTAACGCTTACGTTTTCGGGTTTATATGCTTGCAGATACTCGCGTAATATATTCCTCAACATACGAAAACAAATGAAATTGTTTTAAGGCGATATCTGTAACAGTTTTTGAGATAAGTGGTCCAAATGTTTATGTAACTCATTTTCGGTTTGGGTACATGTAATCGTGGGGTCCCATTGAAATATGTTCTACGTGTTTGAAATTCATCTAAACTAAGATGTTGATTACATTTGGAGTTAAGGAAGTATTCGAAAAAAAAATGTTATTGGTGGACAAGAAAAATTTTGGGATCTTCGTATTTTGTAGTAAATATCTTTAAATCGGCTGGAAAGTCGTGGTAAGGGGAAGGTTTCCATTCGAAAACTTACTAATGTCTCTACATAAATGGTTTTAAAGTAATTTTCGACTGAGTTATGTCAATCGGAGAAATATGGTCTTAAAACTTCTAAAGCGTTTGCTTTGTTCTTTTGAACGGGGTTTTGTTTTTGTTGGACTCGTTTGTTTTAAATTGCAATTATCAGGAAAATTAGGGCCTCCCCGTGGTCTAGTAGCTTGCGCCTTAGATTCATAAGCGGGCGATGGTGGGTTCAATTCCTACCGGCGGAAGGAATTTTCTCATCCCACGGCTCGTTGGTAAAATTCCTTTCTGCACTCTGGATTTCGGCGTTAATGGCCTAGACGTCGAAGCGCCGTAAAAAAAACGCCGTTTTTGCGTCGGAGACTAAGGATACTGTCAGTTTCCTGTTGTGGCACCTTAAACTTCCTTTTGTTTGAGATTTTATTTTATATTTTTTAAGAAAGATCAAACCCTCTCCAAAAACTGTATTTATTCCTTTACTAATAGCACTAGGGATATGAGCGAAACCACGCTAAGATGACGCAGTTCCTGCGAGTCGGACGTATTTTTAGTTTTATATCGTCGAGTATGTGTATATAAAATTCTTTTATTTTACGCTTTTCCGATACAAGCTTTGTCATTTTCCATTCAATGATCACAACACACAAGTGAAGGTCAGCAGGTAAACTCAAAATGGCGCCGGCCGGTCACCATGCAGTAAACTCGCAGATTTCCTACCCTCAATCGGCGCGCCGACCGAACAGGCTCGGCGGCGGCGGCGCCGCTAAAACCCGGCGTGGCGTAGCGGCGCCGGCGCGGCGCGCATGTCTATTCCCGACACGTTCGAGTCAACATTTTTTTTTTTTTTTTTTTTACCTCCACTCGATTTAAATACGATCAACCTCTTGCACTGAAAGACGTTCCGCTTGCACATAGATTCATGGTTCTAGGTGGATTGCTGTCCGCCACACAGCAGCAGTTCTCTTAGCCAGTGGATGGATCCACTGTCCAAGTTCAATTGCAAATTCGGCAAATTTTCATATATATTAGCAAATGTTTTAGTGCCAACTTCATGTAAAAGAAAAATCAGTGCATATTTGTTAAACACATAATGTAACATATTTTCCAAATGAAAAACTTTTCCAATCATTTCTTTCAATTACTATCTATTGCTTCCGGACTGGACAATGGATTCCCACAGTTTGGTCAACAAAAAATGAATAATTTTTAATTTCTTCACACAAGGTATTAGAAAGTAACAAAACTACATTCCACATTTTTTTGACAAAAGGAGGCCAATCGTTCAATTTATCCCTGAATAAACCCCCACTTCATTTGCATGGATTTAATATTTACTAAATGTATATATATATATATATATATATATATATATATATATATATATACATATATATATACATACATACACTCACACACTTCCTACCGAAATAAATAATTTTCTTTTTATATTTCTATGCATATATATATATATATATATATATATATATATATATATATATATATATATATATATATATATATATAAGTACTTACGGCGTAAATGTACAAATCTGAGGGCTTGCTACCCCTCATTAAAACACTAGTATGACTGAAATACGCACGTACATTCATGGATGTTTGGGTATTCCTTGGCTTCTGTCTGGCACAAGTGAGTAAATAATCGCTCCCTCACAAGCTCAATTCGCTGTTTGATTGTATAATACTCTCAATATCAATGCCTTGGCTATTATTACGACGGAGCTCGCCGTGGTTTTGAAGTCAAGCCTTGGCAATTTACTCCCTCTGGAGGCCTATCAATCGCTGTACTATTAGCGCTGGGCAATCTACAGGTTGCAACTCTTGTATACTGTCAACGACACGTGGCTTACCAAGAGACGGTCACCCATCAACATGTACGGGCCTCGACCGACGTCTCTTAGCTTCGATGTTCAACGTGAACCGGTGTATTCAACGTGGTATGGCCGTTGGCTGGTGGTTATTATTATTACCATTATTACACTTTAGAATACCATTTATAAGTACATTTGGGGTAAAATTATTTTAAATAGATAAGCATTTTTATGTTAATGATTATTCGTTTATTTATTGGTTTTCCCCTTCTAAGACGATTGATAAAAATAAATGCTCTAATTTGTGAACAATATAAAATATTGCCTTATTGTTCATGAGTGGTTAGTACTTTAACAAGAATCACTGTGAATTCGTCTCACGAGGAGGTTTAACTGAGAGTTTGCATGCAGTCGGCTTCATAAATCAATAATGTTGGGAATAATTGTGGAGCTTTTCTCACGATATTAGCTGGTGAAGTTTGATTTCTCATATACTCCTCACTTAATGGAAAATGTGGAGAATTCACTCATTTTGAGCTGTATGGTTTTTGATTATTTTTTGGTATATACCCACGCTAAATACATTTATAGAGCATTCTAAAATTCAAGAGAGATAGATAAATAAAAATTAAGAATTGCTCGTGAATAGGTCAGATCTAGGTTCCGGGATTGCCTTTTTCGTTGTTTCTTTTCGCATTACAAGCCTTGAGGACTGCTAGAACAGAATACAAATTTTTTTAGCTTAAGAATAATATATTTTACCTAAGATTTCTTAAAAGGATAGAACAAATCTGTACCACGGGTTAAAGGACCATGTCCATTTTTTTCATGTTCTTAAATGCGGATTTTTTAATTTATATAATGCTATAGACCACTATGCCTAGCTCCCATAAATAACGACGATAAGACTGAAATCAAAAATCATGTTTGTTTTTATTAGAGGTAAATGACTAAAAATGTGGACTGTTTTGATTGACTGATCAATACTTCCAATTACTTATCAATACCAATTAAAAAAAAGAAACACATTCTTTAAACTGTTTCTATAAGTAACGGGGGAATAAATTTTAATATTTCAAAGTTATGGAAAACTGGCTCTCCTGAACAAATATAAATATGTGACAAGGTGTCCTTTACCTCCGGGGCACAGTTATATAATAAAAGAACTGTTTTTAAAAAAGATCAGCTCTATTTGGTCTCTTTTTCAGTACTATGTGTTTTTGGAACTGTAATTTTCAAATAGCCAAGAAGTACTCTGATCTGCTAATAATTTTTTATATAATTGTGGAAAAAAATACTGTAAACTACGACTAATCCACCCAGAAGCATATGAATGTAAAACTGATTTACTTAAAGATTTCGTTTGTGAATTTCGTAGATAAATTGTGTTCTGACATTTAAAGAACATTGCTACTTGTTTTATATTATTTTTTCTGGAAATTTCATGAAGATTGAGGCATATTTCAGTTTGCTGAGCGGCAACAAAATATTGTATACCATTGCATTAATGCTGCTTTACGGCTCAAAGGATACTAACATGTAATGCCCAACGGTCTTTACTTGGTGTATTCTTCTTCACTGCACTTCTTAACTGACTATTCTAAAAGTTCGGCTTCGAAAAAGTATGGCATTATCTCAGTCGAACTCACAGGAACTGCGTCATCTATGCGTGGTTCCGTTCATATCCCTAGTGTCATTTGAATAGCTTAAAATTTTTTTTCTATATGTTTTGAAGACGATATTTTGTGAGCACGATCAGTGCTGTTTTAGTTGCACTATAGGCGTTATAAAAAGCGAGTAATAATTTATTTTAGTCTGTTTTAAGGGAACCGACTTTGTGACTGCGTTGCACAGTGGATTCTACAGAGTGGAAAAAATCGATTTTCTAGTGCTTTTGAAATTCGATTATCTAGTTAGTGATTCAACAGTATATTGGCTTTTTCCGCCAAAGATTATAAACTTTTTCCCCTGTTCTACGATGGTCAACTAAGCCACACAAAGGTCAAACTGGGCATAAAAATAATTTATAGCGCTTTATACCGCTAAAATTTACGAATTTTAAATAAACATTGAAAATAGCTATATTTACAAAAAAAAACTCCGGCTTCTTCCGAGATGTGGAAGATCACTTTTCAAACTAGGCATGTTAAAGTAAATTTTAGAACAAAAATAATCTGCCTTTGTTGGTTGCATTATCTAGTTTACCCAATTGGCTCTGATAATACATGTCTCCATATCGAAACGCTTTTAATTCGTGTTAATTCTATGTGCTAGGGTTGTTTAGACATGAGCTCTCATGAGTTAAAATTAAATGACACGAGTTGTGTGAGTGATTTTGGGCTGGTACAAACGGTGACGTATTCCTTCAACTAAATCACCCTGAATTAATTTAAATATACACTCAAAATACTTGTTGCATTTTTTTATAAGTCCCAATATTCATTCATTTCCTCTTTAGTTATTAATTTTTTTAATATTATAATTAAAATTTATGTTGTTTTAGCGCGGTTCCTCCCTCCCCCATAGGGAGGAACCCCGCTTATAAGATTGATACAATGAAACAATCCGGAAGTGCCGACTAGAAAATTTCGCGTTTCAGAACCCCTATAAACCGAAAAAAACGGTGGTTCAAATTTGATAGATAGATAGATAGATAGATAAAATTCTGTATTTTGTTTGAAAAACAGTTACAGGGGTCTGGTTACAAAACATTATAATAGATAAATAATAATAAAAGAAAAGAGAGAGAAAAAAAAAAAAACATTTCTCATTGGATCGTAATAAATAATATAAATCTTAATCATAATAAACAGAAAAGTACAATAGATAAATTTATGAAGATTAAAAAAAAAAAAAAAAAAAAAATTAAATAAAAATAAAATTAAAAAATTACTTGCTACTATTCAAAAAGCACAAACGATCTTGTCATTAGAGCTTCCATGGTGAAGCGGAAGAGCCTGAACATTGAGTCCTTATTCGAAGGTGAAAGAATCAGCGTGAGATTGTCTTCATCAACTTCTGGATGGATATCTTGAAGGTATGTAGTGCGGGCAGATCGGTAGATTGGGCATTCTAGGAGAAAATGGGCGAGTGTCTCGGGTTTCCGGAGGTTGCATATAGTGAAATCTAGTCCTGTGTCGATCCTGTAGGAGGTGCCTTTAAGATAAAGCCTCAACTCCGAGTCCCTTGAGAGTCTGAGCTGTATGAGGGCTCTCTTCCACTCTATTGGTACCTCAGACTTGATGTACTCCTCACCATAGCTAAGAGAGCTTAGCTGACGATACACAGGGTTGTACTTAGAGTTAAGCACACGTTCAACGTCAACAGATATGAGGTGGTTGTTCCATCTCTCTAGGATTTCGTTCTTATTTTTCAGCAGCCAGTTGACGTTCGCGGATCGAAATATATCCTTATACCCCAAGCTGGCTAGAATGCTGTGAAGAGGGGCGAACCACGAGTCTTGAAGTTTCTCAGGATGAAAAGTGGTTCTATTTAAGATTTTATCGTAGCATCTCCTTGGTAATTCGTTGGGCTCCATAGACTGAAGGGTGATCCACCAGTTGATGGTTCTCCTCAATATTGCCACGCCTAAAGGTGAACATCCGGATTCCATTCTTATGAAATGATTTGGAGTAGTGCGACTTAAATGGAAAATATTTTTAAGAAATTTAATTTGGAGACGCTCTAGTTTGTCAATATGGCTCAAAGCCCAAACTTCTGACGCGTGCAAAGCTGTTGCCGCAGCAATGGAGTCAAACAACCTCATAGAAGTCTCCCAGGATTTTACCTTCCCCCTGACCAGTATGTCCTTCACCTTGCCAAGGGCCTTTGTACCACGGCTTATAAAATGGTCTGCTGCCTTCCTGAACTTCCCTGTACAGCTAAAGGGTACGCCAAGATATGTGGCGGTGTTGACATACTCGATGGCCGCATTATCTAGTAGAAGAGAAGGTCTTTTCTTCCATCTTGGGCTTGCTCTGAAGACGACGACTTTGGTTTTGCTACTGTTAATTTGAAGTTTGTTCTTTTTACAATATTTCCCAAGAACAGTTAATTTGGCCTGCGCATCAGTTCTTGAATCGCCAAACATTATAAAATCATCTGCAAAGAGCAGGCCGATCATGTCATCCCCATGATCTACCTTTAATCCACTGAGGCCCGCAGCATGAAATTCTTGAATGATGTCTGATAGGAACAATGTAAAGAGGGAAGGCGAAAGAGATTCTCCTTGAAGGACACCTGATTGGATGAGAATGTTAAATAGAACAATTTTCATATTGATTTTCGGGTTGAACTCAGCTTGGTTGTAGAGATTTTTCAATATTCTTATGAGCTTCCCACTTAAACCCAGCCTATTCAGTTTGTTCCATAGAAGGTTGTGGTCGATGGTGTCGAATGCTTTATGTAGATCAATGAATACAACGTACAAATCTTGTTTTTTCACTTTGATGTACAGAACTATTATACAATAGAATGCAAATAAGTTGTACGAGCATGACCTCCCTTTTCTAAATCCTGATTGTTCTATTGGAATTAAGTTACAATCTTCTGACCATTGCTTGATCCTTTCTCCGAGAATCGAGGTGAAGAGCTTTGTACAAGTGTTGAAGAGAGCAATGCCACGATAGTTCGAAGGATCAAGCCGATCACCTCTCTTGAACAACAAACTTAGAGCTCCTTTCGACCATTCAGCTGGCACTTTCTCAGTTCTCAAGACCTGATTCATTAGATTCAGTAAGTAATGGGTCCATTCAGGAGTGAGACATTTAAACACTTCATACGGGATTCCATCAAGCCCTGGAGATTTCCCACATTTGCTCTTGGAAATACATAGCTGCAGTTCTTCCAGCGTTATATCCTCTTCCAAGTAGAAAGTATTGTTACAAGTTGCCGGAGAAGGATTGGAATACAATGCCTGCAAATACTCACACCATTTGGAAGTGCTGATTGGATTTTCCTCAAAGCCCTTCGGATTCAGTTTTCTGACAGCAGCCCAAAATTGCCGGGAATTTTTAACAAACGAAAGACTAGAGATAATTTCATCTTGATAAATTAACCGGGTTCGCTTCAAAAGATTACAATAAGATTTCTTTGCGACTGAGTACTCACCAAATACATCATTTGCATATCTGCTATTCTTAAGTTTCTTGTATAACCTTTTGACGTTTCTCCGGGAATCTCTGCACTCCTCGTTGAGGTGGTTCAAATTTGTATGTATATTTGTCTGTTCGCTCATTTCTGGCTTCCCTAATGGTCCGATTGTGATGAAATTTGGTACAAAAATCCGTCGTCCAATTTGAAAGGTCAAGTTCGTTAACTAGCAGAATCCGCCCACTGGAAGATGGCGTTTGAGGCGAAATTCGCGCAAAAAAATCGTAACGCTTACGTTTTTGACTTTATAAGCTTGTAAGTACTCGTTTTATAGGCTTCTTGCGCTTGGAAAACGAATGAAACCATTTTCAAGGCGATAGCTTTAACCGTTTTCGAGAAAATTGGAAAAATAGTTTTCGAATACCGTTTTTGGTTTGGGTACTTAGAATCATGGGATTCAGTTGAAACATTTTCTGCATGATCTACTTTCATTAAAACTAATATGTTGAAATTTTTGTTACGTTTGGAGTTTAGGAAGGGTTAGAATAAAATATTTTATTAACAGACATAAAAAGTTTTGGTAACTTTGTATACTTTCCTTAATATTTCGAAAAAGGTTGAGAATATTGGCAAACGGAGGGTTACCACGCGAAAGCTTACTAAATGGTCTACAAAAATGGTTCTAATGAAAGTTTTGATTAGGCGATGTCAATCGGAGAAATAAGTGCTTTAACTTTGAAGTAATTGATTTCGTTTATTCGAACGGTTCTTTTTGTTTGTTTTTATTTTTTGTTGTTTTTTCATTGCTTATAGTCGGATAATGTATTTGACAATAAAACAGATTAATTAAAATAAGAAAAACAATTCATTGCTAAAAATATATCAGGCTGTACCGTATGAAAAGTTTTGGATTTGCCGATTTCCTTCAAATGTCTTGAAACTGTCAAGGCTCCTACTCTGCGTTCTATGGCATATTCCCTAGTGTTTTCAATTGCTTATAGTAGTCAAATGTATTTGCCAATAAAACAGGATACGTATAATTAGAAACGATATTTTATTTTTGCGGAATCTTGGGAGTCTCAGATGCCGTATGAATATCTATTAGGCCCCCTTCGTATATTTTCCTTAATGTCTAGAAAAGGGTTAGGAAATCGTGCCAAGTGAAATATAACAGTTCGAAAGCTTACTGAATTCTCCACAAAAAATGTTTTGAAGAAATGTTTGATGGAGTTTCGTTTATTTAAACGGATCTATTTGTGTGTTTCCCGCAGTTTTTTTTTCACTACTCGTTATTTTTGTACTTGCTTATAGCAGTCAAATGTATTTGTCAGTAAACAGGATACGTATAATTAGAATCAATATTTTGTTTGTTACAATTCGAAGATGCCGTATGAATATCTAGATTACAGTACTGGTGTTGAATTGTTCTAAGTATTCCCTATTTTCATCTGTTGCCCATAGTTTTTTATTGTTAGTAGTTTTTTCTTATTGATTATAGAATATAAATCTATTTGGCTATAAAACAGGATACGTAAAATTAGTGACAATATTTCGGAGATTTCTGAGCGAAATACTTTTAAGATTTTCTACCACCACGAACGGCTTATTTCCTCTATTTGTATCCACTAGATAGGCTTTATTTTGCATATTATTCTATATAAGTTTTATTCAGCAGGGGATTCTGATGAAATGTCGTGTTTTTGCTGTGGATTTTAAATACGATGTATCTAAGATTGGATAACATTAGCGAGTCTACACAATTAAGAACCGACGACGGAGGATCACTTCTTGCTATGATTTAGTCTACATATGTATATTAAATTATTACGGGCGGTTCAATGCCCGTAGAAGCAGAAGGTCCGCAGGAAATTTACCTGCTAAGAGCTAATCCTCAAGAGCTGTAAATATACCCCAGGTATCTGCCGACACAAATACAAAGCCTAGGCGGAGAGCACCCCAAAAACACAGATCCAAACATAGGTTATATACTAAATATTCATAAAGACTACTTAGTTGTAACCCGATTCATCAATTAGCAATCAATAGTTTTCCACACAGGTTATATACTAAATATTGATAAAAAGTATTTAAGTAGAAAAAAAAAAAAAACAAGATTCCTCAAGACTTGTTTTTGGTCCATTTGTATCTACTCCATATTCTTAATTAGGTATATTATTCTATATATTGACTCTTTATTCGTCAAGACTTGTTATTTGTCCTTCTGTATCTACTAGATAGGCTTTATTTGGCATATTATTCTATATAGGCTTTATTAGGCAGGGTATTCTACTCAATCTTTCTTGTACTTCTTCTTGATCCTTCTGTACATGGGCGTATATAGAAAACAATTTCGGGTGGGGCTGGGAAAATTTCGGGGGGGGGGGGGCTGAGACCATTTCCAGGGTATGGAATACTAAATATTAAGAGCTTGGAATAGTTTTAGGCAACTAAAACGCTATTAAACGTAAAATAAAATATGTTCTATGAACTAAGTGATCTTATTTAATTTATTTTTAAGGGTTTTACGACATGTTTTTATCATCAATTCAAAATTTCGGGAGGGGCTGCAGCCCCCTCAGCCCCCCATATACGCCCATGCTTCTGTATACACTAGAAAGGCTTTATTAGGCATATTTTGTATTGATTTATAGAGCTTTGCTTTAGAAAGAGAGCCGGATTGTGTAATTTCCGCTTCTGTGTATAAGTTAGCTACTGTCGGTCTCCATGACGCCTTAATATCACTTTTATTCGAGATGTTCGAGAGGATTTTGACAATTTTCACGAGATATATAAAAAAAATAACTTTATTTCTTTTCTAAGCTTGTCAAATGACACTAGGTACAGGAACGGAACCGCGCTAAGATGATGGAGTTCCTGCGAGTCGGACTTTTTTTTTTTTCTAAATCGAATGAAACCGGCCCCAGGTTTCTATGTTAATCCGTTCTCCAGGTATTGACATTATTTCGCTTTTGACCATTTGGCCACGCTGTGCGTCGTTCTATTTGAAATAGGAAATTAATTATTCGTGAAACTGAACCATGTACTACTGGCTGAACAGCTGAAAATCATCCATTTCTTTAGGCATACTATCTTGCATTATGTAATCTTTGTTTTATTTCATAGTATAATCCTTTTAATCGTTTTGTTTATACAGTTCTGGCCGGTTCATCCATTAGTGGACCTATTTATAATCACAGTTTCGAGATGATATAAACATCCTTAAAAGAATAAATATTTGAGCTAAAACTTAGAGTGTGATTAAACTTTTATAAAATAATTTCCCCCCTAGTTGACCTTTTTTCATAAATTCTTTCGATTAGTTGGTTCCAAATAAAAAGATTTCTTCACCTCTACTAGAGACAGCTTTCATAGCTTGACCTTTCATTTTATTTATTGAATATTTTATTTCTTAAAAGGAGGCCCTGTGGCCGTGAGCGTTAAGGCGTGAGCACTTAACACTCCGTCGGCCAAAGGGTCGTGGGTTCGATTCCCACTAGGAGTGGTGGCTTTTCTTTAGAAAAAAGAAAAGGCATCAGCTCTATCCTGGCTAGAAAAGGGTGGTAACCTATAGATAACCCGTCCTAAAATTCATAGTTAATAATAAACAGACGTCAATATTTCATAAATTTAATATTTCTTAAAATAATTTTAATTTATTTTCCCACTAATTGTAAGGGCATGTTTTTATTATTGAGAAAGGTTTCGTTTTTGTATTTTATTCATTTTTATTTGTTCTATGTTATTTATTTCTGAGACATATAACATTTTTTCATATTTTGTCACACCGCTTTACTTACGTTTAAACTGTTAAAATGGCTGACACATTGAAATTTTTATGTTATATTCGTGCAGAATTACAAGTCTACGCGGGGGCGGTGAGAAGCTTTTCGAGGGCACGTTGTTAGTTCAGATCGCTGATAACAGCTCATCAATATCCTACCGAGGCCCGGGATGACCGTCAAAAATTAATCAGTCACAATCTCCAAACCTTATTAACGCTGCTAGTCTAACAAGATTCATATCTTGGTAACTGGTTTACATTCTATAATTTAATGCTAGTGTTTAAAATAGCCGAAATCATGTCATTTTAATTATTATAGATGCTGAAATGTAGTCTAAATATAGAACTAATCTTATTGCGGGATCTTTCAGTAGGGCCTTTAAAATAAAATTATTATTCACTAGCTGAATGCCCGTGCTTCGTCACGGCAGATAAGTGGTTATTTTATCACGTTGAATTATGTACCATCAAAATTAACGCTACTATGTATACAATTTTGTGCAGTTTATTATAGCACGGTTCCCGCCATGCTACATGTGATATCTGGACATTGGGGCGCTACGGACCAGTGTCAAGAAACAGATAACCTAGAGATAACCCGTTATCTATAGGTTACCAGTAACAGGAATTTAAGGGTTCGGGATATTATTACCTCGGATAGACCACTACCAGGTACAGGGTAAACTCTATGAGGGACAAAATCACAGTTTATTTCTAGTAATTCAAGGTCTTCCATCGTAGTTGAAATGAAGCTCAAATTGAAATAATATTATGAAATAAATACAGTACGCTAACAGCTGACCTGTTGTCTTTGGATCGCTTGCTGTCTTGGCTTGCCTTCTCTCTAACCAAATATAAATTCAAACCCCTCTAGAAATACTTAAAAAATCGAATATCAAAAAATCCTTTCTTAGCGAGTGTTTACGTTCTAAAGGGAGTGCCCATGCAAAATTTCATTTTTTCTGTCAAGTTGATTGGGCCGGGCGATAATAGGTCAGTGAGTGAGTGGTATTTGACAAATATATAGTAGAAGATAACACGTTAACTGCCATATGTATAAGTTTTGAAGGGAGACCAGAGTTATATGTATAAATTTAATACACATTTATACAGCCATATCTATCATATGTATAAATTGTATGTATTAGTCTGATACAACGTAGGTAGGGCCAGTTGTAGCAAGTTGATACAATGTTTTGTACTCATCTGACAGAAGATTGTCCTTGAATGGCCTGTGGGTGAAAAACTTTAATTTATGTACAAAAAATTCATCCCTGCTTTTGAATAATAAAGGAAAACTATAGCCATAGCCGCGGGGAACATACGTACGTATGGCACTTAATGTGTTGACAGATCCATCCACAATTTCAAAATATCATAATTACTGGAAAGGAAGATGGAAGTGATGAAACTTGACTCTCACTAAAGGCAATAGTAAGTCTTATTGGTCTTGTATCTATAAGTATTCTCTATTTTTTATCCAATTAAGTATATACAATTGCCTTTCTGTTTTGGTTGCACCAGTGAAATTGTAGCATTTCATTTTGGTTCTGTAAATATTGCACAAAAAGGCCAGATGTTTTTCAAATAAACATTCAGAAGGAAAAACGGTTACCCTGTTAACGGTTGTGTCCAGCAGAGTTGGGCAAACGTTAGCGCGCGCTAAAAGCTGATACCTCTCCGCTACTTTAGCGAAACTGTAGAAAGCCAGCGCTAATAATTAGCGGTTAGCGGCGGCAGTGCGCTAACCGCTAATCTATTTATGAAATATCGTAATTGCTAATAGCTTAAGCTATAGTTACAACTTGTAACTATAGCTTAAGCTATTAGCAATTACGATATTTCATAAATAGATTAGCGGTTAGCGCACTGCCGCCGCTAACCGCTAATTATTAGCGCTGGCTTTCTACAGTTTCGCTAAAGTAGCGGAGAGGTATCAGCTTTTAGCGCGCGCTAACGTTTGCCCAACTCTGGTGTCCAGGTTGTTCGGCTTAGCTGATAATTAAATTGAGGTGGGACCTAGCTCATAGCACCCTATCAAACGTACACGAACTTGCTCAGCACTTATAGTTGTTCATTGAGGATAAACATCAGGAAACCAGTGTAGAATAATAATTTAGTATGGAAATAGCGTCAGCATAAAGTGCTTCCATATAATCTTAATCTTTCGCGCTCAACGTAACGAAGTCTTCTCGTTACGTACAGTACTTCAAGCTGCCTTGTCTCCGACTAAGTTGGAAACACCCTTGATTATGCACTAACCTATTTGTTGAGAAAATAACCACGTTTTGGTCCCTTAATAATTAAATTGAAAAAGCGTAATTAAGAATGAATATTAAAAGAAATGCATTTCAAGTCATTAGGAGAACTTGGAGTGGAGCAGGATAAACATGGCTATTAATGAGCCCACCTATTTTAAAATATTGCTGAATTTCAAAAGTATTATACAATATAAGCATACAAAGCTGGGGGAATGAAGCTGCTTGCTTAAAGTGTTCTCTGGGTCAGGCAGATCATTTTAAGAGGATAGGAGAGCAATGCCTGGTAGTGTAGGAGTGTTTAAATGTACCTACCTAAAATATTCTTGAAACTAATTGTGGTCTCCTTTTGACTGTATTCTACGATTGGTAAAAAATTCTAGAGAAGTTTCATACACACAGTTCAATATTTAATCAGTTTCATTTAAGGGGTAATGCTACCTTGTGCGATCAAAATCAAATTCATTTTCTTGAAATTATAAATAACAAAAACAATCAATAATTTTTAATTCTTTATATCAAACGTTTTATATGGCATGTTAAAGTATTAAATAAAAATACGTTTTAATTCTTCGAAAAAAATAAATGCGGCGCTGTGTCTGACAAACGGAAACCCTCCTTTAGCACGGGCGATAGTCTGCTGGTGGCAATTTTTAATCCAAAACGTAAAACTAAAATTATTTCGAAAGAAGAAGGGTAAATCTAGTAAAGTGGTGAACAATTATTCATTTTCTATTAAAAAAATCCGTCGAAAATCGGTCATAAAATCATTAAAATTCAATAAATCGACAAAATCCTACGTACTTTACGAGCAAATATCGTGGGGATGCTGCAGTTAAAATTTGAATTTGATCGTTCAAAAATTGAAGATGCCAGAGTATCGCCCGATTTGAGAAACATAGTTTAGTGAAAACGACTTTAAAGTTAAATGTTCTGAAATGTTCATTTCTTTCCTATTTATTTTTTTTTCATACATTCTTCTAATAAAGATTAAAAAAATGGGTTTTAATTTTGAAATGTATTAAAGGAGGACCAAAAAAAATCTTAACAATTAAAAAGGGACCATTCGAAGCCCGCTCAAAAAATTATCTTCAAATCAGCACCGCGTTCTCTCGGCATTGGGATTTCGTATTTTTTGCCCATTTAAAAAATTTTTCTTTGCGTAAACATTCTTGGATATCATTTTCGATTAGATAAGGAAGAATTTTAGCCCATAAAAAAATTGTAAAAATCAATTTACAAGGTAGTATTACTCCTTAAAGATAAGAGCTATATTAAGTGGTTAAACAACTCAAACAATAAGCCTAAGAATTTATTTTGAGAATATGGAAAGAGGAATATTATTTTATTCCTTCCTCCGAGCCTTGAAAATTATTTTTCAATCAAACGTATTGGGCGCCTATCCGAGCCGTTATTTTCAAAGCGGGGTGTCAACATTTAACCCACCCTACATCCGATACAAACCCTCCCCCCCCCATAGCCCTGAAACCATCCCTAACCAACCCTTCACGCTTCAACCATCTTGATGCTTGGCTTGTCCGATTCATAACGGTTCATCGAACGCCGCCTCCAAATGTTTGCTCTATTCAAATTGGAAAGTTTCCTTTCTTGGTATTTTTTTCTCACCATACTTTTGTGTTTTATCTCATAGAATGTATATTTATAAACTTGAAATGAATGATATGCTGTGTGATTCAGGTCTTAGTAGCCAAACTCTAGGAGGTGTTTCTAGGAATGAACTTACTGTGGACTGTGCTTAGTTAGGATGGGGGTGATGATAAAAATTCTTGCAGTGTTTTCACCGAGCCGATAGTAAGATGGAATTAAGTCTCCCAAAACGTCCGAAAAAACGTTGTATTATGGTCACAAGTGTAATTTTTCTGGTTTTCTTAATTATAAATCAGGCCATGCAGAAAATAGTTGGTTGCATCATTTTTGAGCAACCGAAAAGAATTTTATTTTTATTTACAGACGCTCAGCGATATAGCCTATAAACAGCGTACCTGGTACACGCAGCCGTCTGTCTTAAGATTTTTTTGGGACTTTTTTGCTTCACCATTGTTCCATTGTGTAGATTTGGCTGTGTAAATTAGCCTTTCGTATGAGTCAAGGAATCATTATACTAAATTTCGTCTAAATCTTAGTGTTATTTATTTAACGTGAATAGACAAATATGTATAGACACACATACAAACACAAAACACTTTGCAGAGTCGTCCCAGAGTTGCAGTTACTCTAGTGATGTCCTTAGTGCACACTGGGAAGACTGTGTAGTCAGTAATATTCTCTGGTTGCCTTCATTTCCCCATTACCTGTCTGGGATCCGATTCCGACACTTTAAGCACGATGATAAAGATGATAAAATCTTTCGTGCGCTCATTAACACGCATTAATCGAGTGCTCAACCGTTGATCCAAGCTTGCCCTCTTCTCTCATTAGTGATCAATACATACGATTAATACGTTTTTAATCACTACCCGTATCTAGTGTATTGTTCACTGAAGACGTCAATAACCCCTTGAATCTTAAGGATCTTCTCCGAAAATAGACCATTCTTGAATATACATCGGTCTCCTCGATACTGGAATAGATCTAGTCAAACTTGCTTAGGACTGGAGCTGATGGAGTTCTAGATTAGTTTCAGGTGGAGTAGTTCAGACTAACCTACATTCGCTGGCTAATGAATAAAGTTAATCCTTAGACTTGGGATATTAATGTTATCAAATTTGGGTTTGACAATATTTGGCTTCCAGTAGGACACTATTAATTATCCATTAGCCATCCAAGTATCATAAATTAAAGATTTGAACTAATGGATTTCATCTGATACCCCTTATATTTTAATGGGTTATTTTAATTTAACCTAAGGAATAATATAATAAAACACTATGTAAAAGGAGTGAAATGCCCCTATAAACAATTACTGTATAATTTATTTATTTATTTGTTTCTTGAGCTTCGCAACAGAGGCAATTTCCTCACTTTAAACAAGCATCATACATAATAAATTTAAATATTGGTAGTCAACAGTTAATTGAAATTACAGTGAAATATTAAAGTACAAAAACAACCTCATATAAAGTGAATTTAACTACAGTTCATATAAAGTGAATTTAACGTAAGTAAAACAGCTGTGGTATTTTCGCACTTATTAATATAGTAAAATACCAACTCATGGAAAACCAATGCAAAAAATGATATAAATAAAACGTTTTTTACTTCTTCTTGAATTTGTTTTGTTCTTCTTTGCGTGGAGTAGGTTCTTTTTTCCCGGTTGCACGTTTTTTAGGTGATAGACCTCTCGAAAATGATGTTTCCCTTTTCTCGTCTTTGGGCGATGCAGCTCTCAGAGAAGTAGCTAATTCCTTAGCATCCTTTTCCACATCTTCTTCTTTCCCTATCTTCCTTTCATCAATACTGAGTTTAGATTTACCTGGAGTCTGAACACCATACACACCATCAATATGTGAAGGAGAAATCCCTAACAAAGCCTTCTCAAGATTTTCCATTCTCTTATACACGTTTTCTGTGGACTTCAATAAATCCTGCAAATCTTGTTGTTTTTGTATTTCACCGTTGTTCGTATTTTTCTTCGGTTCTGGCACTTTTTTCTCAGAAAGACAATCACGGCGTCGTTTTTCTGGGAATTTTAGTTGTTCGTCGGATGTTGAAGTGTGAGAAATAGGTATACATCCAGTCTCTCGATTCAATATGTTGACAGCAGTACAGGTCTTCTTGAAGGCTTCATGTTCATCAGTATTAGGAAGGTCTTTGGAATTATCCGTTGCAGTTTTTTGTGCTTCGGGACATGCAGCTGCTAAATGAGGACCTTTACATATAAAACAGCTGATTTTATGTAAATCAAGAAATACTTTCCACTGTTTTTCATTAACTGTCATAATTAATGAAGAAGGGAGCTTATCAATGCCTTCAGGATTAATAAACAACTGCCTCCTATGACTAAGTACATGTGATAACCTTGGATCATGAAGGCCTGCTCTTAAATACTGTATGGGCGAAACTATTTCCATTCCTAGCTTCTTCAAAGCTTCTTCTATCGCTTCATTAGGGATTTCAGGAAAAGCATTGGATACAACTATCCTTATTCCTGGCTCTATGAAGCGTCTCAATAAAATAACGTGCCCACGAATATTTATATGCCTCTGTTGGTTGACTAGCTTATCTACTTCCAGCTTACTATTAAAGTGTACACAGAATCTGCGTCCTGATATATAGGAAGCAAATTTAATAGTTTTAGCATCAACTATATCTGCTAAACTTAAAACATATTCTTCTTGTTTTATGCCTTTCACAGCATTTAAAACTACAGCAAAATCACTAGAGCACAAAGGACTAGCTTGTAATACTTGAACATTAGAGGTTATGTCTACAAGCGACTCCATAACGGTTATTATTTTAGATATTGTGTCACTATTTATTTTAATCTTCTTACTCACTCAACTTTTTGTCAGTAAATCACTTCTTTTTAACTCTATTGCTTCAATTGGGCTTCACTTTCTTGAAGAAAAGTAATTTTTTCTTTGATGAACTATATGCATGTAGGTACTTTTTACTGTATAATGTAACCATTAATATAAGGCAGTTAGAAATAATTTGGCTTATTAGGCGCAGAAAAATGAAATTGGTTTTGGTTAAAATTTGGTTCTTCATACAGAGTTTGATGGTATTCTAACTTCAATTATTTATTTGTCGTGGGAGAACTTTCATGAAAAATTAATATTGGCTCAGTGGAGCTTGACGAACTACTGTGGAAAACATGGGTGAGTACCTGCAAATACCACCTGGGATTTTTGCACTTTGTCCGTGGTTTCTTGTTCAATATGTATGTTTAAAAAGGAGCGCCCGTCGTTCAATCGGTATGGCTATCGAAAAGAGGCTACGGGACTAGCCCTCCTTCGGAAGTTGAGATAAGTCCCCGTCAGTTCTCCTCCGGAGGGAAACCGTAGGGGGGTTTTAACTTCCGAGCCGGTGTCCATTCCTGTTGCTAGAGGGTCCTTAGCAGTATGGGTGGTGCTGATGGCAGGGGCGATGTTGTGCTTCGCCTGTCGGAGCGTAGTGGTCATACGGCTAGATGTACTGCTGTCGAGTTTCTAGAACGTAATGTGGTTCTGAACTGAGGGAGACTCATAGCACTCGGCTCCAGGGCGGTAGCCGTGCGTAGTTTGTATCCAACCCTCCCCGAAGATCATCTCGTGAGCCCCACGGTCCACAGTGTCACGACTATAAAGGGTAAGAAGTCAAAAATCATATTTTTGTTCAGGCAAGGTTTATTTTTTTTTTCTGTTATTAAAAAACACAAACATGGGAGAAAAAGACGTTTCGACTTTTACAAAATAATTTATTATTGTAATAACTTACTTAAAATACATATGGAGACTTCCGCATGATTTTTACTAACTTATAATAAATATATAGAGAGCTTTCAAAAATAAAAAAAAACCATATTCCTTCTCAGAATCACTAGATTGTAAACAAATAATATTTTTATTTAAAATTAGGTATGATAAAACTTTCGCTTTAATGTTTTGTTGTTGTTGTTTTTTTTCGGTTTTGCGGCTAACCTTTCCTTAAATTGACAAATACGGATCTGATTATAATAATCTCGTAATGATAATTATCATTACGAGAAGTAGTTTATGAAAAGACACGTATCTGGTTCATTACTGCGCCAGATGTTGTACAGTTGTGCATTGGTTATGAAATCTTAAACCACAAAATCGCTGTAAGGGGCAGTCAAAAGTAGGTAAACTTGGTATCAAAATAATCGCGAAGCAATGTACTATATATGGTTAAAATATTTATTTATTTTTATTATTTTTTTTAAAGCAATTCCAATGTTGAAACAATTATGAGAATTTTACATAATTGAAACCTTAGAACTTACCCTTTTTGGACTGTTGGCCAAGATTAGTCAATCAACGAAAATATTGGAACAGCCAAAGTAAAAATTTACTAACCGAAGAAGTTTTAATATGTTTATTTATGTCAAACATTCAAGTTAATCCTTAGCTTTTAAGCTATGTTTTTATCGTTCAATTCTGATGTTTTCTTTCTGTTCCAAAGTTCTAAGTTTAATATTAACCACCAAAAAATGTTTGTTCAAACTTTATTTTTCTTATTTTTGAACACTGCTCGTGGACCCTGTGCGATCTTACGAAACCCCGAGTGCTCGCCGGGTTATCCTTATCATAATGACCCAGGGAGCGTGATAATAGAAGAGGTGCCTGTTTTAGGGCTATCAAATGCTAGGCACGACCCCTTTGCGTTTCCCACTTTATGGGGCGCACACTCCAGTCACATTGTTACAATTAAATCGTCATTTGTCTAATGTCATTTCGTTATTATACCTCGTAACTCAATCTTGGTGGAACAAGTCATTTGGTGTTATGTTTGTTCTTCTGTTGTAAGTAGTTTTTTTTTTTTTAAATACACGTATTTATTTAAATTAAGTCAATGAAAAATTACTTCATACTCGTTATATATTTAATTAAAATTAAGTTACGTGAATTTACAATTTCGAAGAAATAGCTTTTGGCTTATATTTATTAATAAAGAGTGTCCCGTGGCTTCCTAAATAAAATGTTATAGCACCTAAATCAATAAACGGATATGGAATGTGGCTTTATATTGCTTTCTGTTCTAGCCATTCTGACGGTTAATAATACTTATATCACATGGAACGAAATACTCTACACACGTTTTTCATATTTTCCTTTAGGATTTTATATGTTTGGATTTTATATAATTAATTTTGTGGTAGACCACTCTTTTCAATTAATACTGGAGTAGCTAATTATGAAATTTTATGAGGGGTTCTTTGACGTGGAGAATCGAAGCTAAGTCTATATATTATATTGTGACCTTGATATGTTATAGGTTTCCATGGTCAATGAGCGAGCTAAGAGGGAAGTAGACGTAAAAGAGGCTTCTTGAAATCCACACAAAAAGTCCGCAAAACGATTTTTGCAAAATAAGTCGTCTTGAATATGTTTTCAGAGCTTGCTGACTCCCTAGCTCTTGGAAATCACGCGTACAAACCTGAATTATGAAATATTGGAATCGTGTTAATATTAAGCAATCTCGCGCTAGACTGATATCATTCTTAATAACACCCTTTCCCACCTCTTGATAGCACTTTTGGAACACCCTTTCCCAACAAGAATGAAATGTAAGAGGCAACCATTCAACATAAATGAGAAAAATATATTTATTTATTAAAATTTAACGTCCATTTATTATTAACTACGAATTTTAGGACGGGTTATCTTCAGGTTACCACCCTTTTCTAGCCAGGATATGGCTGATGCCTTTTCTTTTTTCTAAAGAAAAGCCACCACCCCTAGTGGGAATCGAACCCACGACCTTTGACACCGGGCCCCCAAGCAAAGTATTTAGATATCATAAAATCCCCATATTTCTCCTTTACATCAATTATCAACGCTCTTTCCAACACAATATTTCCACAATATCGGACTTCAACAGATTTTTACAATCAATAACTGAGGTATGTTGTTACGATCCCCCATTAGAGCAAAACTTTTACTGTTGTTGCTTTGCTTCCGCATATGCTCTTACATGTTGTTAGCTGTCCGCATGTTTGGTGTGCTCCGAGAGCGGAAGTAGCTTAATAAGTCTTGGGAGTCTCCTTTTCGCATATCTGTGACGCTTTGATATGAGTTGACCCTTAGGAATTTTGCCATATGAAAACATTTTTTAGCCGGGTTGGATATTTTTTAAAATAATTTCGAATTTTTACGTCCACATAATAATGTAGTTTCAATGAAAACCTTGATAACTATTTTGACTCATTACAGAAAAGGAAAAAGAAAGTTGGGTTGGTCCAATCACTAATTACCCAAGAATATAATGAACTCCTTCATATTAAACGAAAAGCATTGTTCCAAAGATTCCTTGTATACCATGGATGCCTATCAGGTTGGCAACGTGTAAAGAGCTATAGTGCGTCTCGTTCATTTATTTTCGGCACCACCCTTGTAAAATATGTATATTTCATTGAGCAGCCTTCGGCTCTTGACTTGTTCTACAATATTCCAACAGAATTCGCTACAATTGTTGTTACCTATTTAAATACTGTCCAAAACATTGGCGTTGCTATAAACATAGCAGTAAGATGTTGCCAGGGATAAAGGAATTGAGCTGTCTTCTTAGTTCCATCCATAAGTTAGGTAACGTCTGAGGATTTGAAAAATTAATTTTACCCTTCCTGACATTCGGGTTCATAATTATCCAGCACATCGTTATCGGTTATTTTGTTAACCGTTGGTGGCGAATATTTTTTCGGCTAAGAAGGGCGGATACGTATATCATCTCCTAGCTTAAAGAATATATTAAATATTGGCACTCATAATGTATTTTTTTTTTTTTTTTTTTTTTTTTTTAATACTTTCCTTACTTTAAAAAAATCCGAAAAATTATCCGAAAAATTAATATCTGAGGGCGATTTTTACGAAGAAAAATGACGTTTATATTAAGGACGACGTCACTGCAAATATTTTTAGATCTTGTGCTGGCGTGGAATTATCCGCAGTTAAAATACAACCGGGGAAATAAATCATGACGGCATTTATTATATTTAGATTTCTTATAAAAGCAATATCGAGAAATACATGAGGATATTCTAAGCCCCTTGTGACTTTCGAGCCAGGAGCTTCATCTGTGAGAAGTTATTTTCACTAACTAATTCATTCCGTTCGAACGGTTTAATTGCCCTTTTGAAATCGTTTGTGAGAAAAATGAAACCAACTAATAAGTGGAAGATTTAAATTGAGGGCGATGGAGCATGCTGTGCCGTTAGCTTCGCTCCTTAGGGACTTGCCTCGAAAATTTTAATTGGAAAACTCGCCTTTCGGATGACTGACCAATATTGATATCGGCTTCCCCAATAATCCAGGGTGAGGCGTGCAAGAATGCGCTTCGGCTTCTTCTACACTTTGATTAAAGGCGTTATCACATTATTGATCCATTTTCTTCATCAACGCTTTTCACAGATTTTCATTTTATTTTAATTAATTTAAATTTATATTAATAAAATAATCTATTAATTATTTGGGAGATGTGCATTCACTAACTAGCTAGGAAAATTATTTTTTTCATTTATTTATTTGCTTGCTGATATACCCGTCGTAAAAACAATGGCTCAACAGTCAGACTGTACAATATAAAAATTTGTACATTCTGAATAACTTATTACTGCATGGAGAAGCAGAGGTAACGTACATGGTCTATTTCTTGTTTTCTCCCAAACATTCATCATTTCTATAGGACTCGTAGTCCAATGGAAATCAATGGCGCTTTAGAACTTTAGACTAGACCGTGTTTTTCGATCCCCTCTCAGCATACATCCGCTCCGGTCTGTCAGTAAAGACTGTTCAGGCGGCCGGAATATATACACGTTCAGGCGATCATAAATTTGGCTCTAGTGACTAGTTTCCTTTCATTTGAAGTCAACCATAAGTAGAAATAATAGCAAAATTTCAAAGATCTGCCATTTCATTCATCATCAACATAAAATTTTATTCGACATACAGACACAAGGAATTTCTTTCAAGGCTGGATTTGGTGTCTTTTATCTATGAAATGAAAGATTTCGTGAAAAGAGTTGATTCTATGCTGTGTACAGTTAAAACCATTATTATGTATTTATATAGTTTTCGTTCATTTACTTACAAGAAGATTACTCTTCCCAACTTTAACAGCATTCTTCAATAGTTTGACCACATACCAATTTTCTTACAACGTGTTCCCCTACTTACCAAATGCATGACTTTATGATTTAATTTTGGGAGGTCTAACATTGCTTTCACATAGTGTAATATATATATATATATATATATATATATATATATATATATATATATATATATATACATACAGGGTGTTCAAAACTCGATTGACACCCCCCTTTTTTTCCACAATTTTTGAAATTTAAAAACGAAACTTGGTGGGTTAACCTGGTCAAATGTACATTCGTTGGACCTAATGCACGACCCCTCAACTTTCTCCAGTTCTTCTCCAGAGACCCTAACTCTGGAATCTCCAATGGAAATGGGTTATTTTTATGACGGATTATTGTAGAAAATTGAATTTTATGTCGATCTGTCATTTTTTCGCTAAATCGCACCAATGAGTAACAAATTGCCAAAAACCAAGAAAACCCTTGTTTTTCAACACTTTTCTGCCAATAACGTAGAAAGTATCCCCGTAATGAAAAAAATAGTCGATATAAATGTTGTAGAGGATTAAATTTGCTTCCCAAAAAGTACTCTTAAATGCCTAAAATGTTAATAGGAATGGAGCAAAATACACTTTTGTTTTCAGAAAAGTGTATTATCAACGTGATCTTCATTAAAACTTAATAAACATTTCCTAAACTATTTTTGCTCCATCTAGTTTTGGATTTAAGAACGTTTGCAGAAAAAATCAAATTCAATTACTTTATAAAGGGATTAAAAAAAAAATATATTAAATTTAAATAAATAGAACTCACCTAATGGTTACAATTTTGTAGTCATTATTTCTGTTTTGGACGATTTCTTTTTTTTTTTTTTTTTTTTTTTTTTTTTTTTTTTTACGGTGCCTTGACATCTAAGCCATTAGTGCCGACATCAAGGATGCAGCGAGGAATTTTCCCAACGAGCCGTGAGATAAGAAAATTCCTGCCGCCGCACAGTGGGGCCAAACTACGTTTCGAGTTTCAAAAAAGACTACAGCCTCCAAATCTTAACCGATATGAATGCGTTTTTTTTTTTTTTTTTTTTTTTTTTTTTTTTTTTTTTTTTCTTTTTTTTTTTTTTTTTTAAATGAAAGCTAATAAAATTTAGGACAACTTTTTCAGACCAGATTTTTGTTTTCCCTGTTTATTAAATTACGTGTAAATAATTCACAAACTTTTACAATCAAATATAAAATAATATTTTATTTTTTATTTAACTTAATAGCAGTACTGATGTCGTTGAAATTAAACATTCAAACCCCACTGTGCGGTGGCAGGACTTTTCTAATCTCACGGCTCGTTGGTAAAATTCCTCGGTGTACCCTGGATGTCTGCACTAATGGCCTAAAAAAAAAATGAAAAAAAAATCGTCCAACACAAAAATATTGACTACAAAATTCTAACCATTAGGTGAGTTCTATTCATTTAAATTAAATATTTTATTTTTTTAATCCCTTTATAAAGTAATTGAATTTGATTTTTTTGGGGCAAAATTGGTTTAGGAAATGTTTATTAAGTTTTAATGAAGCGTGATCACGTTGATAATACACTTTTCTGAAAATAAAAGTGTATTTTGCTCCTTTTCTATTAAGAGTTTAGGCATTTGAAGGTACTTTTTGGGAAGCAAATTTAATCCTCTACAACGTTTATATCGACTATTTATTTCATTACGGGCATACTTTCTACGTTATTGGCAGAAAAGTGTCGAAAAACAAGGGTTTTTCGGTTTTTGGCAATTTGTTACTAATTGGGGCGATTTAGCAAAAAAATGACAGATATAAAATCGACATAAAATTCAATTCTCTACAATAATCCGTCATAAAAATAACCCCTTTCCATTGGAGATTCCAAAGTTAGGGTCTCTGGAGAAGAACTGGAGAAAGTTGAGGGGTCGTGCATTAGGTCCAACGAATGTAAATTCGACCAGGTTAAGACCCACCAAATTTCGTTTTTAAATTTCAAAAATAATAATAGTAGTAAAAAATAATAGTTTAAATATTAGGAAATCCAATGAGTATTACATTGGAACATTAGTTAATATTTTTACCGAATTATGCGATTGAGCGAGATTAAGTTAAATTGATAAAATGTATAATACATAAATATTCTTTAAATAGTCAAATGATGTATCAAGTGTGCTTTCTTCTGCTAATAACTGTATTAGATTTCTTGGGAGTGAAATCATTTTAAATCTTAAACAGTATGTTAGTGTTTAATGCTTAAGATGTTGCATATTGTTGATTAGCTTTCGGTTCTTTTGTCAATAAATGTAAGTGTGCTAGTGTTTGAGGGTTCGATTTCTGCGATTATTGTACTTTGTTCTATATAATACTTGTTATAGGACAAAATACAGTAATGGTATAATAAATAAAGAAACATTAAATATACGCGGAAAAAATAGAGGGAAAAAGAGAATGGCAAGAACATAACGTTTGACAAATTTGAAAAGTATACGAATAATCATAAATAAAATTCAATTCTTTAAAACTTAATGCAGTTTTAATTAATTAATGAACCTTTTTATCCGTTTTAAAACGACAATTAATCTCGTTTATGACATTACTTAAAACACTCACTTTATGTAAAATTATGAATGGTCTTATTTTCATTATTTCAGCGATGCTTGGATTGATGGTATTTCGTTGGATGCATCTAAGGGTGCGTTTACACTTGATATTTCTGGCAGGAAATATATGTCTCGATATATGTCGCGATATAAGTGTCGGATAGATATTCTCTTGCAAGTTTACATACGGACAGAAATAGCTAGACATTTATGTCATGGATATGTATGGGACAGTTCTCGCTTTGCAATAAATGTCCGGCCTGTTTACACTCAGACATATATGTCCTGTCTAGTCCATTCTGCTTGGTATAGAAGTTTCGGCAATATAGCTAGAAACCAAGATATTTCAGTCTGACGTTTATTTCTCTCTTTATAATCAGCGTATTCACCTGACGGTATAGAAGTGTCGACACTTATTGCTCGGGATAGAAATATATATCTCAGACATAAATTGCTCATGGTTTACACTAGTCGCAATTTCTGTCTGACATAAATTTCCTGAAATAACTATCAGGTGTAAACGCACCCTAAGGGTGCGTTTATACCTGACACTTCTCGCAGGAAATATATCTCAGGTGTCAAATAGATAATTATCATAATTATTATATCCGACACTTGAGATACATTTCCTACGAGAAGTGTCAGGTGTAAACGCACCCTTATTGCTCTTGATAGAAATATATATCTCAGACATAAATTGTTTACAGTTTACATTAGTTACAATTTCTGCCTGACATAAATATCCTGCAATAACTATCAGGTGTAAACGCACCCTAACTCTTAATTTATTATATCTCCGAGTGTCTATGGTTTCTTGAATTTCAAGGAACGCATATTCGCATATCTGTCCACTATTTCGCTCCGATTTCTTTCTGTGTATAAACTTGCTTGCCTGTTTTGGTTAGTACTTAGTGGTTTCTCTTTATGACTGAGCCGATAAGTCTAAAATATAACCTTATTTTGGAATATTAGAATTAGAACAGAACGTATTTCTCGCCAAGCGCCTGTTGGTAGGGCACTAAGTAATTAGAAGAAGAAGATTTGTGATGTTGCGATCCCGAACTGTTAGTCGAGGCCCTTGGCAGGATATTTTTTGGCAGCGTTACTCGATACTTATGTGTATATCATTTTCTCTATTAATAGACAGTCTATCTAACAAGGTAAGGGCAACAACATTATAAAGAGAATCAGTTTCTTACACTAGGCCAAGCTAGTTCCTTTTTCCAATGTGACTTGAACTTTTAGCGCGTTCCCTACATTTCATATATTACATATATGTATATATATATATATATATATATATATATATATATATATATATATACATATATACATATATTACATATATGTATATATATAAATCCGCACCGTTTGACCAATTTTGACCGAACTTGGAATTATGGTAGGTCTTGATACGAGAAATCTCCTAGGCTAGGTCAAAAAAATCTACCAGCTGTCTGTCTGAATGTTTGTCCCTTATACAAATCCACACCGTTCGCCCGATTTTGACTAAACTCGGTACACATGTGGATCTTAATCTGAGGAGTGTCGTAGGCTAAGTCAAAAAAGTCTACCAGCTGTCTGTCTGTATGTTTGTCCCTTATACAAATCCACACCGTTTGACCGATTTTGACCAAACTTGGAATAATGGTAGGTCTTGGTACGAGAAATCTCCTAGGCTAGGTCAAAAAAATCTACCAGCTGTCTGTCTGTATGTTCGTCCCTTATACAAATCCACACCGTTCGTCCGATATTGACTAAACTCGGTACACTTGTGGATCTTAATCTGAGGAGTGTCGTAGGCTAAGTGAAAAACGTCTACCAGCTGTCTGTCTGCATGTTTGTCCCTTATACATCCACGAGCTGCATATGCCCGAGTTCGTAGCTCGCCAGGGACAACTATATATATTTAAGGGTCGAAGTCCTTAGCTCACAACTAGGTTTTAAACACAATTCATTTAATTTATAGAATCAAAAATTGTAATGAATATTCTATTTTAAACTTGTAAACAAATGTAGAACTGTGTTTTAATTATCCAAATATATGTATCCATGAAAATTGAAATTTTCTTGCTTGTCTATTTTGGCGTGGTATTGTTTAGAGCATACCCGAGAATGCAATTAGCTGAGAACATGTTTCATTAGCGGGAATATGCCTTGTAGAGCAAGACCGGCCGTGTAAATTAAACTGTGTCTAATAGTCTTCAATTTAAATCTACAATTATTGACAAAATATACTCCTTAAACGAAGGGAAATCGTACATTAAGTAGATTCTTGAGTAAAGTAGTACAAAATATTTGATTTTTTAAATTTCTTATGTCTCAAAAAACTAAAAAAGCCTTTTCGTATGAGTATACATGGCTTTAGGAGCTCCGATTTTGGTGGTTTCCAGACTACATTCCCGTTAGCTAAGCTTGAGATCTACATATGTTAGAGCAGCGTAGTGCACAAATCAACTAAACGATTGACAAATCGATCAAGTGTTATTTATGACTACTTATCAATCAAGGGATTAAATATTATCGGAATTAGTCATGATTAAATTATTCTTGTAAATTATTAGTCATAGGTCATATTTAGCATTAATCATATGTGAAATTATTCAATTATTTTATTAATAGGTACCTGCAGAGGGGCCGGAGCACATTGCTGACCACGTTATCTCTCTAGTTTGCCTTATAGTCAAGAATCAACGACCTCTATAGTATCTGCCTCTCTAGGTCCTTGTGGCCTCTTAGTGACTTACTCAAATCTTTAACGAGCCAGTATCTTGAATTACGATCGATGGAGTTTTGAACACACGTTTCAACAATTATTCATGTGTCCAATATCAAAACTTGCAATTCCTGTCTTACGTTCTATTTATGTTTTAGCGCGGTTCCTCCCTATCTCCATAGGGAGAACCCGCTTATGAGGTTGACCTCACGACGCAATACGGATGTGCCGACCAGAAACTTTCTCGTTTCAGACCCCATAGATCACGAAAATATAGGTGGTTCAAATTTGTGTGTGTGTATATATATATATATATATATATATATATATATATATATATATATATATATATATATATATGTTGTTTTTTAAGCTACTTCGCTGGGAATTAAATGTGTTGTTCATTCGGCATCTGTCTCCAGCGGTCTTGCTCCTCCTATCATCGCAATATTTCGCCGGATTCCTCTCCGGCTTCTTCTGGCCGGAGTGAAGGCCAGAAGAAGCCGGAGAGGTATCCGGCGAAATATTGCGATGATAGGAGGAGCAAGACCGCTGGAGACAGATGCCGAATGAACAACACACTCATATATATATATATATATGTATATATATATATATATATATATATATATATATATTTATATATATGCTTGTCTGTTAACGCTCTAGCAAGCTCAAAAATGGCCCGATTTTGATGAAATTTGGTACAAAAATCTGTCTTCTAATTTGAATGGTCAAGTTCGTTAACCAGCAGAAGCCGCCCACTGGAAGATAGTGTTTGGGGCGAAATTCGTGCGCAAAAAAATCGTCACGCTTAAGTTTTTGAGTTTATATGCTTGCGGGTACTTGTTTTATAGGTTTCTTAACATAGGAAATCGAATGAAACCATTTTGAAGGAGATATCTGTAACCGTTTTTGAGAAAAGTGGAATCAATGCTTTTGTAAGTCATTATTTTTTTGTGGGTACTTAGAATCGCGGGATTCAATTGAAATATTTTCTACATCTTGGAAATTAATCCCAAATTTTGGTTATATTTGGGGTTGAGGAATTATGCGAAAACAATTATTTTATTTATAGACATGAAAAGTTTTCGGATCTTCATACATTTTTTGTAAATATCTCAATATCGGTTGGGAAATCGTGAGAAGTGGAAAGTGACCATTTGAATGCTTACTAAATTCTCTACAAAAAAGGTTCTGTAGCAATATTCGATAGGGCAACGTCAATTAGAGATATAAGCACTTAAAGCTTAAAAAGTGTTTGTTTTGTTGTTTTGAAAGGGGTTTACTCTTTGTTTATGTCACCTTTTAATTGTTTGTTTTTTGTTTTAAATTGAATTTATCAGTAAAATTAGTATTTTAGTAAAATAAGCTAAGAAACGGTGAAAGGTATTGGTAATATGTTTGGAGCGCCTGTGGTAATCAAGATGGCTGTGGCTAATCATGATGACGTATGCTTAGATTGTTTTGAATTCTCCTATCTATATAACCTTCCTCATAGCCTACAACTGAAGTTATCGTTATTTCTTATTTTATAGAAAGATTTAACCACGACTGTACGGAATTTTATTTGCCATGAAGCACTTATTTAGTTGCTTATAACAGTAAAACGAATTTGCTAGTAAAACAAGATACTTAAAATGACAACGAATTTTTGGTTGTTTAGAATAGAGCCTTCTCAGCAGTAGTCGAAGAGTAAGTACGTTTTCAGCAGAGTTGGGCAAACGTTAGCGCGCGCTAAAAGCTGATACCTCTCCGCTAATTTAGCGAAACTGTAGAAAGCCAGCGCTAATAATTAGCGGTTAGCGGCGGCAGTGCGCTAACCGCTAATCTATTTATGAAATATGGTAATTGCTGAAAGCTTAAGCTATAGTTACAACATTTTGTCATCTCAAAGCTCACTTCCGGTCTGCTCTGAGCACCCTCTCTCCTGTTCCACTTCCGCTTCAATCTACAGGATTTCCGATCACATGAATGTGAATTTCGGTTACTTCCGGTCGACTCATGCCTATCACTGGGTAACTCCTGTTCGATCTGGCTCACTTCCGGTCACTCACAGACAATGGCACACTCTGACACTCCTTAATCTAGGTTACTTCCGGTCCTATATTCATCCCTGGGCCGTTTCCGGAAGTACCCCAGGGCCTTCCAGGCACTCATTATAGTCCGGAGGTGAACCGGCAGTGACCCGGAAGTAATTGAAAAAAACGGAAGTGAAACTGGAAGTGGTCCGCAGTTGTCCAGATTCATCCGGAAACTGTCCAGGAGTAATTTTGGTGACCCGGAAGCCATTTTGAGAAACCGGAAGTGGCCAAAGATGTCCAGATTCATCCGGAAACTGTCCAGGAGTAATTTTGGTGACCCGGAAGCCATTTTGCGAACCCGGAAGTAAAACCGGAAGTGGCCAAAAGTTGTCCAGATTCTTCCGGAAACTGTCCAGGAGTAATTTTGGTGACCAGGAAGCCATTTCGAGAACCCTGTAGTGAAACCGGAAGTGGCCAAAAGTTGCCCAGTTTCATCCGGAAACTGCCCAGGAGTAATTTTGGTGACCCGGAATCCATTTTGAATATCCCCGGGACATTTCCGGGCGAATTTGAGCAGCTTTTGCCCACTTCCGGTTTCACTTCCGGGTTCTCAAAATGGCTTCCGGGTCACCAGAATTACTCCTGGACAGTTTCCGGATGAATCTGTACAACTCTAGACCACTTCCGGTTTCACTTCCGGGTTCTCAAAATGGCTTCCGGGTCACCAGAATTACTCCTGGATAGTTTCCGGATGAGTCTGGACAACTTTTGGCCATTTCCGGTTTCACTTCCGGGTTCTCAAAATGGCTTCCGGGTCACCAAAATTACTCCTGGACAGTTTCCGGATGAATCTGGACAACTTCGGACCACTTCCGGTTGCTTACAATTACTTCCTGGTCACTGCCGGTTCAGCAATTACCATATTTCATAAATAGATTAGCGGTTAGCGCACTGCCGCCGCTAACCGCTAATTATTAGCGCTGGCTTTCTACAGTTTCGCTAAATTAGCGGAGAGGTATCAGCTTTTAGCGCGCGCTAACGTTTGCCCAACTCTGGTTTTCAGTACATAATTGTATTGACTTATACAGATTAAGAATTATCCGCTTCTGTGTAAGTTGGCTACTGTCAGTTTCGTGTCATTTGTGATGCTAATCTATTCCATTTCTTCGAGATGTACGTAACGGCGCTAAGATGACGCCGTTCCTGCGAGTCGGACTTTTGGTTCATCACACAGTCGACGAAGTGTGTGTGCTTTATTTAAGATCCGAGGTCCTTAGATTACCGTATGATTTTAAGTAATATATATAAAATAAATATTATTACTTTATTGCCTTTTTTTAAAAATTATCCTCCCCCCCCCCAAAAAAAGGAAGGATTTCTGTGGTCCGTGTAATTTAAAAGCACAATTGGTTTAATCCATTTCTCAGACCTTAATAAGTCCTTTATTTATTTTACAACGTTTCGACCTTCAGGTAATTTTCAATATCTAGAAGTAAAATAAACTAAGTATTACAAAAAAAAATATATATAATATAATCCTCTTATTAAATAATTTATATTAATTTAACCCGATCTCAATTTTTTTTTACAGCGCATCGACAAATCTTGGCAATTAGCGCCGACATCCAGGGTGCAGCCAGGAATTTTCTTTGCGAGCCCTGAGATGAGAAAATTCCTGTCGCCGGTGGGGATCGAACCCACCATCTCCCGCTTATGAATCTAGCGCGCTAGCCACTAGACCACGGGCTCGCTAATATAATTCGAATAATATGGGAACTTTTCGCGTTCATTGTTTATTCTTATCGCCCGTACTGTATAAATATCTCGGTGATTTTAATACCCAGCTGTTACTCAGGGATTGCATGACCTCCAAGATAGTCTATCGTCTTTACTACTTTCTCTTGTTGAGCACAACAAAAATAAGATTAAGCCTCATACCTTCAGTCATGCTCGTATTGTAGGTAAATTAACATTGAGTATATTACGGTTGGTTAAGATTAGACCAAATTAAATTTTATCGATAAAATAACAATTAAATTGTTAATGACTTAGTCGTAGAGAGTTTCGGTTGCGTGCTACGTCATGTTCCCGCTTGACAAATGAGTATTGATAAGGCATTCTGAGTGTTAGCATTAGCCTGCAGAGTTCCTTAGACTCAATTCTGGATAGAACTACGTTATTTCGATATTAGCTCAGTTATGTTATCAAGACAGGAAAGCTTTAATATGCTGACCTATCCATGAGTTTATGCAAATAACAAGCTTAGTTGAAATTTTTAGGTCTTAAAGTAATTTTTATGGTCTTGACTATAATTATAGTAGCAATTATTAGTACAACAAGTGATATCCATGAATAAAGTAAAATAACAAAATGGGCTTATCTCATATTAAAAAGTGTTTAAGAAGGAAATAGGAATAATTGTAAAGCAAATCTCTACTTTTGGGACGAACCAGTATTTTTATTGAACCATTCCTAGAAGTGTTGCATGCAAACTCAAATAAGTTTGGCGGAAGACCAAACAATATATGGTCTTCCCTTATGTGTAATTGAGGGGTTGGCGGATTCGGAGGGCTAACTCAACATCAACTTCACAGTAATTCCTTGTCAATTACTATATAATTTGTTTATTAATATAATACTCAGTACAGCCGTCGACTTACAAGCAAAACTGGCGACGAAAAGACCTACGCTTGACTTGAATACTGTGACTTCATCAGACTTATACAAAACATTACAAACTAACATACTGTACGAGTGGGAAAGTGAGTGGCTAAAAACTGACGCCAAATTGAGGGAAATAAAAAATACAACGAAAGCCTGGACAAATGAACAGTTCTCCCGTCGGGACGAAGTAATCCTATCCAGGCTTCGTATTGGACATACCTTACTTACCCATTCCTACCTACTAGACAGAAAGGACAGACCAACTTGTAGATATTGTAACGAGACTCTGACCGTTGAACATATACTTACCAACTGCAGACAACGCAATAACCTGACCATACCTTACGACTTACTGACAGAAGGTAGCCCACACATCAATGCATTACTCAAACATTAAAAAAAACTCTTTATTATACTCAAAAATTGAATTTATTAAATTTTGTCCGTTTGATTATTTCATTTATTTTTTTTTGTTTGTTTTTTCTTCTCTTAATTCTTCTTTCTTTTTCAAGTTTATTTCTTCATATATTTATATATATATATATATATATATATATATATATATATATATATATATATTTTCACATTTAAAGTTGACAACTGACGTTTAAAGAGTTTTTCGCCTCTGTTGCAGAACTCTATAAATTAAATATGCTCTTCGCTTTAGATGCGCGATTTATTTCATAAATAAATATTAATATATATCAATAAAAAAAACAATGAGACATCCCACAATTAACAAATGTTTTGAATATACTCTAGTGGACTTCGCCCTTATGGAAAAAAATATGAAAACGCATTTTAGTGACACTTCTTTTTGTTGAGTTCACTCTTCGTATTCACAACCCCTCAATGGAGCCTCGCTAAGATTTTTTAGGTTAAAATATACCGAGAAAAATAAAGATAACTTCTTGCAATGGCAATTCCGTACACCTGCTCAAGACTTTATTTTATTTTCCTTTTTTTTTTCTTTTTTTTTTTGAGATGACAAGAAAATACTTGTTGTGAATGACGTTGCAGAAAGAGGCGTCAAACTCATGCTGGATTACACTAACATTATCCCAAAGGTTGCCGGGGACCGAAGAAATTCCCAACTGCAACTAAATCCTCTCTTAGAAAAAAATATTATTCAATATTTGTATTTTTTTATTAATACATATAAAATTGTATTATCTATGTTTAAACGACATATATATACTAATCGGTTAGAAGATATTGACAGTAAAATCATATTTTTTATTGTCTTCAAATAATTAAGAATATCGTCTCTAAAGTGGCTTCTTTCTGATAATAGCTCATTTAGATGATTTGGGAGGGAAAATGTTTTAATGCTTCAACCGTCTTAGTAAGTGTTTAATAGTTAACATCGAGTTGAATATTGGATACATTAGTTCCTGTTCTCTTGTCCTTAAATGTGAGGAATTCTTCTGATGATCGAGGACCAGTTAGTGACTTAAGATTTGATTTTCCGTAGTTTATTGCCACTTTTCTGTAATTGCTTTGGTAATGCATGTTCAAGAGGAGTGTGCTTGTCAAAACTTTTCTCGTTTTTCCAGTAGTCCCTGGAGTATGAGGTAAGGTGAGTAGTGAGTATGTGTTACGTCTGTGCGAGTAGAGAACCCCAGACCAGGTAGACTCGAAACGTTTTTCCTCGCTGGAAGCCCACCGAGGCCCTAATGCCCTGAATATTACATAACGCCTGCTTGGAGATTCTCCGCTCAACTTCTAGGAACGTCAATGCCCTTCCACTCAGCTCACTTCCAGGGGAGCTTATTTCTTCCTAATAACTTCCACCTCCTTTCCCACTTTCATAATAGAGTAAGCCACGCCTAAGATGACTCGAAACGTTGCTCACGTTTTTATTCCCCTTATATTCTCATTTATTAATGTGTTTCCTTCCGCCTCGAGTGAGGAGAAGAAAATCGCGGAGCTGATAACCCAAAGCGAAATTCAAAAGATATTTTCACGTTTTAGAAAGCTTCCTAGACGAAAATACACTTATTCTGGGATGACACAATGTCGACATTTGGTCTTCAAAAACTTTTTTTTTTCTTTTTTTTTGGAGGGGAAATGTAGGATTTATTTAAATATTACGCGATTACACCATATTCAGCTCTGCTATATTGTCTTGGTAACCAATGCTAAAGCACATTTGCTTGAGAGGAAGTTTTCGATGGCTCATGTCATGGGCTGCAGCCCCCCCCCCGAAATTTTGATTTGGTAGTAAAAACTTGTCGTAAAACCCTTATAAATAAATTAAATAAGATCACTTAGTTCATAAAAAATATTTTATTTTACGTTAGTTGCCTAAAACTATTCCAAGCTCTAAATTTTTAGTAATCCATACCCCGGAAATGTTCTCAGCCCCCCCCCCACGACATTTTCCTAGGCCCTCCCGAAATTATTTTCTATATACGTCCTTGGCTCATGTTCTCCATCTATGATCTAAATATTAGCTTTATTCGTCTAATTGAGAAATTGTCTGAGGATTATTTTAATACATCATAGTCAGACTCCCAAGAACTGCGTTATCTTAGCAATTTTCTGCCTACAGCATATAAATATATACATAAAGAGGAATAAAGGCGTCAATTCTGATCCTCATCGCTGTCATCCACAATGCCAAAGGAAAGTATCGAATCTGAAAAACGAGATATTCGATACTTCGACATGGTAGGGACGATATGATCATATGCTGTTGTTGCTATGATACTCATAAATCTAACCGGCGAGAAAGTTTCATGGTCATGCGCGACCCACTGACACAGCAGGCCTGCCTCTATTTCTGCACCTCGGAAGAGGACACCTGAAAATAGATCTAGACCCCTGGACGTCAGAGGCTTTGACAGCTGCTCTGCAAATGACTCACTCGTGTTTAACGACAAATCTCATTTCTATCTTCTAAGCCCCCGCTTCCGGAGCACATCTCATTGGTTCCAAGTATGCCAAGATAAACTCATAACGGATGTGCCAAGACTCGTTACTGATATTGCGAGAGACGTCCCTGGCCTCATGAGAATTTTTTCCTTCCATATTCTCCCGCTCTAGTACAACTATTAGTCCTTTCTAAAGTATATATATATATATATATATATATATATATATATATATATATATATATACACATACATATATATATATATATATATATATATATATATATATATATATATATATACACATACATATATATATATATATATATATATATATATATATATATATATATATATATACACGTACTAATTGCACCGATCTCGAGAAGTGGGTCTCGGTTAGGGATCCGGATCATGAAATGAGAACTCAAATGAAGTTATCTCCATCATCATCGCATGCGCATAACTCAATGTCTTTTCAATTGCTTCATTCCTATGGGCAATTCCATTGGCTGTTCTTTCTTCCGTTCTATTAATCGTTTTTTGATCACTTACAAGTTATGTTCACTTTGTGTTATATTTATTGTTTCTTGTTTCACTTCTTAGTGTTGTTTGTGAAAGTAATTTAATGTTGAAAAATTGGGGGGTTTCTAAATAAAAAAAAAAAATCTTTCTAAATAACTTAATAACTTTTAGAACGGTGAGACAAAAACGTGCGGTTGGTAACATTTGACTACATTTTTTGTCTAGATTCACCCCCTTGACTATTGTCATCTACTTTCGATACACCTTGTGAATATTTACATATATGTATATATATATATGTATATACATATATATGTATATATATATACAGGGTGTCCCGTAAATGTCTAGTCATATTGTGAGGGGTGATAGAGGACCTTTAGTGGAACAAAAAATGTTTTATGACGATTTCCCGAATTCTCGCCCATAAGGGAGAAAACGTCGTTTTATTGTTTCTTCGAGACAAACGTGGTTTTTAGAAGAATAATCGTTGTAGCTCCGTCCTAGGTGGTACTACTAGAAAGGGGGCGAAACCTATCGAAAGCTGAGTAAATTTACTATAAGACTAGTTGAAAGTAAACGTAAAAATGAATGAATGTAAGTATGTATATCTTACCAAAAGAAAGCTATTCTAAATTTCGTGACATTTTATTGATATTTCTTTCCAGCGTTACTCCTCAATGGGCAGGATCTGTGATTTCCGGCTTTTAGAAAAACTTGCTCATTTAACCAGCTTTCCATTCATGTATCACAACCCTGTGTTATTGAAGTATTTGAACGGTTTAAGAACAAAAGTTTTTTAAAAAACATGGATCTGTGAAAATAAAATTATATTTTTTTCTTCAGTTTATTCAAAAAGCTGAAGAGAAATATTTATTTTTATAAATGTTTACATAATAATAAATAAATATTTACTTAAAACAATAAAAAAAATTACTTCCACGAATATAAAAAAAATTCCTAAAACAGTAAATAAATAAAATACACATTTATTTTGAATTTATTAATTCAGGTAACTAATACTGGGTACAGGTGGCGGCCATTAAGGGACACCAACCATACATTAACCTCAAAAATTATTATTTTTACCTAGATCACGCATTTGAACACATTTTTACAGGACTATGTATGTCTTATTTATGAGGGATAGAATTTGTAATTACCAAAATCAATTCAAGGTAAAGCATTTGTTTTAAAAAATATAAATACCTGTAAAAATGTGTTCAAATGCGTGATCTAGGTAAAAATAGTAATTTTTGAGGTTAATGTATGGTTGGTGTTCCTTAATGGCCGCCACCTGGACCCAGTATTAGTTACCTGAATTAATAAATTCAGAATAAATGTGTATTTTATTTATTTATTGTTTTAGGATTTTTTTTTTATATTCGTGGAAGTAATTTTTTTTATTCTTATAAGTAAATATTTACTTAATATTTATGTAAACATTTATAAAAATAAATATTTCTCTTCAGATTTTTGAATAAACTGAAGAAAAAAATGTAATTTTCTTTTCACAGATCCATGTTTTTTTTAAAGCTTTTGTTCTTAAACCGTTCAAATACTTCAATAACACAGGGTTCTGATACATGAATGGAAAGCTGGTTAAATGAGAAAGTTTTTCTAAAACCCGGAAATCACAGACCCCGCCCATTGAGGAGTAACGCTGGAAAGAAATATCAATAAAATGTCAGGAAATTTAGAATAGCTTTCTTTTGGTAAGATATACATACTTACATTCATTCATTTTTACGTTTACTCCCAACTAGTCTTATAGTAAATTTACTCAGCTTTCGATAGGTTTCACTTCCTTTCTAGTAGAACCACCTGGGACGGAGCTACAACGATTATTCTTCTAAAAACCACGTTTGTCTCGAAAAAACAATAAAACGACGTTTTCTCCCTTAGGGGCGAGAATTCGGGAAATCGTCATAGAACATTTTTTGTTCCCCTAAGGGTCCTCTATCACCCCTCACAATATGACTAGACATTTACGGGACACCCTGTATATATGTATATATATATGTATATATATATATGTATATATATATATATATATATATATATATATATATATATATATATTCTGATGGTTTTATTTTGTCGCTGGTTTCATATTTTCGGATGGAACGTATTTTTCTCCAACTGGTATGTGAGTTCACACACAAATATATATACAATTATCTCACTCAGCGGCAAAACAAGTCTTAGCACTGCGTACACAATGGTACACTGAATCCATAAAACATTTATTACCGCTGATGACGAATGGTAGCCTACACGTAGCTTGTAATCCAAGCAATACAAAGTTATACTAAATAGTTTAATTTTTTTAAAATAAACTTATAATGTTCTTTAATATACTAAAAAAGTCACAATTTTTATTATTACTATGTAGTATTATTACTTATTTATTACTAGCCTTAAATATAAGAAAGAAAAAAAAAAGGCAATGTAAGAGAAACTCATTCTTTACCTAAAAGAGAAATTCTAAGCAGCTTACAAAGTAAGGGGTTTCGAGTCGGGGTAAGAAGTCTTTGGTTCGGAGCAAGAAGAGCCATTCTAATACCTCATCAGAATTTTTCGAAGAATGGTCGAATTTGATAGATAGATAGATAGATGTATTTATTGCTTTTAATACAAAAGTATTTATAGCAAGGGTTGACCCTTACAATAATAAAAAAAAAAGTCCGTCTCGCAGGAACTGCATCATCTTAGCGCGGTTCCGTTCATATCCCTAGTCTAACTTAGAAAGATTAAAATAGAAGCAGTTATTATTTTGGTTCCACCAGTCTTTTTTTTTAATTAATTATTATAATGGCGTGTCAACCCTTAAGGTCACTAACGCCATTCCTGTGAGTAGTAAAGTCTTGAAAGGTCATGATTTACAATCTTACCTGGAAGGATCGGCTACACTAGAAACGGACCCGCTAGTGACAAGGTCTTGGAATCTTGGAAATGTATATTTCTAACAATAAATTGTTTTTGTTATTTTACTTAACCAGTTTTATTGTCAAATACTTTATCCAACTATAAGCAATTAAAAAATAACAAGAAATAAAACAGACAAAAAGAACCATTGGAATAAACGAAATCAATTAATTTAAAGCTTTAAGCACTTATTTCTCCGATTGACATCGCCTAATTAAAACTTTCTTCAGAACCTTTTTTGTAGAGCATTTAGTAAGCTTCCGAATGGTAATCTTCCGCTTCTCAAGATTGTAAACGGTTTTCGAGATACTAACGAAATTATACAAAGTTACTAAAACTTTTTTTGTCTGTTAATAAAATATTTTATTCTATCCCTTCCTTTGCTCTAAACGTAACAAAAATTTCAACATACTAGTGTTGATGAAATTCGAACATGGAGAAAATGCTTCAACTGAATCCCATAATTCTAAGTACCAAAATCAAAGACAAACAACCCTCCCTAGGAAGGACGCTAGGCAGTTGAAAAGCTATATCTTGGAAATCCATATCTCTAACATCAAATTGTTTTTCTTATTTTTCTTAACCTGTTTTATTTTCAAATACATTATCCAACTATAAGCAATTAAAAAATAACAAGGAATAAAAAACAGACAAAAAGAACAGTTCGATTAAGCGAAATCAATTACTTTATAGTTTTAAGCTCTTATTTCTCCGATTGACATCGCCTAATCAAAACTTTCATTAGAACCTTTTTTTTAGAGCATTTAATAAGCTTTCTAATGGTATTCTTTCGTTTTCCAAGATTCTCAACCTTTTTCGAGATATTAAGGAAAGTAATCAAAGTTACTAAAACTTTTTATGTCTGTTAATAAAATATTTTATTCTACCCTTCCTTAACTCCAAACGTAACCAAAATTTCAACATATTAGTTTTGATTAAATTAGAACATGCAGAAAATGTTTCAACTGAATCCCATGATTCTAAGTACCCCAACCAAAAACGGTATTCAAAAACTATTTTTCCAATTTTCTCGAAAACGGGTAATCGATCGCCTTCAAAATGGTTTCATTCGTTTTACTAGCCCAGGAAGCATATAAAACGAGTACTTACAAGCTTATGAACTCAAAAACGTAAGCGTTACGATTTTTTTTGCGCGAATTTCGCCCTAATCGCCATCTTCCAGTGGGCGGATTTTGCTGGTTAACGAACTTGACCTTTCTAATCGGGCGACAGATTTTTGTACCAAATTTCATCAAATTCGGACCATTAGGGAGGCCAGAAATCCGCGAACAGACAAATATATATATATATATATATATATATATATAAATACATACATACATATATATATATATATATATATATATATATATATATATATATATATACAAATTTTAACCACTGTTATTTTCGGTCTCTAGGGGTTCTGAAACGCGAAATTTTCTAGTCGGCACTTCCGGATTGTTTCATTGTATCAACCTTATGAGCGGGGTTCCTCCCTATCGGGGAGGGAGGAACCGCGCTTAACAGATCGACAAAAACCCGTTCATAAGATCAAAACAGACGTATTTGAAGTTTTAAGCACTTATTTCTCCGATTGACATAACCTAATCAAAAATAGTTTTAGAATCATTTTTGTAGATAATTTAGTAAGCTTTCAAATAGTTTTAATCCACTTACCACGATTTCCCAACCGTGTTCGAGATATTAATGAAAGAATACGAAGTTCCCAAAACTGGTCATGTCTGTTCATAAAATATTTTATTCTAACCCTTCCTTAACTCCAAACGTAACATAACTTTCTACATATTAGTTTTAATGAACGTAGAACATGCAGATAATGTTTCAACTGAATCCCGTGATTCTAAGTACCCACACCAAAAACGGTATTCAAAAACTATTTTTCCAATTTTCTCGAAAACGGTTAAAGCTATCGCCTTGAAAATGGGTTCTTTCGTTTTCCTAACCCAAGAAGCCTATAAAAAGAGTACTTACAAGCTTATGAACTCAAAAACGTAAGCGTTACGATTTTTCTGCGCGAATTTCGCCCCAGACGCCATCTTCCAGTGGGCGGATTTTGCTGGTTAACAAACTTGACCTTTCAAATTGGACGACGGATTTTTGTACCAAATTTCATCAAAATCGGACCATCAGGGAAGCCAGAAATGAGCAAACAGACAAATTTATATATATATATATATATATATATATATATATATACACAAATTTGAACCACCGTTATTTTCGGTCTCTATGGGTTCTGAAACGCGAAATTTTCTTGTCGGCACTTCCGGATTGTTTCGTTGTATCAACCTTATAAGCGGGGTTCCTCCCTATGGGGGAGGGAGGAACCGCGCAAAAAGTATATACAATTCATAATTCATTACAATATACAAGGTGAAATACCAATATATATAAATGAAGTATTCTAAATAATTCTTTAGACTAGCTCCTCAACTAAATTAAATATTTTCTAAATGTAGTGACAAAGAAACCAACAGAAACTTGAATAAAAAATATCTGTAAGTAAAAAATAACCAAAAGAAAAAAAAACTATATAAAAGTGATACATACATGTATAATTTCAGGTCAAAAAAGAAAAAAATTCTTATGATTACAAAATTAAAGGTAACCCTATATTGACAATAATCTCGTGAGCTGCAATCTTTTGTCTATAAATGTTAATAAATTATTTAGTTCTTCCTTTTCTGCAGTAAGAAGACTTATTAGTTGGTCTTGCACAGCTCCTCTGCAAACCATCGGGATGTATTTTAATCTAAGACACTGGAGGATTGGGTCGTTGAGTAACAGATGTAATACTGTATTGGTATCAGCTTTACATAACGGGCATGGCTTAGACGCTAAGAAAGTATGTTTATAATGGTTCCAGCCAGTTTATGTGATGTCCAGCTAGTCGAATCTGAGTTATCAAGCGGAGAGTCTTTATTTTGAGGTTTGTGTTCAAGCAGGGGCCGAAAAGATTAAAAGAACACAGGAGTCTGTAGATTTGGCTGAATGAACTATTTAAAATGTTATTTATGTCTTTACTTGTTAGAGAATTTTGTGATTTTTCAAGGATGCTCCTTTTAGTTTCACTGGTCTGTATTGACTGCCTTTCCCATATGTCATTGAATCCAAGTGTTGAGAGGCCAGCCTTCATCATGTCCGCCCAATTATACGGGATATCAAAAACTCCTAACATTTTCACCAGGCCTGAGTAAACAGTACGTGGGAGCTCACTTTCAGGCATTCCAAGGATATGTTGCCACCAGGAAAACATTCTTTGGAACACTTTATGTTGTAGGTGTGTTTGGTCAGTTTCCATTCGTACATAGCTGTTTGGTGTTGTGATAGGCAAATGGAGAAGCCTTTTAAAGAAGGATAACTGCCATTTTTCAATGACATCGGTATACCCTGGCCCCCCATATTTCTGCAAGATACAACAATGTGCTCTCAATCATTGCCTGGAACAATCTGACATTTGTATGCCATGACTCAGATTTGGATCTTGAAAGAATATTCAGAACAGCACTGTTCGCTCTCGCAGATTTAGAGAGAAAATAATCAGGAGCTAAGGAGAATTTGGCTGATGTGGACAATGGCACTCCCAGATATATAAACATATTCACCTTTTTAACAATTTGGCCTTGATAAATGAGCTCCTGATGCTTCCCCAATTTGCCACCTCTATGGAAAGGTAGAACTACAGTTTTGTCAATATTTACTTTAATCTGCTTCCAAAGGTAATATTTTTTCAGCACATTTAATTTAAATTGAGCATCTTTCCAACTTGATGCCAGGATCACTAAGTCATCGGCATATAGAATTAAAAGGATCTCAGTTAGGTCTATCACTGAAATACCTTCCATGTTCATTGCTTTAAAAAATTCTAAAATGTCTGCTATATAAAGCAAGAAAAAAGAGGACTAAGGAATTCTCCCTGAGGAAGACCTTCTGTGATTGGTATCTCTTTAGACTTGGTCCCTTCAATAGTCATGCTAAAAGATGCTGAACAATACAGGGCAATCATGATTCTTAATATTTTTCCTCTTATACCGTAATCATACAAACATTGCCATAATCTGTTATGGTTTATTGAGTCAAAAGCCCTTTGAGAGTCTACAAAAATAGCTATGACTTTGCGTTTTTTCAATCGTAGTGAATTGTTTACAGCTGAAGTCAGGACAAATATTGCATCACGACACCCTTTTCCTTTCCGAAAGCCCATTTGGACATTTGGGATAAGACCTTTCACTTCAGCCCACCTGGTAAGCCTGTTGCAGAGCATTCTTGTCAGAAGTTTCAGGACACTATTTAGAATTGAAATCCCTCTATAGTTTCTGGGGTCATCCTTCAATCCTTTCTTATGTATAAGAGTCATTCTGATTTTTGTCCAATATGAGGGGATTGATTCATTGTGCCAAATCCTATTATAAATGTCTAAGAGATAAAGCTTCCACCTCTCATCAAAATTCTTATATACTTCATTTGGTATTAAATCTGGCCCTGCTGCTTTATTTATCTTGCAGTTTTTGATAGCTTCATCTATCTTCTAAAGTGAAGGTACCATCTAAATCAGGCATAGTGGAATGGATGTATTGTTTATCTATGTCAATACTTTCCTTTGATGGTAAAAGATCCAGAAAGAAGGTTTCCCATTCTGTAATAGGGATGATATTTTCATTTTGCCTCGATTTTTGGAAAAGCTTTCCATCAGCTTGTTTTTTAGTTTATCTTGATAAGTTTTCTGGCCTATTCCCAATAATTTCCTGTATTTTCCCCTTGCTGCAAGGAAAGGTTCTAGGTAGTGAGGGGCAAAGCTATTTTTACGAGCTATTTTATAAAGGGACTTGAGTTGTTTTTTCGCCTCAAAACAGTGAGTATCAAACCAGGGTTTCCTATTATTGCTCATTCTGATTTTCACATGCTTAATAAGACCAGCCTCTACCATGTGTGTCTTCAAAGAACATTGCAGGTTATGGCATAGGTCTAAAGTAACTGTATCTTCTGCTGTTACTTCTGGGGGCGATGATTTTAGTATGCCGTAAATATATTCATAGAAATCTTGTTTCTTACTAAAACTTCTGTCATCCCAGTTTTAGATTTGCAATTTTGAAAAAGTCTTTAACAAAATCCAGGCATGATGCTGTAATCCATACATAGTCTAAAATACTGACACCTTTAGGACCAATATAAGTAAAGTGTGCTGGGGTGTCACTAGGTGATCGGCCATTACAAACCAAAAAGCCCAAATTGTCCATTAACTTAGCCAGATTTGTCCCTCTTTTATCCATATTTGTGTCACTGACTGAACGTTCTCCGGTAAAAGGGTGAGATTGAAATATATCACCATCTGTGGAATTAAGATTTCCTATCTTTGCATTCCAATCCCCTCCTATTATCAGATGGTCTGTAAGGTATCTATCCTGGACCTCAATAATGTCATTCTGTATCGCTTGCAACATAAAATCGTTTTCATTTCCTGGTTTCCAATAAATTAGACCAAGTAGTATTCTTGTGTTATTATATTCAAAAAGTGAACATAGAAAGTAGTCCTTTGATAGTATGGTTTCAGACATTTTAAACCTATTTTATTAAAAAAAAAAAAAAAAAAAAAAAAAAAAAAAAAAAAAAAAAAAAAATGGACAATCCCCCACTGCCCCTACCTCTTGAATGCACTTTTGTTGCAGCAACAAAAAGATGATGAAACTCTAGCAGAAATTGTGGTTTTACATCAGGATCAGACATTAGCCAGGTTTCGCTCAAACACAATATCTCTGCTTGTCTTATGTAGTTGACTTCTTCATTCGATAAATTATAGAGAGTATTAAAACCATTTACATTCCAGAATAAGATTTTCAAGTTGTATTTCTGAGTGAGAGTGGCTTCCTCAAGCATCCCATTACTGAGCGAGGGTAACTCTAACTTAGGGGGAAGAAGATTTGGTTGATTTCTTGTCACTTTATGGGTGGTCCTACTTGAGTTTTGACTAAACTTTCTTTATGGTGACTGAGCTTTAATTTTCCTTTTCTTTGAATTTTGAGACATTCTTGTTTGTGCTGAGGAATCAGTTTCTCCCTCATCCAGCTCCCGGTCTGAGATTTCAAAGTCAGAGTAATTTTGGTTCTCATGGCAGGGGGGGGGTTTCAAAAATAAGTCGCTTCTATCTCTAATCATTTTAGGATGGTCCATTTCTGTTTTTTTAATATAAATTGTTCCATTCCTGACCCAAGTCGGAGCTATTTTACCATTTTTTTTTTAGCTTACGTGCATGGAAATACAGCTCTTGTTTTATTTGTGAAAGAAATTCATTTACGAAAATTGGTTCATTTTTGTATACCAAGGCTTCTCTTTTTTTTTGTTTGCTTTTATAATAAAATCCGTTTTGACGGAATTACTTAAGAATTGGACTATAATAGGTGGATGATTTTGGCTTTTTGTTTTAGATCGGAATATTTTATCTACCATATCTACATTTACGAAAACCCCAATAAGATCGGCGATTTCTTTGATAACCAAAATCAAATTCTCATCTTCTTTTTTTATGACATTTTCAATTTTAAGGGTATTTCTGTGCGGTGTTTGGGAATTATCTATGATTAATTTATTCATTTCTAACAGCTGTTCCTTTAGTTTACTGTTTTCTTCTCTCAGCTGTCCAATGCTACGCTGACAGGACTTCAGTTGTTTTTGAGTTTTAGGCCATATATTATTAAAGTCAGTTCGCAACTCTGTCATTGTGTTTTTCAGTGCCTGATTATCTATTTGAATGTTGTTAAAATTATCTTTCAGACTTTTTATATCGGATGTAATTACGTCGAGCCGGCTCAGTACCAAAGTTGCTAAGTCAGCTGTGTTTTCGTTATTACCTTCCGTCAACGACATTTTCTTGGATATTGCTTTCTTTAGTCTAAGATAAGTATGGTTTGATTGGAAAAATAGTCAATAAGTCTTTTATTAGGCTTATATAGACAAATATTAAGACGATACTCTAACCTGTACTGGTGCTTAACACTTTTATTGCTTAAAGCTTTTCAATCCTTTCATAAATATGTTTAATTTCATTTTCACGTGTAGATTAATATTAAATTGACCACTGTACACAGTTTTCTTAACACACACATCAATAATCCACTAAAAAATAATTATCTGTTGAGGAGCAATGTAAACATCACCATGGTAACAGGTCAACCGGGTCGAATTTGTATCCAAACTGGCTTAGTCAATTGTTGAAGACTTGCTATCCTTCTTTACCATTTATACATACAAGTGACCTAAAAGACATGGGCGTATATAGAAAATAATTTCGGAGAGGGTTGGGAAAATTTCGGGGGGGGTGGGGGGCTGAGACCATTTCCGGTGTATGGAATACTAACAATTTAGAGCTTGGAAGAGTTTTAGCCAACTAAAACACTATTACACTCAAAATGGAATATTTGTTATGAACTAAATGATCTTATTTAATTTATTGTTAAGGCTTTTATGAAATTGTTACCGATCAACTCAAAATTTCGGGGGGGGGGGGGCTGCAGCCCCCCCTCCCTTATATACGCCCATGCTATTAGAGCATACATGTGAATGGTCATAAGTAGAGAACGGATGCTCATGTAAAATAAAATTCAAAATATGTACATATATATTTAACTATTTATAATGAAATATGTAATAAAAAATTGAAAATATCTAGTAAAAAATTGAAAATATGTAGTAAAAAATACCAAAAATATTGAAAAGAAAAGCATAGATAACTAGTACGAACTCTGTTATTATAAATGGAAAGAATAAAAGTTGAAAATATATAGAACAAAATGACTAAAACTCTATAACATATTAAAAAAAAAAAGAAAAAAGAAAACTATTAAAAATTAAGAGCTCCTTTTAAAAGGGGGAAAATGAAGTTGAAAATTTCTAAAGATGAACATTATTTTGGAACATTGCATGGAAGAAAATGTATTTTTAGATTGTCTAACGTGAAATAACGCCGGTCTGATCTCATAAGGGGAGTATACAGTGGTGGGGTCACCGATCACGCCCATTTTTGTCTGGTGATTTTTTTGCATCGAAAAATAGTTGACACTTGTTCGAGCGTTTCGTCCAATGCGTCTTAGGATCTGAGAAATAAAATTTAATTGGTTGAAAATTGATTATTTTATATCTCGAGTTTGGAAAATGATATCTTCGCCTATTCACTTGTTTTAGAGAGTATATTATAGAAATAGTACAATTATTAAACAATAATTTGTTATATATATATATTTTAAAAACGCATCTGCACCTAGACCATTAGCGCCGGGGAAGCATGGCAGACAGCCACCTTTGCTTCTTGCAATTAGAAAAACACAGTGATCTAGATTCAATGGGTAAAGCATTCTTTCTCGGTTTCCCCTTTTTTTTCAATTACAAATTAAAAAGAATATCAAAATATGTAGCAAAAATATGTATTTATAGCAAAATATGTAAAAATATGGATTTTTGACAAAATATGTTAAAATATGCTTTAAAATCACTTAAAACGTGAAGAATTCCATCCAAAATTTCGATTTGAGAATCAGAAAAAAATATATAAATACATGAACAACTGTTCCCTTGTCATAACTGTGTGCGAACATAAGGGGGGGGGGCTTTGGGGGCTTCAGCCCCCCTCGAATTGTTAAAAATGTGCCATAAAAACCTTAAAACTAAATTAAATGAGATCACCTAGTTCACAACAAATTATTTCTTTTAGGTGTAATAGCGGTTTAATTGGCTATCTATGCCAAGTTCTAGGTAGGTAGTATTCCATACTCCCCCCCCCCCCCCAAAATGCTCTCAGCCCCCTCCGAAATTACTTTTAGGTGTAATAGCGGTTTAATTGGCTATCTATGCCAAGTTCTAGGTAGGTAGTATTCCATACTCCCCCCCCCCCAAAATGCTCTCAGCCCCCTCCGAAATTACTTTTAGGTGTAATAGCGGTTAAATTGGCTATCTATGCCAAGTTCTAGGTAGGTAGTATTCCATACTCCCCCCCCCCCCCCCAAAATGCTCTCAGCCCCCTCCGAAATTACTTTTAGGTGTAATAGCGGTTAAATTGGCTATCTATGCCAAGTTCTAGGTAGGTAGTATTCCATACTCCCCCCCCCCCCCAAAATGCTCTCAGCCCCCTCCGAAATTACTTTTAGGTGTAATAGCGGTTTAATTGGCTATCTATGCCAAGTTCTAGGTAGGTAGTATTCCATACTCCCCCCCCCCCAAAATGCTCTCAGCCCCCTCCGAAATTACTTTTCTACATACGCCCGTCATAAGTGGAAAAAGATGACCTCAGATTTACCAATCTTTTTCTTTAACTACGACATTTATAAATATTTTGTCGAACGGTGAATCTACGACTGGTATACCATTGTAGCAAAAAATGGGGTAAAAATGCAGTTTCACGCCCTCCAAACCGATTTCTTTCAAATTTTGCACAATAACGTATTTGATGCACTAAACACGAATACGATAAAAAAAAAAAAAAAAACACGTCGGATTTAACTAGGAAAGAAGTTATTAAGCACTAAAGTTCACTGTTATGCAGGTTATGAGAGCTATTAATTATAGCGAGTTGGATTGACTGGGGTTTTGTTATCTTCTTGAGCGAGCGTAGCGAGCGGAAACGCATAGCACTTATGCCTTTTAAGGACAGGTGAGGATGCCCTTAAAATTAACAATATTTTCGAATAAATGGTTTCTGGACATTTCAAATGAGAGTTCTCTGTTTCCCAATGTTACATATCTGCGCATGCGCGTGTTTACAAATACGCTGATGACGCCTAGTTTTATAATATTCCTAACTTTAGTGCTTAATATTCTATTCTATTAATTTTACCGAGTTGGATTGACTGGGGTTTTGTTATCTTCTTCAGCGAGTGACGTCATTTATGCCTTAAAGTCGTCACAAATTTAGTAGTTTACATTAGCTCTCATAGCCTGCATAACAGTGAACTTAAGTGCTTAATAACTTCTTTCCTAGTTAAATCCGACGTTTTTTTATCGTATTCGTGTTTAGTGCATCAAAATACGTTATTGTGCAAAATTTGAAAGAAATTGGTTTGGAGGGCGTGAAACTGCATTTTTACCAAAAATGGACAGCATAACAATAATAAATTGTTTAATTGCACATTTAGCTTTTAATATATGTAATTTTATTGGATTGACGGGTGTTGGTTAAATTTAAATAATAAACTGTTTATAAAATTCTCTTAACTATACATATTGAGCGTACTATGTTGCGCGTTACCTTCGATTGGAGTGTGCAAATGAGCTATTCCTGTTTTTTTTTTCTTTTCTTTTTTTTCTAAAATAGAGGGATAGTGGCTTTTTATGCTTCAAAACGGTAGGCGGAGGGTGTCATTAAATTTATAAAAGGAAAGTTTGACATTAGGGGCAAGCATCGACGATAGCATAAAGAGGTTAGAGTAGATCAATAAGTTTGTGCTTACTTGCAATTTTTTATCCTTTATTTTGCAATAGGTTTATTCCCCGGACACAACTGCTGTATATTTAGAACATTTAGTCCCGTTGAGGGGGCAGATTATGTACAGGCTTCTGATTTTTAATCTTGATATGCTTATATTTGGAGATTATAACAAATCATTAGAAATGGCTGGAAAGAACTTATGAGTAAAATTACAGAGTAATTGAGATGATGTACAATCGTGGGTGATGAATGACGTGAGTTTCCATTGTAGTAAGGTACATTGAAGGAAAAACTAAATAAAACTTGGAAAAATATGGAAGCATACAAAAACCATGAAGTTTAATTAATATTTCCGCCAGAGATGGCTGTCTCAAAGTTTGGATTGAAATAGGCCTAAACTTTTCTGCTTTCAAATTTTCCTCTACAGAGTTTAACTCATTTCTTTTTTCTTACCTTCATTATTCAAATTACGTTTTGTTCAATTTAATGTTAAGTAGTGTCGTAGTAAGACTAGAGAGCCAATAGGACAGCTCGACTGTACGGAACATTTGATGCGTTGTGTAATCAGTAATATGCTACAGTTGCATGATTTTTCCATTTGGAGGTGCCCGTTAATGATTGGAATCGCCTTGAGAAGGGCAGGGAACGCGATTCCGACCGTTGAACGGCGACACTAGAAGAGAACAATTTTCTCTTTGAGTCCAAGTTTTGGAACTCCAATCTTTCAGAAAGGGCCGAGGTTCATGTTCTCTTGTCACTAAGGGTAAGCCTCGTTGTTATTAGCCCTTTTCTGCTGGCTTAGTGACGAGTGGCAATTAACACGTTGGTTTGAAAGAAAACTCATCAGTTGCAACAAAACCGTTTACGAATAGGACGTCGTTGCCGTGCTGTGGGTAAAAAATGTATTTAAACCTTATTTATTCGTTGTTTTATCGACGATAATACAAGAATCCGTAGAAGAATTGGAGAAAGGAAATCGGGCGTGGTCCAAATATTAGTTTCTACAAAGAGACAATTGGGAACTGAGCCGAACACAGCTGACACCCGAACATCGAATGGAGTGCAATAGGTTCATGAAAATTACATCCGTCCAGTTTAGCTTTATTAGGACAACTGCTTAGTAGAATCAGGGAACAGGAGCTTACTTGTCGCTTAGTAAATATTCACTAGTACTTGTCGAATATACTAATAATGTACATTAAGCACCTTGTTTGCCCTTGGGTGACCGGTACTGAGCTCAAAAGGCATAAGACCGCGCCAAACTTACGTCGCTATTATTATTACGTCACGTGCGGATTATAAATTTATATGTTATATATATATATATATATATATATATATATATATATATATATATATATATATACACACACACACACACACATATATACATACACTCACACACAGACTCACATACAAGCATGCATAAATATATTTTTTGAGAGGAGATTAGTTGATCGTTGGATATGCAAAGGTAGAATTTATCAGGGTCCAGTCATGGTATCTTAATAAAACTACAATTTTTGTAAGGAAATGAGTTTTATATTTTGCCGAAGGTTTGCGGCCTTGGGCAAAAAAAAAAAAAAATAATAATAATAATAATAAATGTATAGGTAGATTTTGCCAGGGTTTGGTCAGGGAATCTAAATAAAACTACATTTAGTTTTTGTTTTTTTTTATTAGAAAATGGGTTTTATATTTTGCGGACGTTTCGGGTTGAAATTTAACCCTTCATCAAGGGGAAGAGAAGAAAGAGAAATATGCACATCCTTAAGAAAGAGAAATGATTGCACATCCGTGAAGCATAGTTTTTCTTCTTCTTATCGCCCTGATGAAGGCTTGAATTTCAAATCGAAACGTCCGCAAAATATAAAACTCATTTTCTTATAAAAAATTTATTTTGAATTTATGTACACCGATCGGATCCTGACAAAATCTACCTATACATAAATTTTGGGTGTATTTCTTTATGTTTGTTGTTTTCATTATTTGCCCGTTACGAATCATAATATACTGGATTCCTCTAAAAAACGAAAGGACGAGTAAGATGAAAGAACATTAGAAGAAGTATAACGTTTTATATTTTTGTCTAGTAGTAGCCTTATTGAGGAATATGTATTCTCAGTTCACGAGACTTCTGAGAGATTCACTTTTTCCTTTAATATGAAAATCATTATTTTATGGTAGTAAATGAGTTACCTCCTGTTCCTCATTAACTAAACAGTCTTCTTTTTTTAGAAGAACTGCCTCACGGTTCTCTTATTCATGAGACCACTGAATGGAAACTAGTAGATTTGAAAAGATATAATCCAGCAAGATCAATGTAATTAGAAATATATTCAGCCATTGAGCTCTAACAAAAGCAAATTATTTTTAGAAAACAATATTTATTTATTATTTTTTTATTTTTCGTATTTAATTGGGAATTTTTAAATATTTAAAATTGTTTAATTCTGAATTTCTCTTCTTTTTCGTTTGCCTACTTTAATTGCTTTCAGGGGTATCTCTTTCTCTGCAGTAGTCCGCTAACATTGACACAGGCTTGGCAGTTAGAAGGACAAAAGAAAGATGAGAAAAAAAATTGAATTTTTAGAACATACTCCAACCCAAATGTTATTCCTCTTATTGCCCCCAAAATCATGAACGACTGCTCTAGAAGATTCCCATGCTTCGTTTTCAAGCCCCCTTATCGTTCTTTAGGAATTATCATCATTAATGTGATAAATCTATCGCGCTCCTCGTATTATATTAAAAATGGCACAAATAAGTAAATTTGTTGTAGACCAGTGTTATCAATATATAAATGATATACGTGTTAGCTCCGAACTCACAAAACATTCACTTCCCAAAGTTTTAGTCAAGTGAAAGAAAAATGAAATTTTAACGGTTATTTCTATTCAAAATAATAATAGTTTGTTTCAGTTCTTGTGAATATGTTTGTTCTAATGAAACCTCTTTTCAAACCATGTATGTTTCGAGTTAAGGGACAAACATGTGATAGGTTTGCGAGGGATCGTAAACAAGTTTCTGCTTATAATGAGTTTTTGAAATATTCTAGACTTGATTAGGAGCACAAAAATGGAAAGATAGCTAGACAATTTTTTAGGGCGAATATAAATGTTGTGGATTGAAGAACTGAGTAGTTGAATTAAGCTGAATTTGTTAGTGAGTAAGCTGGTGTATTCTGTTATTGGATTAAAAATGGTTTATAATATCCTAGGAATCAGTTAAGTATCTTATATAAGCTTCCTAGAAAGGCAGTTCTAGGAAGGTGTTTGATAAGGTAATAAACTTGTGAAGGGTAGAATACATCAGCAGGAAGGGAGACAGGATGAGGTTCATTAAGGTAATTGAATATCTTTAGCTCCAGGAAAGAGTTGATTTCCGGTTGAGGAGAAAAAGGTATCAAATTGTTTTAGCGAATTAATGGTTCAGCCTTATCGTCTGCAGCAGTGTTTCTCAAACCTTTTTATATGTTAGGAAATAAAACTATACCGGATTAGGTTGCGTTATTATGTTTATTCAACGAATTATCGGAGTCAACAGCTTGACTTACAGCCACACACAATTAATATAATAATATAGTTTTTCAACGGACATCTGCCTTTTCTCTGTTAGAAACGCTTTAAGTTTGCCTTGTTATTATTAGCCTTAAATACATTACTAAGTATTTATTTATTTATTTAAATCTTAACGTCCACTATTATTAACTAACAATTTTGGGACTGGTGACCTATATCTATAGGTTACTAACCTTTTCAAGCCAGGATAGAGCGTATGTATTTTCTTTTTTCTAAAGAAAAGCCACCACCCCTTAGTAGGAATCGAACCCACGACCCTTGGCACGGAGCATTGAGTGCCCAGGCTTTAAAACTCACAAACAACCACGGGGCCTCACTATTAATAAGAAAGATGATTGAAATGACTTTGTGCGGTATCGCTACTGGAAGACTCCTTGATTAGTTCCCTCCTCAAGGCAGGTAGGAAGTCTGATTCAAGGCGGAGTTCTTTCAATGCATATCTTTCATTCAAGAAAAGGCTTTGAAATGAGAAGGCGGTAAGGTCTACGGAGAGAACTCATTCATTTTTTTACGAGGGCCAAATCATCAAAATGGCGCACTTATTCTAAAAATCCACCGCCGACTAGATAATACACATAAAAAGAAAAATTACTAGAAGAGAAATTTAGAGACGTTTAATTAAATGTTGAGTTTTAAAGGCACGTTTTTATGTCCAGTGTGATTCGGAAGAGTTGAGTTGAAACCATCACTTCCAAAACGTCAAGGACCATTTCCTCCGACTTAGGAGGTCCAAAAGAAATGTACGCCTGAATATTTTGTCTAGGAATCCTATCGTAAAAATGGTTAATGATATAATTTTGAAAATGGTTTAATTCGCTTCCCAAAGGCAAACAATTTTGATAAGGTTCACCTGCAATCCTGTCGAAGGAAAACTTTAATCAATACATTTTTTCGCCAACATTTTCCTGAAAAATGGAGTTCCTGTGGGCGGACATTTCTGATTAAAGAACTTGACTATCCGCTTTAGACGGCTGACAGGTGCCAATATAGAAAGGTTATTATAAAAGGGGAAATGCCATACATATGTAATATATATATATATATATATATATATATATATATATATATATATATATATATATACGTGTTTAATGGTGTATCAACAATTAGGCTATTAACGCCGGGCTATCTAAAGGTTGCCACGCTTTTATAATACCAACAGCACGTGGTCGGTCACCCATTCAGGTTGTGACCACGCCGACGTTGCTTAACTTCGGTGATCTACGGGAACCGGTGCATTCACCGTGGCTATGGCCGTTGGCCACTGGATAGTATTTTATTTACTAGTACAACTTTCGTCTCCAGTTTTAGTGCCTACTTTTTGCAGGTTCCCTCATATAATCTCATATATATATATATATATATATATATATATATATATATAAAAATATATATATATATATATATATATATATATATATATATATCTACATTAGACGTAATTTCCCTCCCATTAGGAAAGAGCCACGACAATAATTACCAATTTGTTGTATGTCTTCTGCAAATAGGCCGTTGTTTCATACGTGCCCCATCGTCAACAAGCTCCGGGTGTCAGGTAACGAACTCATTTTGTTTTATCTTCAGGAATCCAATTTATTTTAATTGTCTTGGCAGTTCAGAAGAAAATTAATTTCCTCTCCTAATGAATTTATAAATTAATTATCCTTAATTTCGTGTTTATAAGCACAAAATGATATTTTCATCCATAAAACCGCGAATTCTGAGAGTTTTGAGTTTGTTTTTTGTTGGCTTTTACAAGTTCATGAAAGTACATTTTCCGCCAATCAAGCCCTCCTTAAAGTAGCAGAAGCTATCCAGGCTCTTACAAACTTCGTGGTTCCTTAAGTTTAGAGAGATCTTTTTAACCACTTCCCTCTTAAATCGTTTCTCCTCTCTTATCTACAAAATATTAAATTATTAGCAATTCATTTTAGAAAAACGTTTAGTAGTACTAGTAACTTGTGTATGGATATTTTGATGTATGTGTTTTTGATGTGTAGTAGTTTTCCGAATATATTGTTAGCTCTGGTTTCCAAAAAGTAAACATTCCGAAGTTCGTTTCGCAGAACCTGCATTAAAGTTAGGCCGGCCATACAAGTAGCTGTCTGTATACCGGAAAGGTTTAACTGCACAGGTAAACCGGAAAGGTATGCCTGTGCGTGTAGCATCTCACACACTACGGTAAATTGGAAGAATTTAGCTCAGTTTTGTGAGAGAAGCGAGCAAGCTAGAAAATGGCGCGACCGTTTCCGTCGGTTTGTTGGCTGTCATCAAGTGTACAAAAAAGCGAAAACGTAAATCCTGGTGGAAGAATTGGCTAAAAAAAAGGAATGACTCTCGTACCATACATCATTACCATAATTATTTGCGAATGACTGAAAAAGTGTAACAAAAGCTGTTGTCATTTGCAACACATACTTTCATACTAAAGTCATCCATAATTACTAGTGTAAAGTACTAAGTTGAAACGACTTAATTTAGTTTATGGTGCAAATTTCAGCCTTCTCACAATGATGGGTAATCATTTAAAATATTTACATGCGATCCCGTGCTTATACGCTTTAGAAATTTCAAACCTTCGAAACTTCTTAGAAACAAATTCTTATGCCTAGGAAGAACCATGCACTTTAACAACCAAAGAAGGGTAGTTTTGGATTTAATTCCACTACTCAAGGTGTAAACTTAACTCATTTGAATCGTTGGCACCTTATGCCTAGGAAGAACCATGCACTTTAACAACCAAAGAAGGGTAGTTTTGGATTTAATTCCACTACTCAAGGTGTAAACTTAACTCATTTGAATCGTTGGCACCTTATGCCTAGGAAGAACCATGCACTTTAACAACCAAAGAAGGGTAGTTTTGGATTTAATTCCACTACTCAAGGTGTAAACTTAACTCATTTGAATCGTTGGCACCTTATGCCTAGGAAGAACCATGCACTTTAACAACCAAAGAAGGGTAGTTTTGGATTTAATTCCACTACTCAAGGTGTAAACTTAACTCATTTGAATCGTTGGCACCTTATGCTAGGTTCACAATCTCAACCAATTTGTTCAAACTATTTTGCCTAAGGCAATTGGTGCAAATAAACTGACTAAAAATGAACCTTCCACATGTTTAGTTTGGCTTGGACTATTGTGAAGTGAGAAACTCTGAATACAGTGGTTGCTTATGGTTAATTTAATGATATAGAATTATACATAATTATAATTATGTATAATTCTATATCATTTATTTAGAAAAGGGTCAGTTGAAGAATAATTATTCTTCAACTAACCCTTTTCTAAATATTCTTATCTTCGTGGACGGCGGAAGGTCAACAAATAAAATCTTCAACACTCAGTATCACCAACTTTATTTCATCCCTACATGTTTCACACCTTTATTGGTGCCTCTTCAGGGGAAAAAAAATACAAAAATAAAACTTACAGCCTACACCTGAGGAGGATAACCTTCCACCAGTACGGCCACGTCTAGAATGATGATGGTCTGAAAGAATTCAATATGGCGAAAAATAAACAGCTGATCGATAATCGATATGTCATACCTTTAAAAATGTTTAAAAATGAATTCCCAGAAAAATATAGTCCTAACAATTAAAACCATCATCCCACCTTCAACATAAAAACATAATTTTACTTTTTGTCAAATAAGTTAATAAAAATAGTATTTAAATGTAGTATTTCCGTTTTTCTATTTACCACTTCTTTCCTATTTTTTATGATATGGACATTTTCCTTTATTCTTCTTTTCAATCTATTTCTTTCTTTACCTTATGTGCTAATATTTTCAAAATCAAAACTATGTTTATATTTTATAGCATGATAAGCCAACGCTGTTTTATTCTCTCCTTTATCAATACTTTGCGCATGCGCATGCTATTCCTAACAAATTCTTAGGACTACATTTCTTCTGGAAATTCATTTTTAAACATTTTTAAAGGTATGACATATCGATTATCGATCAGCTGTTTATTTTTCGCCATATTGAATTCTTTCAGACCATGATCATTCTAGACGTGGCCGTACTGGTGGAAGGTTATCCTCCTCAGGTGTAGGCTGTAAGTTTTATTTTTGTAATTTTTCCCCCTGAAGAGGCACCAATAAAGGTGTGAAACATGTAGGGATGAAATAAAGTTGGTGATACTGAGTGTTAAAGATTTTATTTGTTGACCTTCCGTCGTCCACGAAGATTAGAATTATACAGTTTTCTCGTTGGATACTGAAAAATATTGACGAAGAACTTATTTTTGCAGTGACTAAAGTTTGCATAATAATAAATAAAGTTACCCTGATGATTTTTGCGATTATTCGTGGGTCTACTTTTAGCGCGGTTTTTTAAATAGTTGCATTGAAATTTTATATTTATGGTATTTAGTTTTGTAGTCGCTTTATTCTTTGTTGTTGATTTGTTTAAAAACAAGGAATTGACTCATATTTAAAAAAAAAATAAATAAAATATAAATAAAAAATAAAAATAAAATACAAATCAAAGATAGATTCTTTTTCAATCAACATTTTGAATTAACAATGAACAAATACGCACCAAAAAGAATATAAATAGTTTACTAGTAACTAATACCAGGTTCAAAATAAGGTAGGCAAATGTTATCAGAATTAAGTATCGTTCAGACGTGCCTATGATACACCAAACTCAAGCTGGTTTTCTTGCGATTTTCGTTGTGTTCACACGCAACGATTTGCTTGTGAAATCTGGCTACAACGATTTTCTTGTCAAATCGGGCTACAAAGATTTGCATGTGAAATCTGGCTAGCGCAAGCCAACTGGCACAAATTGCTTGATCGTATGAATCATCCTTTAAAGAGGAAGTGGTATTTGCACTACCAAATTAAGACGACTCGTCAAACCGCATTGAAATATTGAAGACCGCATGAAAGAATAATATCGTAGGTCTGGAAGTCTAACGGTCTCATAAATGAGAGCAGAGTAAATAAACGGTACTGTTGGTGCAAATCTAGCTTTTGGTTTTTACCACTTACAGCTTGTGGAACCTGGAGGCGAAATAACACAAGTTGAATGCAGTACTCGCTTGGTTGCTGCTTTACAAAGCATGTCTTCGCTCCCCTCCTCCCAGTCAATGCCACCATTGTTTTGTTTTAGTTCAATCCGGACAAAGGTAGAAAAACATGGCTCTAGTGTTAAAATACAACATTCAAATTTTTGTTAGAAATAATTTTTATATTGCACTAAATAAAAAGTACGAATTTTCATTTTAGCACCTTATCTATTAAAGTTTTCGGTCTGTGATTAATTTTATATAAATATTTGTATAAGTAGACAGTCAGGAATTTAATATTAGGTGCTCAATGTTGGGGGCTAATCAGTATATTTTAATGGAATTGTCGCCCACGCCCACTTTGTAATCTGTTATTCGATTTTTCCTTTTACAGTCCAGTCAACGAACAGTTATAGATGGAAATTTTTGGAACAAAATTTTTGACTTCGTAACTTTCCTACAAGTTCTATTCTATAAAGTTTTTCGAGATATCTTTAGTTTTTGAAATATCCGCTCTTGAAAGTCTGTCATTTTGGGCAAAAACAGTTTTGCCGCATATTTTTTCCCCGTTTTGACGGGATAACTCTTCAACGATGAACCCAAAAAATAAATAACGGTAATAGGGTTGTAAAGTATTGTATTCCCTTCAATAATATATATTACTTTGCTATTTTATGTATTTCCCTTCAAACGTGAAAATAATTTCAGTGTTCATCGTGAAATCAGAAATTTAGCGACTAATAGCCCAGGAATTAAGAGTTATAGGTGGAAATGTTTGGAACACAATTTTTGACTTCGTAACTTTGTTTGGGCTGGATAGGAGGTGAACATATCAAAAGTCCTTGCCCGTAGTCTTTGTGCCGGGGGGAGGGGGGGGGGGGTATGGAAGGTCCCATCTTTCGGGTTTTCACTTATATCTGGGAAACCCTGCGTCCTAACGACAGGACTATTCTATAACAAATGAAAGCTTATTAAATTTCTAACAAGTTCTATTCTATAAAGTTTTTAGAGATATCTTTAGTTTTCGAAATATCATCTCGTGAAAGACTGCCATTTTGGGAAAAAAACACACTTTCTTCTATTCTCGACCAGATATCTCTTCAGCGATGTACCCGAAAAAATAAATGTCGGTTATGGGGCTGTAGAGCATTCCATTTGCTCTAAAACATTGAGGTTAAAATAAAACGGTTGAATTTCAAGGCTATGAGGAGAGAATTAACTATTCCGGTTGGACGACACTGCTTGTCTGCCTACGGAGGCGTACTGCAATTACCTTTTATAAATAGATTAAAATATATATTTTAAGACTTTATTATATATAAAATTCAATAACATGTATAATATATGTAATATTTGTTGCCAAAGCATTACTTAGTAATTCATATTGAACATCTTTTGATATTGAATATATGATTTAGTATGTATGCCATAGATACCGTAACATGGATTTTTACTTTTACGAAGATTTACAAATTATACCACCATTTAGTATAAGCCTGTAAATATATATATATATATATATATATATATATATATATATAATTTGTATTTATATTTGAACCACCGATATTTTCAGACCTAAGGGCTCTAATCGTTTGGTATTGAATTTTGATAAAAGCATAAGTTGGAATATGGTTCCGCTTTGGTATTTCATTGAACGCCCATTATACTGAAGGTTGTAAGTTTTGAAAACCTTTTAGCTCCGTATTTGGTTAGGAATTCCCCACCAGGTGAAGAAAACTTCCTAGCCGCACCTATCCGTCAAACAGTCACTTTAAGGGTTTTACAGTCATTCATGGGAGCTATTCATTTTCCTCCCTTCAATCATGCTCACGTCATTTTCTCAGAGGATGTATTATCGGCGTTCCGAAACTCATGTCTTTTCAAAACAGTTCAATGGTTAGTCATTTGTATTTAAGCCTCGCAGTTATGAACTGTATAGAAAAGTTTATAGTGTTCAACAACCTCTAAATCCTAATAATATAGCCTACAACACTTATGCCCTAATAGCACATTCTCAATGAATGTAGCTCTTTAAGTTGTTTTCATGAAAGAATCTTCGAAAAATTTATTCAAATCTTCATCGATCTGACGTCCAATATACAGCGTTACCAAACATCTCAAGTGTTATTACTAAATGTTTGACTAGAAACCAGAATATACTTTTCCAAAGGTTTTCGATGAGCTGAGTAGGAATCTGAACTCAGAGTTATTATCGGGTGTTTCGGGTCATCCGTTGGCCAGATGATTCTCCAATGCGAGATCGAAAAAAATAACCCCCATATTAACCCCCGCAAAATTGACCTTGAAATGTTATTCAAGGTCAAATTTTTGTATTTCATATTTTGAATCTACGAGCATGAGTAACAAAAAAGTCAACGGCACCATAGGTCGGAAATGACTCCTTATGATCAAAAGTCCGCCACGCAGGAGCTGCATAACTAAGCACATTCCTCAGAATTTGGGTAGTGTAGACTGCTTTCTAGAACAATTTGCTTAAAATATTCTACATAAATAAAATAAAAACATGAATAGTTCTCTTTTAATTTTGTAATGAGTAACTGATAAATTATTAATTTGCTTCCAGAGTTATGTTTACACATGGTACTTACTATTGAAATATATTACAAAGTAAACCCCCCTTTCCGATTGACCGATTCAGCTCATTTTTACAACACTCCTTTCTCATGTGTTACCCACAACGTATACCGCGTTTCGTTACAATACAGCAGAAATTACGACCAGTATGAACGTCTAGTATATTAGTAATTTGGGTCCGGAGTAAACCCTCCCCCCCCCCTCCTAATGAACCGATTTAGTTTATTTTTACAACACATATTTACCTGTAGATTACCACTACGAATACCGAGTTTCGTCGAAATATACCAAAAATCACGGTTGGTAGTGGCGAATTGGTATTTTGGGTCTGGAGTAAACCCCCCTTCTAATGAACCGATTTAGTTTATTTTAACAACACATATTTACCTGTAGATTACCACTATGAATACCGAGTTTCGTCGAAATATACCTAAAATCATGGCTGGTAGTGGCGAATTGGTATTGTCGGTCCGGAGTAAACCCCCCCTCCTTATGAACCGATTTAGTTCATTTTTATATCTCACTTTTCTCTCTATATTACCACTACGAATACCAAGTTTCGTTGAAATATAACAAATATTACGGCTGAAAAGGTCAAATTAGTGTTTTGGGTTCGGGGTAAACCCTCCCTTGCGGTGGACCGATTTTGGTGGTTAACGAACTCGTTCAATCGTTTGCTAATTGAATGCTATATACCAAGTTTCGTGACGAAAAAACAAAAACTCTGGCCGCTATCGTGTTAACAGACATACATATATATATATATATATATATATATATATATATATATATATATATATATATATATATATATATATGTGTGTATATATATATATATATATATAAGTGTGTGTATATATATATATTTACATATATATATAGATATATATATATACACACATATATATATCTATATATATATGTATATATATATATATATATATATATATATATATATATATATATATATATAGATAGATAGATAGATAGATAGATAGATAGATAGATAGATATAAATTTTAACGGGCTCATTTGCGGTGTCTACTAGGTAGGATCGATAAAAATTTGAAGAAATTTTTCAAAAATTCCGTTAACAGCCTATACATGTGCCATTCCATTCCAATTGGCTAATGGTGGCCGATTTTGATAATTTCGTCACCTAAGAGATGCACTATAGCAAAATTTCAAGTTGCATAACGCACTTGCCAGCTCTGCGACTAATATTAGGATTCGTCTCTAACTTTCCAAAATTATTACATTTTTTTAATCTAGGGATTGAAAATGATAAAGGGCTATGATAAGATTGTACCGGTCTAGAAAGAACGAGGCTGGAATATGAAGGATGAATAGGGCAGGGATGATAGAGAAAAGAAGGATATTTTCCGAACCATCTAAGATTGGTTATAGCCGATCGACTAAGCCATCCCATTTGTTGAAAATGTACATCAATCAGGGGTCTGCACATCTTATTCCCGGGCCTCTTCTCTTTCATTACTCAGGTCCAATTTTAAGCCTGGCTCGTTTATTATGTTCCTCTGAGTGATTTTAGTGAAAAATAGTCCGTCCTAGCTTTTTCCATTTGGCCTAAAACACATAAATTTGGAAATCGTAATGAACATTTTCTGGTGTAATATTTGATTGGATTTAATCAGTCAGTAGAATAGAATAGAATGCTAAAAGTCCCCCAAAATGACTATTGACTTACGGGGATTTATCCGTCAGTCCTTTAGAATTTCCAATTATCTTACAAGATATTTCCTTGAATCTATAAATTAAATTCAGTTCATCAAATCTTTTCTTACAACGTGTTCTTGTTATAATAGAAGCTATTTTTCCAATGCTATTTGTAAAACATTAACGCAATGATTTTTTTAGAAACGAAATTCTTCCTAATTTTCGAATATTACGAAGGTTTCATTATAGGATTTTGAAAAATGGCTTCAAATCTCTATCAACTCTCTCTTGTTGGATAAACGCCCGTAGATTTTGTGTATTATAGTTGATACGGCGACCTCCAGCGGTTGGTATTTTAACGTAATATTTCGGAGGAATGGCTTTCTACTTTATCTGTCAGTATTTAAATTTGTTGATGTATTTCTTTAAATTTGGCATTTTATAATAATGTGTAATCGATTTTTTGAGCTATTTCATAACTATTTTTATTGTCAACTGATTTCATACGTTTTACAAACCATGTTAAAAAATATATAAGTCCTTCAAAAACGTTCTGGACACATTTTTTTAAATAAAATTAGTTCTACTAAATATCCGAATACATAAGAGCTTCGAATGCATGTTTAAAAAGAATATTCAACAAAACTGTAGTCTCTCTCCTTTAGTGAGAGATAAAATAGACTGGACTGTATAATCACAATTTTAACGAAAGGGCAATGCATGTGCGAACAGGTATAATTCTGAGTCTCAACCGATCGCTGGCTCGTTCTCGGAAAGTCTGGCACGTCTTGGGTGCATTCATTCAGACATTCATTAATATATCCGTTTCTACTCATCCTAGAGAAATGGGGAGGGAGAGATAGGGCAGAGAGAGAGTGAGAAAGAGAAGGTGTGAGAGAGGGGGGGGGGAGTGAAACCTCGTTAGTAGAATGGGAAAGAAGGGATTATGAGGGCTTGAGAAGTTTTCAAGCTCACCGCTGCTAAATGGAGCTGGGATTTCCTTTAATGAGTCTACCTGGATAAATCTAGGAAACGATCGGTTCCGTTCACATTAATCCTACTCTTATCAAATACCGGTAAGTTGGTGTAATTATCATAGAATGTTAAGACGATTTTATTGTGATATTGATTGCGGAATGGATACCTAAGTTACACTCTTCCCGAGCTCTTTTTGGCAGACAAACGCAAAAAGAAGAAATGGCTAAACAGTTTTAACGGCGTTATTAATATTTGTATGGTTCTTTGCTATATATATATATATATATATAATATGGTGAGTCTGGATGCCGGATCTCCGCAAAAATACTATTTATTTAAATTTTAACGTCCTTTATTATTAACGAAGAATTTTACCCTTTTCTACCCAGGATTGGGCTGATGCCTTTTCTATTTTTTAAAGAAAAGCCACCACCCTATTGTGGCAATCGAACCCACTTGGCGCAGTGTTAAGTGCTCAAGCCGAAGCACGTACGGCCGCCGGGCCTCCCAAACGCACTATTACCCGACGTTTTGAAGACATCACTAATTTTCTGTTTTCCTAAATATTCTTAATTTCTTAGGGTACATATTAGATTATAAGGGGGTCTCCCGTGGTCTAATGGCTTGCCCCTTGGATTCATAAGCGGGAGATGTTGGGTTCGATTCCCAACCTCCGGCAGGAATTTGATTATCCCACGGCTCGCTGGTAAAATTCCTCGCTGCGCCCTGGATGTCGGCGCTAATAACCTAGATGTAGAATCGCCGTAAAAAAAAAGTTATATTATTGGAAAGGAATCAGAGGTGGGCCAGGCAAAGAAGCCGAGTCCACTGATACGATTTTAACTAGGTCAACGTACCAAAGATGTTCGCTATGCTCTTTGTTTGTTTTAAGGCAGTTCAACCACTAGGGTCATGGATGCATAAGGGGAAGGTCCGGTGTGCCCCAGTGTCATGAAACTAGTTACATTCTGTAATGGAAAACTGCATAAAGATGATAAAAGAAGCTATGCTCTTCGCTCTCCCTAAGCCCTCCTCTGTAAGCATCTTTATTAAATGAATAGAGGATATTAATTTTAAAATCAAGTTAATGACTCAGAATTTAAATTTATCCTTGCGCAGAGGTAATATAGTGGCCAATAAGGTGCGATTATTGCTAGTAGACAAAAATGTATTTAAATACGTTGAACGGGAAAGAAAAAAGAAAAGGAAAAATAAATTAAACCTTTTTATTTATTGTTTTTCACATTTCTGTGAAGCCTGACAGTGGCTTAATTCTCTTAAGATTTAACCTGTCACAAGGTTGATACAACCCGCATTTCGTCCATAGAATTCTCCCACAGGAAGACTCACAATCACACACATTAATCGTTTATAAAAAAAAGGATATATATCCGGGTTACTAAAATGAATTCTTACTTCTTAATGTAACTTAACAAAACAAATTGTGCATATTAGAAATCTTAGCCCTTTATAAGCCAGAATTCCACGAACTGACTATTTAGATCAAGTCGAGAAGTTTTGCTTTTCTATGCACCCTTTTACTTAACAAGAATTCAGAAGTATAAATTCTATTTTATATTATTATTTAAATTTTAACGTCCATTTATCATTAACTACGAATTTTAGGAGGGGTTATCTATAGGTTACCACCCTTTTCTAGCCAGGATAGGGGTGGTGGCTTTTCTTTCGAAAAAAGAAAAGGCATCACCCCTAGTGGGAATCGAAACCACGACCTTTGGCACGGAGTGTTATGTGCTCACGGCCATCGGGTCTCCAGTATATCTACTTTATAGTATAAGTACAGATTTTATAAATATTCACTGTCTATAAAATACGCATTATATAAATTAGTTCTAAGCTCAGTGTCCTTCTATGCGTTAATCTGGTGGTTGTCATCCCCAAGGAGTTACTTCAAGTCAATGAGGCATCAAGGCACCCTCTTAAATGACAGCGAGCCGGCATATGCTGAATTACAAGAACTGAGTTATATGCTCGGCAGGTTGGTTTGTCTTAAATTAATTACATACTCGTGGGTAACATGGCTATGGAGTTTGGCTAATTTAACTTCTAGAGGACTTTTTTTTTTCTCTAAGGCCTGTTTACTATAAACTAAACTGCCCTTAGTTTTCGCTTTGTATGAGTAGTCCAGTCTAGTAGGAAGTTTTTTTGCATTGTTTGGTCATTGTACCTAGATAAGTTTTAGTATTAGTGAATTGTAAGCTCGTTCTCAGAAGTTTTTCATACGTCGGTAAGTAGTTGTATTCATTGAGAGGAGATCGTTGGCCGTTGATGATGCGAAGGTAGGGATTGTCGGGGTTCGGTCACTGCTTCTTAATAAAACTACATTTTACATGTGAAAATGGTTTTATTGTTGCCGACGTTTCGGCTTGAAATTCAAGCCTTCATCAGGGATGTGAAACCAAGCAGGACAGATTTAATACAAACACATACATATATGTATGCAAAAAACATAATAAATAGGTAGAAAAACAATATGCTCTAGCAGCGCTTAGATTAGAGGTACATGGGAACAGATATAAGAGCAACAAGATGGGCTTACCGATGAGAAGATTGAGAGCTATGCCTCATCAGGGATGTGCGGGATCATTTCTGACTGTTGATCAAGGAATGTTAGGGGAAAGGAGGCTAAAAATGAAGTTTCACGCCCTCAAAACCGATTTGTTTCAAATTTTGTACAATAACGTATTTTGATGCACTAAACACGAATACGTTAAAAAACCCCTTCGCATTTAACTAGGAAAGAAGTTATTAAGCACTAAAGTTAATAGAATAATTAATAGAATTCTATTAATTTTAGAGAGTTGGATTTACTGGGGTTTTGTTATCTTCTTGAGCGAGCGTAGCGAGCGGAAACGCATAGCACGTATGTCCTTAAGCGACAGGTGACGACGGGTGAGGATGCCCTTAAAATTAACAATATTTTTGAATAAATGGTTTCTGAACATTTCAAATGAGAGTTCTCTGTTGCCCAATGTTACATATCTGCGCATGCGCGTGTTTACAAATACGCTGTTGACGCCTAGTTTTATAACCTTCCTAACAGTGAACTTTAGTGCTTAATATTATATTCTATTAGAATTCTATTAATTTTTGCGAGTTGGATTGACTGGGGTTTTGTTATCTTCTTGAGCGAGCGGAAACGCATAGCATGTATGCCTTAAAGTCGTCATTTATGCCTTAAAGTCGTCACAAATTTATTTGTTTACATTAGCTCTCATAACCCGCATAACAGTGAACTTTAGTGCTTAATAACTTCTTTCCTAGTAAATTGCGAAGGGTTTTTTTTATTAACGTATTCGTGTTTAGTGCATCAAAATACGTTATTGTACAACATTTGAAATAAATCGGCTTTAAGGGCGTGAAACTTCGTTTTTACGGAAAGGAGTTGGTGAGGGGGGGGGGGGGTTCTTGAACACCCATTGAGTTGGGGGCGACAGTAGAGATCAAAGAAAGAGCAGTGTCGTAAAGTCAGATGTCATAAAATTTTGTGTTAATGGAAGGGAGGCAGGTATGAAGGCTATATTGCAGGCGGTATAGAGTTTTAGGAAGATGTTTTTAATAAATGGAAGATGTTGAAGATAGTTAGAGTATACGACTTCTTTATCAATTTTGTCATTTACTGGGTTATTTTCCAGGTGAATAAATATTGTTGTATTTAGTAACAATATAAACTATAAAGTAGTTGTATTTAGTAACAATATAAACTGACCTTACGTCTGGCTCTCTAGATCCACTTAAAGAGGCCACACTGGCACTATTAAAATCTTCACAATGGATGATATTAAAGTTACTTGGATTAAAAACGTATTCTCCAACGAACTGATCAGCTTATATTAGAACCAGAAGAAACCAGGTGATGTCCGACGGCTTTTATAATGTAAATGAATCGTTAAAATATACTATTTAAAAACCTAGAATTGTCGCCAGGAGTTCCACAAAAATACTTTCCTCTTGATCTTTCGTTCAAAATTCTTCACTAAATTTCACTCATTCCAACTAACAGTAGATATGGAATTTTGAATGTTATTGTGTTTTTTTTATTCACAGCTGTCTTCCTATTTTAATGATAAATATAATTATTTATATTACATTAATTCGTATTTCTTTCTTTGTATATTGCCTATTTTATGTTTGCTATCGACTAACGTTTAGTAGGCACTACCAGGATCCTCAGTTCTGACCAGGCCCTTGAAGCTGAAGGCATTGTAATAAAGGACGCAAACCATGTAGAACTAGTTTAGTAAATTATCGAAAATGTTAATTCTTATTTATTTTTGTTGACTTTTAAAATCCTAGAAAAGATTTTGAAAATATATATATATATATATATATATATATATATATATATATATATATATATATATATATATATATATATATATATAATCATTTGTTTTCTCCTTACAGTAACCCTCCAAGGAGAGAATTGGGTGCGGCTTGTGCAATGTAATATTATGTATATATATATATATATATATATATATATATATATATATATATATATATATGATTGGAGTGAATTTCGTCAGTAGACCAACTAGAAATAAAGAATAACGCATAATGCTTGATGTATAATGTGAATAAGATAATTTAGTAATTATTCATCATTTACTACAAATTTATTTGAATAATCAATCGGTTCTTTACAATCATTTTATTTATGTAAATTTGAACGATCAAGTTACAGTTTTTATCCAGCCAGGATAGGGTTGATGTCTGTTTAATTTTTTGGAGGAAAGTAACCTACCCGAGTGGGACTAGAACCCTGGATTGGTACGAAGAACGCTCGGTACGAAGTACTCACTACAAATATAAAATAGGAAGATTGTTTATATTGTAAAAATGTTTTTCTGCTACCAAAACATACTACACTTATAAGTATTGTGCTTAGGTATAAAGCTTAAAATTGTTATAATGTCAACAGCACGTGGTCGGTCACCCATTCAGGTACTGGCCACGCCCGACTTTGCTTAACTCTTCGATAATCAACGAGTACCGGTGCACTCAACATGGCTATGGCCATTGGTGTTAATTACACTATTCTGCACGAAAATCCTCCTTCAAACCAAAACATGCTTTCTTACTGTTTTCAAATGTGCTGAGCACGAATTTGAAGTCAGATTCTGTCTATCACGCACAGTTTCATGAGAAATTCTAGTTTTTTATCCAAACATGTGAGTTTTTTGTAAATTTGACGAATTTTTTTTGGCATCAAAACATGGTGAAAAAAAATCAAAAGCCCGATGATTTTGAGCGCAATGAAGTATATTTGAACGAAAAAAAAAATTGATGGGAATATTACAAGTGGTTGTTGAAATATGGCTAAAAGTGTTTTTTCTGTTTTTGATCTTGAGGCAGGGATTTGGTCTCTACCTGGATCTTTAGGGGAATGACCTTCCTTTCTCTTTTATGGTGGTATCCTTTTCATTCAAATCCTTACCTATGTCAAATCCTACCATTATGTCGTAAAAAAATGGCCAGAGCGTAAGGAAAAAGTAGGTGAAAAAAACATTACCAATCCTCCATTAGTGGACAAAAACCAAATAATTTTACCCCCACTCCACATAAAATTGGGGATAATGAAAAACTTTGTAAAAGCGATGGACAAGGAAGGAGAATGTACTTAAAACAAAAATTTCCGCATCTCAGCGATGCTAAGATAAAGGAGGGAATTTTCGTAGGACCCCAAATTCGACATCTACTCAAGGACCTCACTTTTGAAGCAAAGTTAAATACTACTGAGAAAAAGGCTTGGATTGCTTTTCGAGAGGTATGTACCAAGAACTGCTTACTTCATATAAAACATTGGGATGCAATATGTCCTTAAAAATACATTTCCTGCATAGTCACCTAGACTTTTTCGCCCCAAATTTGGGTGCAGTTTCGGGCGAACATGGAGAACGATTCCACCAAGACATATTCAGAATGGAAAAATGATATACTAGCAAATGGAATGAGAAGATGCTGGCGGATTACTGCTGGACACTGCAGCGGGAGACAGAAGAGTACAAAAGAAAAAAAAAATACTCATTGACGATGTGTGTATATTTTTTGAGTTGTGTCATATCTAGTATTATACCTGATAGCATGCAGGATTCAATTAATTATATTTTACCGTTGAAAAAGAAAAAAAAATCTGTTATAATAAAGACAATAATTTTCAAATACAATTTTTCATTTTTTCCAAGTTTCTCCTCTTTTCTCTCAAAATCAGAGGGTGATAGAATTTTTCTGAGTTCAGATTCGGACTCAGCACACCTGAAAACATGAGAAACAGGCAAAATTGTTCAAGGGAGGGGAGAAAAGTTTTTTTTTGCAGAACAGTGTTATCAGTTTTAATAATTGTGATCCTTAAATATATACGACGTCTTTAAATGTGTAGTTAGTTTTGAAACGAGTAATTTACAGTCCACCATATTGTTAAGATAGGAAAGATATTTTAATATTCTTGGAACAATAACCATCATCCATCGTATCAAGCCCATTCATCTGTAATGTGGAATATTAATTTCTATTCAATTTAGAAAATTATGTAATAATGTACATATTAATTAACATACATGTTAATGTATTAACACATTTTAAGAATGACTTCGATTATTATCGAAAATGTTGCCTATTTTTATGTGAGTTTTCCTGGCATCTTTTCGAGCATGTTTTGCTGCAAGGAGGTACAAATAAAGGCCAAAATAATAATTTTTTTCTGGAGTAAATCCCCCCTCCTAATGGACCGATTCAGTTTATTCTAAAACCACTGGCATTTAGCAGATATACACTAAGATGACGCAGTTCCTCTGAGTGTGTTAGTTGTAATAAATCACATAAATATATTGTTGAGTTTATATTAAGATATATAGTTTATAGTTAAATGTTAATGAACATTGTTTTTGCATATTTGTTTAGAGTGTTTCGCCGAAAGCTGGGAGGGGCGGGGAGGTGGTTTCAACATGGTGACTAGAAATGTACATCATTTCTCCTGCTCAAGAGATCATTGAGTACACGCTTCAGAGAACAACTATACAGCATTTACCAATCTGTAAGTAATATTCATTCCAATTAATTTTAGATAATAATCTATTTAAATAACAACAGTCGATGCACAAAATAATATATAAGGTCGATGGAAAATTATTTTGTAACTATCAAAATTAATGTTAAGTAAATATATTATAGCATATTAAGCGATGATTTTTAATTTTGTTGTTAAAAATTAAAATCCCTGTGTCTCTCTGCCTCTCTCTCTCTCGCTCTCTCTCTCTCTCTCTCTCTCTCTCTCTCTCTCTCTCTCCCTCTCTATATATATATATATATATATATATATATATATATATATATTTATTGTTACGAGGGCGTAAACTTTCAGTAAATTTGTGCTTTTGATATGGCTAGTCAGACGCAGGGAATACAACAGTTGCTTGCTGCAGAAAAACGCGCAGCTGAAAAAGTTGCTGAAGCTAAGAAACGTAAAGCAAGGCGTCTGAAGCAAGCCAAGGCAGAAGCACAAGAAGAAATTGAGAGATATAAGCAGGAGAGGGAAAAACAATTCCGTGAATTTGAGGCACAGCACATGGGTTCTCGTGAAGATGTAGCTGCAAGGATTGATTCAGATACTCGCCAGAAAATTGAAGAAATGAATGAAGCTGTGAACGCCAATAAAGAGGCGGTTATGCAGAGAATCCTTGAGCTGGTGTATGATATCAGACCAGAAATGCACAAGAACTACAGGGCGCCAAATTAAATAAAGTTACCACTTATTGATTTTTCTGGCTGTCTCCGACTGCCCAGCATCATGTTAATCAATGGTTATGGAACAAAAATATTTACAACATAGGTTTTTTTTTCTTTTTTTTATGCATATATATATATATATATATATATATATATATATATATATATATATACATATATATACATATATACTTTTGAAGATTGGTGACACCATAATAAAACACAGATGTCTTGCAAAAAGACATAACAAAGAAACTGGTGATATATTCTTTGTGGGCCTTTCAGTGAAACACATACTTACTTAGCATTGTTGAGCACGAAAACATAAAACTAGTCAAGCGAAATCAGCTACGAAGAGTTTTGTTCCTGAAAAAAAGAAAATGGAAGTCTGAGAACGCGTTTATTTAGTGAATGGCCACGTATATGAATAATATCCGACCTATAGATGTTTGCCCCAAATTCTGAGTTTAGCTAGAGCTATTGTAAATATACGGCGTGTTATCAAGTAGAAAATAAATTTTACGTAGAAGGTAAAAAATTTGGCGTTGCTTTCTAACATATCTTCAGATCGAATTGTAACGGTTTGTTACTTAGTTGACATTTCGATTAGGTAAACGCTTTGTGTCAGAGGAATTTTGGACAATCCGTGAAATGTCCGAATATTTCGAGGTTTTCCCTAAATTGTGGGCCTAGCTCAACTCAGAAATGGGGGTCAAGATCATATTATTGACATTTGATGGTTATTTGAAAAAATAAATTAAACATATCATTTGAAGACAGCTGCTGGATAACCTGTTGCGTTTGCCACAGAAGCGAAGCAATTTTCTTATAATAAATATTTATAACTTTAACAATGATACACTCCAAACTGTCCGTAATTATGAAGGTTCTGCCACCAACAAGGTAAAAACAACATTGGGCCAGTGTTTATTCCTTACCTCGAAGAGAAACATCGTCTTACGAGCTGGATCTAATTGGTGTTGTGTTGGGAAGTCTTGGACACCAGCCAAGATTACTCCGAACTTGGAAAATATTTCCCCTCATTGGTTCCAAGAAGGCTGGAAATCCCAGTCTTGGATCTATTCATCTTAGAATATATGCATTTTCCTTATTAGCAAATTTTGGGGGACTACAATAACTTTGAATTTCAGCATAAATCCTAGGCAACGTACCTAATTGACTCCCAGACGGGAAACATTTTTGTTGCAGATTATCGACATGATTTTATTACGAATGAACGGTTACTTAAAGCGCACACCTGGCTAGAATGTAAATGTGCTGCAGGGGTAGAGGTTGTAGTTTTGTCTATGTAATTTATTGATATCAATCCTGATACATTCACAGAACGATCTATTCTGAATTTTAGTTCTTTCTATTTCCTTTTACTTATTTGCCGAGTTCGGTTCTCTGAGTTGTCTTATTAATAAACAGATCTATTCATTTAATTAAGAGCATTCGTCACTAAGACGACTTGCTCAATACATGAATACATAGATTAAATTGCTAGAGCATGTAAAAATTACAATAAATGTAGAAAACAAAGGTTGTTAAAACAGAAAAAAAATTCCAAGAATGACTAATATGAAACATTGAAAAAAGAAACAACTTGCAAAATAATCCACTTAATATAAGCAACAGGATTCGGGGAACAAAAAGGAAGGAAATTACTAGTAAGTAGAAGAGGGAGGAAAAATGTTTAGAATTATATTAAAAAATAAAATAGTAACCCTAACGAAAAATATAATAATAAGAAAAATTGCCAACGGCCATAGCCACGTTGAATGCACCGGTTCCCGTAGATCACCGAAGTTAGGCAACGTCGGGCGTGGTCAGTACCTGAATGGGTGACCGACCACGTGCTGTTGGTAACCTATAGATAGCCCGGTGCTAATAGCCAAATAGTTGATGCGCCGTTAAAAACAAAAAAAAAAAAAAAAAAAAAAAAAATCAAATTGATAATACCAAATAATTTTAAGAAAGTGAATGGTAAAATTCAACAGATAAGTTCTCATCAGGATTAATTTAGAGAAACTGATGTTTGGAACAATCAATTCTTGAATCCATGACATTCTTCTTTCCATTTGTTTTAAAAATCGTCTCTTCTTTTTCTGCTTTCTTAACAGATTTATTTAACTTATAATCGTTTTGGCTGAATTTAGAGTCTTCACTTTTCTTTCTTTTCAGATGGCTTAGGCCTTTCGAAAAACAGTACTCAATTTTCGTTGCATTGCACGAAAACGTTTTTTAATAATTTCTCCTTTATGTTTTATGGCCTCATTGCCCATTCTTAGGGTAAATGAACTTCCCCTATGGTTTGGATACACGCTAGAATAGTTTTTTCTTTGAATTGATTTTATGATAGATACTAATACATCTTTAAAATAAATACATAATTTTCCTTTTTTGCATTAAGTATTTTTTTTTTTAGATTGAATAAAAGAGCGCCTGTTTTGATTTCTAACCATTTGCTGCTTGTGGTTTGCCAGGAATCCTGAAACTAATGTCGTGTAGCTCCTGTCAGAGGCAGTGCTTCCTTTAGAATAATTGGATCGATGCATTTAACATGACTATTCTGAATAGATCTTTAATTAACGGAATCGACCTTTTCCTCTGCTCCCATTATCTATCTACTTGACAGTTTCCTTCCATTTATCTAGGGACGTCGGCTTGGGGACACCACCTTGTCGATGTGGAACAAAAACTGTATTCAATTTTCATCGGAAATTGTTGAATGCGTGGGGTAAATAGTGCATACCTCGTGGCAGAAGGAATAACGTATCCTAGATCACGATTCGATTCATGTTTGTGGGGGGTTGAATTGTTTCGACGATGGGCTCCCTGAAAAGATCCATAGTCCACCATGAATAATTATTAGATAAACCTTTGGATAGCCTTGTGCTAATCGCCGAAAAAGCAGATGCGTCGTAAAAAAAAACAAAAAAGACCTGGATTTGTTCATATCAATGATTTGAAAATGGCTGAACCACCGACGGGCGTTGGATAAAATAAAAATAAATAATAATGATTTGAAAATAGATTTTTATTTTTATTTCATGTCTAATCAGGATTTGAATGTTTAATTTCAGCGATATCTGTGCTGTTATTAAGTGAAAAATTAAATATTATTTTATGTTCAATTGTAAAAGTTGGTTAATTATTTACACGTAATTTAATATACAGGGGATACAAACAACAAAAGTATGGCTAGAAAAGTTGTTCTAAATATTACTAGCTTCCATTTAAAAAAAAAAAAAAAAAATCATTGAAACCGGTTTTGGACGCTGTAGCCTTTTTTGAAACACGACATGTCGTTTAGCCCCACAGTGCGACTGTTAGCAGGAGTGGTGTGGTTAATGGAGATGTTTAAATAATGGAGAAGAGGATGAGTAAATAAATATATATTTTATTTACTGATTTAAAGGATTTTTAGACTATATTTTCTCAAATAGCTGGTTAAAGGTTGGTGACTGGGTCGAAAACCTTTCGAAAACTTAATGAATTTCTTCAAAAAAACATCATTATACGAATGTCGATCCCACGATCGCAGCACTAGAAAATTTCAATTTTCTTGGTTACTTAATTAATGTGTTTACCACTTTTTCCTCGTTTTTTTGTTGTTGATTTTTTTAACTGCCCTCAGCTGTGATAAGTCTGTTATTTTAAAATAAAATAGGGTTTTCTTCTTGATTACGTTGCTGCGGAAATCAATAAGCTCTTTTTGTCTACGGTTGGCTCAAGTTTGCATTGGGTCCTTTTTAAAGCCAAAGATCACTCTTGTTGGAGATTTCATTCAAGTAGGTATTTGAATATCTTTAACAGTAAAATAGGTGATTAATTAGGTTTACTGCAAAAATAGGAACTGTTCTTCAATTTAACTCGTTCGCCGCTACTTCCGCACTGGAGCGGGATGACAAAGACTATTTTCTCATAAAACTGAATTCTCGCGCTACCTAGGGGCTTTATCTTGTTATTATAGTAGCTCCCCTTGGTATAGGTTATACAAATTTACAAAATTTCTCATTTTTAACAAATAAGAGACCACTGTACATTCATAACTTAATCTAGGTTGATTTATGTACCCTAATGGGAATTCTTGGAAAACACCTCGTGTAACGTGCATGGAACCGTGATGTTTATCTAAAATAATTATTTCCTTCTGTTTTATGATTCTGTAAAACTGTTATGTAGTTTAGAAATAACCCTAAACCTAATTCAATTTACTACTTTCGTATTCATAAAACCAACTAAATAACCAAAATGACCTTATTAAATGCTTATATGTGTGTGTGTGTGTGTGTGTGTGTGTGTGTGTGTGTGTGTGTGCGCGCGCTGGTGTGTGTGTGTGTGTTAACACGACAGCGTCCGCGAAACTTGCTTTATAGCATTCTTACAACAAGCGTGTCTAGCAGTTCTTGAACCAGCAAATAGATCCATCTCAAGGATGTCTTTAACAGTCAAAATGTTCTATATTTATAATAGAACAAACAAATTCATGGTTAGCATGTGAACCTTCCTTTCCTTGCTAAGGAATTTGCTATGATATGAAGCACATACGTGACAGACGTTTCAGCTTCTTTTTACGTTTTTCAACTTATGGATATCAGGACCTTGGAATTAGAAGGGCCAAATTTCAGATTTTTATGAAATTCGGTAGAAAAATCTTTTGTCTAATTCGAAAGATCAAGTTTGTTCATGGACCAGCAGAATCCGTCCACCGGAACATGGTTTTTGGGGTGAAATTCGGGCGAGAAAAATCGCAACGCTTGCGTTTTCGAGTACATGTGTTTGCAGGTTCTCGTCTTATAGGTTAATTCACGTAAGAAAATGAATTTTTAAGACGATATCTGTAACTGTTTTTGAGAAAAGTGAAAAAAATATTTTTGTGACTTGTAATTTTTGGTTTGGGTACTTAAATCTTGGGATTTAATATTTTCTACAAGTTTGGAATTAATCTAAACTAGTACGTGGAAGGTAACCATTCGAAACTATGTCAATCGGAGAAATAAGAGCTTAAAGCTTCAAATGTGTTTTTTTTTTTTCAACGGGGTTTTGTAGTTGTTTAAATCACTTTTTAATAGTTTTTTTTTTAAATTGCATATGTCTGTATTATTAGTATTATAGTAAAAGAAGACAAGAAAATGAGAAATGTTTTGGAAATTGTGTTTTCCTAGAACGAATGTTGAGAAGGCCGTTTCCAGGTTAGTTAGGGGCAGTACCCTTACCATCTGCCACGTATCTGGTGCCATAAAAGTATTTGTAACCAAAATAATAACTCTTACTATTTCAAGCTTTCCGAATGACACTAGGGATAAGAACGAAACCGCGCTAAGATGACGCAGATCCTGCGAGTCGGACTTTTATTTTATAGATGATGGTGCTATTCACTTTAACTTGAAACTGTGAGCGAAATAATGGCGAAGCTTCGTGTTACCTGCATTTTTCTGACTAAAAAAAGTCGATTTTTTAGATTCGCTATTTCTCTTCCGAGCTCCTAATATTATCTTTAAGATGACATATTGCAGAACGCATGCTGGGTGATTATCTAACAATTTATCTCCAAGCAAATAATTTTGTTACCTAGCTTTTATAGGAGGTGACATTTAGATATAAAATAATGAATGTTCTTGCTGCTTCATGGAATTGTTAAAACTTTTTCCATTCGCTCTACTTAATAAGGACGAATTTCCCTTCAGCCTTCCAATTATAACTTTTAATGATTGTTAACGGCCTCAAGTTTAAAACAAGCTCCAAATATTTGCTGCTACATTTCTATCTCACTATCCCGACTTGAGAACATGTTTTCCGCCTCAGGTGTAATTCGGTTTGTTGAACATCTCGTAATGATCGTGAGAAAGTTTTCGGAAAGCTGCTGCTGGAACCGTTTGACTTGGCATTCTCTCGCTTGGGTCTTATCATATTTACATTTCTCAGTATACATTGTGTAATTATGTCTATTTTGGAGAACATTTTATGCATGGCGAGCCCGTACAAGCCTCGCTTTGTATTCTAGAACACCTACGATGAAGTTCAGCCACAGCTGCCATATTGGAAATTACTCGATTCCTCGCATAACCTTATAATCCAGTAGGAATGCGAAGAATGTGTGCACGTCTAGGCCAGGCATCTCTTTTTAACCGGTCTTTTGTAGTCAGCTTCCTTCCTCAATCGAAAAAACGTCCGACTCTGGGGGGTCGATTTTCGGTCTCTAGGGGTTCTGAAACGCAAAATTTTCTTGTCGGCACTTCCGGATTGCGTCATGAGATCAACCTTATAAGCGGGGTTCCTCCCTATGGGGGAGGGAGGAACCGCGCTAAAAAACCGTATTTGTCAACTCGATAACGCACTCCGGTTGTGCAGGTTCCTATATCTACAGTTTCTAATTCTTGAATACTTTAGTACTAATAAAATATGATGAAAAACAATTATGTACAACTGATGGCTGACTATATACGGCGACAGCTTTCTTATCATTCCAAGGACAATTTTTTTTAATTTGTTTTGTGTTTTTAATTTCTTCATACAATTTATTCTCCTTGGAATGTTAATAAGCGTCCAGCCTATGTATAAGGTTAATTTGTTTTATTAATTTTTTTCCACGATGTAATTCTTATTTTCTTATGCTTATTCATTTTTTCTTTTCTTCAGCCATATAAGTGGTTATTCACAATCCTTATGGAATCCTTCAGGATGGAACGTCCGAGCGATTCGTAGTCGCTTTGTAAATTCCATCTTTTAAAGACATTTTGGATAAATGAAGGCGTGGAACCACTTGCACCAAACAGAAAACCAGTTACCTCCCCATTTTCGATATTACAATTTTTACGGAAATAGGGAATACACTTTTCATAAATGAACTTCTTTTCTTTGTCGACTGATAAGGGCTGATTCTCAACCATCTCGAATCTTACCGTTGGATCCAAAATAATTCCAGTGGATGCATGACGACCTAAGACCTCAATGTCTGTCCTCATTGTGGAGTCCTTCTTCGGCTATGCAGCTCAATTCTTTATACACCTCAAATTCAGTTTTCTTCCGGAACGAATCTGCAACAGAGGTTCGCACCTTATGATGTCGGTTTATTCTTAGAAGTTCTGATTTCTGACAGACGCCCAGGACGTGGGGGAGAGTTCCAGGCTCGTTGCAGGCTATGCAACGGAATCCTGAGCTTCTGCCAGGAATCGTTCGAACTGGAATTGAGTTGCAATTCAGCTTGATGGCCGTAACTCGCTGCAAGACATTCCTATTTTCGTCGACACCCTTTGACGGAAGCTGACACCAGTTATGAAAAGAGTCTTCTCTTAATTTCCTTCGTATATTCGGGCTTATAACTAGATATTATGGGTATCTAGCTCTCAGCCACCCGAATGATGACATCGTCAATCACTATTGGGAGGCTCGACGTTGAATGGTTGGTCAACCAGGGATTTGCGTTGGCTAATAATAATATTATGGGTATGGTTACAAAATCTTCTTATCTTAAAGACAGAGTTTGGTTAACAAACTTTTCTCCTTTATCTAAACTTATGAGACTAGCTGGATTTAAATGAGTTGACATAAATGAGACCTCGATATAAATGACACATTAGTAATGATTGATGGTATGTTAAAAGTAAGATATTGGTTCAAGATGGGTATCAATTGTACTTAAGGTTTCCTTAATATTGCTACTGTAGAACAATGTCCTTATCTTAATCTAAAGTAAAAGGAAAAGAAAAAATCTTAAGAATGATATGAAACTCCAATATAGTCAGCCATCAGTTGGCCATGTTTGTTTATTGAATTTTAAATTGACGCAGTATATTTGAAATAGAACCATTATGACGATAAATATCCGCCCGAAAAACATCCTGAGTTCTGTTTTACGAGTTGTTCCCGTCCATTATAGACATTATAACTGCCTCCTTCCAAAATGATGCTACAAATAGGAAGGAATCGACCACAGTCTATCATTTACCACGCAAAGGCAGTTAGTAAATTGTGTCTCTTCTTGATGTTTTGGTGCTGTATATATTCCTTAATACTACAAGCTATAACATTTCCTCGGATGATTATTGCCGTTCTCCTTCTACTAAAATTAATCAGGCTAGGCATTCGACGAAAATAGGAATGTCTTGCAGCGAATGGAGCACGGCCACCAAGCTGTATTGCAACTCAATTCCAGTTCGAACGATTCCTAGCAAAAGCTTAGGATTTCGTTAATGAGCCTGAAACTCCCCTCCCCTACGTCCTGTGTGTTTGTCAGAAATCAGAACTTTTAAGAATAACTCGACATCATAAGGTGCGAACCTATGTTGCAGATTTGTTCAGGAAGAAAACTGGATTTGAGGCGTATGAAGAAGTGAGCTGCATAGCCGAAGATGGTTCCACAAGAAGGAAAGACATTGTGGTCATAAATCGTCAGGCATCCACCGGAATTATTTCGGATCCGACTTATTATTATTTTGGAAAGAAAAGAAGTCCATTTATTAAAAGCGTATTCCCTATTTCCGTAAAAATTATAATATCAAAAATTGGAAGGGTACTTTTCGTCTGTTTGGTGCAAGAGGTTCCATGCCTTCATTTATTCAAAATGTCTTTAAAAGATAGAATTTAAAATGCGACTACGAATCGCTCGGATGTTCCATCCTGAAGGATTCCATAAGGATTGTGAATAACCACTTATACGGCTGAAGAAAAGAAAAAATGAATAAGCATAAGAAAATAAGAATTACAGGTGTCTCCCGTGGTCTAGAGGCTAGCGCCTTAGATTCATAAGCGGGAGATGATGGGTTCGATCCCCATTGGCGACAGGAATTTTCTCATCTCAGGGCTCGTTGAGAAAATTACTCGCTGCACCCTGGATGTCGGTGGTAATGGCCCAAATTCGTCGATGCGCTCTTAAAAAAAAAAAAAAAAAAAAAAAAAAAAAAAAAAAAAAAAAAAAAAAAAACTTTCCGAAGAAATTGTAGCTATTGAGTACGGTTCTACTAGTGCAAAACATTTTTGAAGAATATCTTTAAATATTCGCTGAAAGATGAGGTCTTTCATTTTACTGAAGATCTTCCTTCTCTGCCAGATACCTCAACTCTGACATCAGGTCGATATACCTCGACTAAAATTTATATATATATATATATATATATATATATATATAATCTGCTATAAAAAATAGCAGACAAACTATTGGACCATTTCAGCAATGCTAGTACATTATTAGCTGTAATCATAATCCGGACTGAAATATTTCCTGCTTTCCTGAAATATTTTCCAAACTAACAAAATTATTAAAATAATTCCAAATTTTTGTTAAAAATATTCACTAATGACACATAAAAAAAAAAGTTCTCTTTGCCACGACAAAGTAAAGCCTTTTTATGTACTTGGTAGTCGTTTTAACTCCCCACATGAAAATTGATTAAAACATACAATTACTATATAAGGTTAATAATTTCTAATTTAAGTATTTTGAATGTTTGATTTGTTTTTAGTTTCTTGGTGTCATCGCGCGCAGCTTGGTTTAGTCATATTATGCTGGGTAAACAATATATATATATATATATATATATATATATATATATATATATATATATATATATATATATATATATGATCTAGAGGACCTGAGATGGAGACTAATATTTTATTTTCTAGTGTCTTCATTCCTGGGTCGTAGTCGGGTTCTCGCACACCCAGATCACGCAGGTGGAGCATAGTACGTATTAATCACACTACCTGCCCCTCTAGTTTGCCCTGTTACTTACTTATGTATACGCACGTACTTTAAAATATATACCTCTGTGTATTTTTTCACTCATTAAGGAAATAAAAAAAAATAGCTACAGCAAAAGAGCGTTCTAATTGTGGACTAGTGTAAAAACATCCGGGACACTTACCACCGGGTAAACCTAGGTATTTCTACCTTAGAGACATTGTCACCAATATCAGAAAGGCATACAAACAAAACTTTAACGTACAACTTCCTAAACACCACCATCCTGAGTGTATTTAGAAAACACGAAGCCGAAAAGAGGCTAAGGAAGCTTGTATTTATAATGTGTTGGCAGTGTATTTTTATTTTATTTTACTAACTCTCAAGGTATTAGTGTAAATTTTCCTACTCAAATGTTTAATTATATAATCTAGATTAGATTAATTATAATATATATATATATATATATATATATATATATATATATATATATATATATACACACACACACACATACCGATTTATCGAAAGTTATTCTTGAGCTTCAAACTAGACAAAAAATGTAGTTAATCCCCACCAAACGCACATTTCTATGTTACTCCCTCCCAGACATATGGCGTCTAAAGGTTCTTTAGAAAAAAAAAACAAAACAAAAAAAAACACGTGTGTTTCGTTCAACTCAAATTTTCTCTGCCAGAACACATTTTTTTCCAGCGATTTTTAAATCACCATTAAAGGCCGTAGCCGGGTAAGCATGGGTTGTCGGCCCCAGAAAGGTTTTCGCTTGAAATTTGGAGGATCAAACCAGTCCCTTAAAAGTGGCCTAAAGCCAAATTTTCAGCTCTAAATTCGCACCCCCCCCCCCTCGAATAAAAAACAGAAAATCGAAATTGCTTTGATTATTTATATCTCAGGATTGAATTGTCGGATCAGAATGAATATTTTATTTATTTATTTTTACGAGCTTCGCAACGACGGCGACTTGCTCTTCAGAGATACAGTAAAAAATACTTCTACAAAAATGAAAATACTTCTTCAAAAAAGAAAATACGCATCTTTCTTAAGGCTTTTAGAATAAAAATAATTCGGCTTTCGGTGACATCGCGTTCAATTGTTTTTTTTTTGTGTTTTTATTTTTTAATTATTTTTTTTACGGAGTACCCGTTTTGGTACAATCAATAAACTTTTTGTGAAAATTCTCTTACCATCCGTGTACTACCTCAATTTTTTTCAAGAGGCTCCAAGCGGTACTCCATAGTAAAAAGAAATCGATTCTTTTTTGGTATATATTATTTTTTTATTTTAATTTTTTACGGTGGTTCGACAGCTAGGCCATTATTTCCGTTTTATCAATGGTTATTGTTTAGATTAATCCTATTATTTATTTATTTTATACATCGACTCCACAACTAAGACGATTAGCAGGTAACGAAGTGTGTGACATCTGTGTTTCACTGAATCAAGTTAATAAATAGTGTAAATAAAACAAGTAGTCCTACTAAGAATCATTTAATATCTGTAATCCGCTCCTTTTCTATTTAAATAAGCGAAGGTTACTGCGTACGAATAAAGGCTGATTCACGCTAGACCGTGTCAAGTCCGGGCCGGGCCACGGTGGAACAATCAGACCAGCATTTTCATTGGACTAGTTCACGCTACACCGGGCCGAGTCCGTGTTTTATGCGTGTGTGATTGCTTCCCCGTGTCCCGGCCAGGACTCGGCCCGGACCCGACACGGTTAGCGTGAATCGGCCATAAGTCTCATCTCAGTAATATTTTAGTGCAGTTCTATAAAGTGACATCAAGTGTTTAGTAAGCATATTCTGACTTATATTGCGTAATAAGAACAAATAATCCAACGTGTCCTATTTGTGTAAGGCTTGTAAAAGAAGTTCCAGGTACATCCAAAAAGACAGTATTACCTGCTGAAGTAGAGGAATACTTCGAAGTTTCAGATGATAGCACAAGTTCAAATGATTCGACTTTATAAATAGTACGCCCCCCCCACAGGATAGCTTAGATTCTGAATTCAGAGAAGTCCAGAAAGAATTGCTGGAAAATCGTCTAAGTCATCCAAAGTGACGCTTTTAAATGGAAGTTTCTTGCATTAGTTTCAACCTCTCCAGCTAATGTATTTCCAACGTACATCTACCTCTTTATCCTATTCAATATTTATCTGAGTAACCAAGATCAGATGAATATCTTTTTCCAAACTGATTGTGGTGAAAACTGATATTTTGGAATAAATGCCAATCTTTGGAAGCATTTTATTGTCTTGTTTTTTTATCAAGAAGCTGATTTTTTTCTTTAACGTAACATGTACTGATTCAGCAGGCCAACGGATTTTGTTACAAACCTAGTTTCGTTTGATTCATCAGTTGTTAATTACTTTCGTTTACCTTTCAAGGCGGCATTAGTACTTGAATGCCCTTATTTTCTAAATCACTCTTTACGTCACGAAAACCTCGGTCCACTATATCACCCTGTACTATCAATCTGCATAAGCCTCCTGGATTACTTACTACCTCCTTCATGATACTTGCATCATTCACATAGAAATTCTTTCTGGATTTCTATGAATCAGAATCTGTCCTATCATTTGGGGGGGGGGGCTTTCCTCAAATAGGACACGTTGGATTATTTAAATAATTATTAAAATAAAGCTTTAACTAGACATGCCATCACAGACGGACATGACTTTGGTTTTGACCAATACTCCATCCTTTCCATTGAATCCAACGAAGACGAACGCCTCCTTTCCGAATCAATTTTTATCCACCTAGAAAATAACCCAGTTAATGAGAAAATTGATAAAGAAGTCATCTCCTCTACCTACTCCAACATCTTCCATTTATTAAAAACTCCATCCCTATACCGCCTGCAATATAGCCCTTTATACCTGCCTCCCTTTCCATTAACACAACATTTTATGACTTTATGACACCAAACTGTACGACGCCGCTTCCGCCGCTCTTTCTTTCATCTTCTCTGTCCATTGGGTGGTCCAGAACCCCCCCCCCCCCCTCACCAACTCCCTTCTCCCTAAGTTTCCTTGTATTAACTGTCAGAAATGACCCCGCATCTGTGAGGTATAGTTCTCAATCTTCCCATCGGAAAGCCCATCTTGTTATTTTTATATCTATTCTAATGTAATCTGTTATTCTTATATCTGTTCTCCTAATAATCTAAGCACTTCTAGAGCACATTGTTCTTCTATATATTATGTTTTAGTATATTATGTTTTTATGTTTTTGTCTTTTTCCATATATGTATGTATGTATATATGTATGCGTATGTGTGTATGTAGGCATATATATATATATATATATATATATATATATACATATATATGTATATTTCAGTATTACATCTGTCCTACTTGTTTTTTACAGCCCTGATGAAGGCTTGAAGTTCAAGCCGAAACGTCGGCACAAGAAAACCATTTTTACGATAAAATGTAGTTTTATTAAGTAGCAGTGACCGAACCCCGACAATCCCTACCTTGCATCATCTACGGTCAACTATCTCCTCTCAAAAAGTAATATTCTTTTTATGTTCGTGATATTATCAGAAATAAATGAAAATTGTTCTTAATGGAATTGATATTTATGATTACATTAAGTCCTACATAAAAGTTGAATACACAAAAAAAATATATATATAGAAAATTATAAACGTTCTTACAACTGGCCTCCTTGCTGAGCACACATACGACACTTGGTCTTACCGCTGATATAGTCCTTCCCATTTCGTCAAGATTAGCTCTCGTTTCCACAAATGATTCGCAAATCCTTGCTGTCAGGTGGTTTATGGTCTAAATAGGTTCTTTCTACACTTGCGACTTAAGCCAACCCCACACATAAAAAATAAGCGACTTCAGATAAGGGTTTTCGGCCGACCAGTGCACAGGACCACAAAAAATAGTTATTTACTCACTCTTTATTTTATCGAAGGTGAAATATTTTTCAAAAATATTTTTATTCGTCTGTGGCAGAAGGTCAACAGACGAATGTATTGGAAAAATAGGGTCACTGTCTTATAATAAAAATATTTTTGTTCTGCATTGACTGTGTGGATCCTTAACTCTAGGAATCGATAATATTCGAATTTTTGATTCCGAAAAAAGAAACTATCATTTAATTAGAAAATGGATAGATGCAGGTGAATAGGTTTACACCTCTTTATTTGGGATTCCATATAGGTTTTACTAGACAGAGGATCCAGCTGTTGGTCATATCTCAAGGTGCATTCAAGACTTGTTTAGACGTAAAGGAATAACAGACAAGGAATGTGTTTCACATTTCCACTCAGCGAACGAGAAGCTATATTGACACCACTAAATTAAAATTTATTGTAGACACAACACTTCTAACTTCTAGCAGCTATTATGACACAGAATGTAAATATTTACTCTACCGGAAACTTTATTCATTTTGGTGCTTGTATATTATTGGCAAGGGGTTCGCCGCCTGGCTTGTTTGATTGTAAACGCTTAGGCATTATGTAATATTTGATTTTAATGGTTAATCTTCGTTATAAATTGCAATCTATCTCCATTGATATTGCTGCAATAGATAACAAGCCTTTACAAATACATATCGCATTAGTATTTCTAAAGTGTCACAACTCAAAATAAAACGCAACTGAAAATGTGGAACTTTTCTGTGTAGGGGGCATAGCATTAAGAGAGGAGGGGTGACACATGTCCCCTCTGGTGAACAAGCTCTGAAGCTAGGAACATTCGGTTTTGATGGTTGATAAAGAGATATTTACCATGTCTTTCATAGACATAACTGAAAAACAACGATTTTTGAGTTGTGTCACTTCAGAAATACTAGTGCGATATATATATATATATATATATATATATATATATACTTACATTATCTGATTCTTCACTATACAGAATACAAGGTCTGTCTAATAACACCAAACTTATGCTCGGAGCCAAAATTTTTACCTTCTTGTGTCGTCGTTCGAGGAACGGAGTTGGACACCTAGGCCGTCCCTAGACATAACCAACCTTTAATGGATACCTGCGAAGAGAGAAAATTAGGTAACCGGAGCATAACACTGACCACACTATCTCTCTAATGTGCTATATGGTCTAATGCAATATTGGGCAGTATCAGTTTCTCTCAATTCTCGTTGCCTGTTACTCCTATAATGCATATAATCCCTGAAAAAACGAAATGTCCGCGCATTGGGAAGAAACCTAACAAAACTTGTGGGTATTAAAACTTTTGTGCTCATTTAAACGAAACTGGATACATATATTAGCAAGGAGACGCAAGTATATGGTGTGCGGTATGGTGAGGTTACTGAAACAAAAGAGAGATTGCTAAGAAAGATAAATATGTGCACTTTCGCTTTTAAGTTTTTTTCCTACCAGCCCTTTGGGTTTTTTTTTCTGACTCCTGCAGATCAAAGCACAGGAGACAGAATCCCTGGAGCAGCGACTTATGAAATGTTTATGAAATTCCGGACGTGAGTGGATTTGAAATACCTTCATCCAAACCAATCCCTAAGTCAAACTGGCTGAAACCATCCATGGAGGATCAAACCAGTCCCTTAAAAGTGGCCTAAAGCCAAATTTTCAGCTCTAAATTCGCACCCCCCCCCCTCGAATAAAAAACAGAAAATCGAAATTGCTTTGATTATTTATATCTCAGGATTGAATTGTCGGATCAGAATGAATATTTTATTTATTTATTTTTACGAGCTTCGCAACGACGGCGACTTGCTCTTCAGAGATACAGTAAAAAATACTTCTACAAAAATGAAAATACTTCTTCAAAAAAGAAAATACGCATCTTTCTTAAGGCTTTTAGAATAAAAATAATTCGGCTTTCGGTGACATCGCGTTCAATTGTTTTTTTTTTGTGTTTTTATTTTTTAATTATTTTTTTTACGGAGTACCCGTTTTGGTACAATCAATAAACTTTTTGTGAAAATTCTCTTACCATCCGTGTACTACCTCAATTTTTTTCAAGAGGCTCCAAGCGGTACTCCATAGTAAAAAGAAATCGATTCTTTTTTGGTATATATTATTTTTTTATTTTAATTTTTTACGGTGGTTCGACAGCTAGGCCATTATTTCCGTTTTATCAATGGTTATTGTTTAGATTAATCCTATTATTTATTTATTTTATACATCGACTCCACAACTAAGACGATTAGCAGGTAACGAAGTGTGTGACATCTGTGTTTCACTGAATCAAGTTAATAAATAGTGTAAATAAAACAAGTAGTCCTACTAAGAATCATTTAATATCTGTAATCCGCTCCTTTTCTATTTAAATAAGCGAAGGTTACTGCGTACGAATAAAGGCTGATTCACGCTAGACCGTGTCAAGTCCGGGCCGGGCCACGGTGGAACAATCAGACCAGCATTTTCATTGGACTAGTTCACGCTACACCGGGCCGAGTCCGTGTTTTATGCGTGTGTGATTGCTTCCCCGTGTCCCGGCCAGGACTCGGCCCGGACCCGACACGGTTAGCGTGAATCGGCCATAAGTCTCATCTCAGTAATATTTTAGTGCAGTTCTATAAAGTGACATCAAGTGTTTAGTAAGCATATTCTGACTTATATTGCGTAATAAGAACAAATAATCCAACGTGTCCTATTTGTGTAAGGCTTGTAAAAGAAGTTCCAGGTACATCCAAAAAGACAGTATTACCTGCTGAAGTAGAGGAATACTTCGAAGTTTCAGATGATAGCACAAGTTCAAATGATTCGACTTTATAAATAGTACGCCCCCCCCACAGGATAGCTTAGATTCTGAATTCAGAGAAGTCCAGAAAGAATTGCTGGAAAATCGTCTAAGTCATCCAAAGTGACGCTTTTAAATGGAAGTTTCTTGCATTAGTTTCAACCTCTCCAGCTAATGTATTTCCAACGTACATCTACCTCTTTATCCTATTCAATATTTATCTGAGTAACCAAGATCAGATGAATATCTTTTTCCAAACTGATTGTGGTGAAAACTGATATTTTGGAATAAATGCCAATCTTTGGAAGCATTTTATTGTCTTGTTTTTTTATCAAGAAGCTGATTTTTTTCTTTAACGTAACATGTACTGATTCAGCAGGCCAACGGATTTTGTTACAAACCTAGTTTCGTTTGATTCATCAGTTGTTAATTACTTTCGTTTACCTTTCAAGGCGGCATTAGTACTTGAATGCCCTTATTTTCTAAATCACTCTTTACGTCACGAAAACCTCGGTCCACTATATCACCCTGTACTATCAATCTGCATAAGCCTCCTGGATTACTTACTACCTCCTTCATGATACTTGCATCATTCACATAGAAATTCTTTCTGGATTTCTATGAATCAGAATCTGTCCTATCATTTGGGGGGGGGGCTTTCCTCAAATAGGACACGTTGGATTATTTAAATAATTATTAAAATAAAGCTTTAACTAGACATGCCATCACAGACGGACATGACTTTGGTTTTGACCAATACTCCATCCTTTCCATTGAATCCAACGAAGACGAACGCCTCCTTTCCGAATCAATTTTTATCCACCTAGAAAATAACCCAGTTAATGAGAAAATTGATAAAGAAGTCATCTCCTCTACCTACTCCAACATCTTCCATTTATTAAAAACTCCATCCCTATACCGCCTGCAATATAGCCCTTTATACCTGCCTCCCTTTCCATTAACACAACATTTTATGACTTTATGACACCAAACTGTACGACGCCGCTTCCGCCGCTCTTTCTTTCATCTTCTCTGTCCATTGGGTGGTCCAGAACCCCCCCCCCCCCTCACCAACTCCCTTCTCCCTAAGTTTCCTTGTATTAACTGTCAGAAATGACCCCGCATCTGTGAGGTATAGTTCTCAATCTTCCCATCGGAAAGCCCATCTTGTTATTTTTATATCTATTCTAATGTAATCTGTTATTCTTATATCTGTTCTCCTAATAATCTAAGCACTTCTAGAGCACATTGTTCTTCTATATATTATGTTTTAGTATATTATGTTTTTATGTTTTTGTCTTTTTCCATATATGTATGTATGTATATATGTATGCGTATGTGTGTATGTAGGCATATATATATATATATATATATATATATATATATATATACATATATATGTATATTTCAGTATTACATCTGTCCTACTTGTTTTTTACAGCCCTGATGAAGGCTTGAAGTTCAAGCCGAAACGTCGGCACAAGAAAACCATTTTTACGATAAAATGTAGTTTTATTAAGTAGCAGTGACCGAACCCCGACAATCCCTACCTTGCATCATCTACGGTCAACTATCTCCTCTCAAAAAGTAATATTCTTTTTATGTTCGTGATATTATCAGAAATAAATGAAAATTGTTCTTAATGGAATTGATATTTATGATTACATTAAGTCCTACATAAAAGTTGAATACACAAAAAAAATATATATATAGAAAATTATAAACGTTCTTACAACTGGCCTCCTTGCTGAGCACACATACGACACTTGGTCTTACCGCTGATATAGTCCTTCCCATTTCGTCAAGATTAGCTCTCGTTTCCACAAATGATTCGCAAATCCTTGCTGTCAGGTGGTTTATGGTCTAAATAGGTTCTTTCTACACTTGCGACTTAAGCCAACCCCACACATAAAAAATAAGCGACTTCAGATAAGGGTTTTCGGCCGACCAGTGCACAGGACCACAAAAAATAGTTATTTACTCACTCTTTATTTTATCGAAGGTGAAATATTTTTCAAAAATATTTTTATTCGTCTGTGGCAGAAGGTCAACAGACGAATGTATTGGAAAAATAGGGTCACTGTCTTATAATAAAAATATTTTTGTTCTGCATTGACTGTGTGGATCCTTAACTCTAGGAATCGATAATATTCGAATTTTTGATTCCGAAAAAAGAAACTATCATTTAATTAGAAAATGGATAGATGCAGGTGAATAGGTTTACACCTCTTTATTTGGGATTCCATATAGGTTTTACTAGACAGAGGATCCAGCTGTTGGTCATATCTCAAGGTGCATTCAAGACTTGTTTAGACGTAAAGGAATAACAGACAAGGAATGTGTTTCACATTTCCACTCAGCGAACGAGAAGCTATATTGACACCACTAAATTAAAATTTATTGTAGACACAACACTTCTAACTTCTAGCAGCTATTATGACACAGAATGTAAATATTTACTCTACCGGAAACTTTATTCATTTTGGTGCTTGTATATTATTGGCAAGGGGTTCGCCGCCTGGCTTGTTTGATTGTAAACGCTTAGGCATTATGTAATATTTGATTTTAATGGTTAATCTTCGTTATAAATTGCAATCTATCTCCATTGATATTGCTGCAATAGATAACAAGCCTTTACAAATACATATCGCATTAGTATTTCTAAAGTGTCACAACTCAAAATAAAACGCAACTGAAAATGTGGAACTTTTCTGTGTAGGGGGCATAGCATTAAGAGAGGAGGGGTGACACATGTCCCCTCTGGTGAACAAGCTCTGAAGCTAGGAACATTCGGTTTTGATGGTTGATAAAGAGATATTTACCATGTCTTTCATAGACATAACTGAAAAACAACGATTTTTGAGTTGTGTCACTTCAGAAATACTAGTGCGATATATATATATATATATATATATATATATATATACTTACATTATCTGATTCTTCACTATACAGAATACAAGGTCTGTCTAATAACACCAAACTTATGCTCGGAGCCAAAATTTTTACCTTCTTGTGTCGTCGTTCGAGGAACGGAGTTGGACACCTAGGCCGTCCCTAGACATAACCAACCTTTAATGGATACCTGCGAAGAGAGAAAATTAGGTAACCGGAGCATAACACTGACCACACTATCTCTCTAATGTGCTATATGGTCTAATGCAATATTGGGCAGTATCAGTTTCTCTCAATTCTCGTTGCCTGTTACTCCTATAATGCATATAATCCCTGAAAAAACGAAATGTCCGCGCATTGGGAAGAAACCTAACAAAACTTGTGGGTATTAAAACTTTTGTGCTCATTTAAACGAAACTGGATACATATATTAGCAAGGAGACGCAAGTATATGGTGTGCGGTATGGTGAGGTTACTGAAACAAAAGAGAGATTGCTAAGAAAGATAAATATGTGCACTTTCGCTTTTAAGTTTTTTTCCTACCAGCCCTTTGGGTTTTTTTTTCTGACTCCTGCAGATCAAAGCACAGGAGACAGAATCCCTGGAGCAGCGACTTATGAAATGTTTATGAAATTCCGGACGTGAGTGGATTTGAAATACCTTCATCCAAACCAATCCCTAAGTCAAACTGGCTGAAACCATCCGGTTTATCTCTTGAAGAATAAGAAATAAGATGTTGCGTGTTCCTTTTTGCTGATGGTTAGGAAAAGAATCGCTATGAAGACCTGAGAGTATAGTTCCAGAAACATTGCAGGATTGTGCTGTTGCAGGAGAGATTTACCTAACGAGATCTATATAGGATAATTTTACAAAGCGCAAGGCGGTAAAAAAGAAACTAAAATGAATTTAATGAAGAAGATGTCTGTTTGGAATGACCTTTCCGGATTTTTTATGATTAAGGGTAGATATAACAGGCAGAATTGACTATGGTAAAAAAAAAAAAAAAAAAAAAAAAAAAAAAAAAAAAAAAAAAAAAAAAAAAAAAAAAGATAAGAAAAAAAGTTGGCCTGAATATCTAACCTAAATATAACCTGGCTTGTTTTTATATATTATAAATGTCTAAAAATCCGTGATTACTGTTTTCTTCATAAATGGTAATTTTAGAGAATTGATTTTTTAATGGTTTATTTTTAGGGTGAACAGATTCTGATTAACGTTTAAGGTCAATTTTAAATTTGTCTTTTAGCGCGGTTCCTCCCTCCCCCATAGGGAGGAACCCCGCTTATAAGGTTGATACAATGAAACAATCCGGAAGTGCCGACTAGAAAATTTTGCGTTTCAGAACCCCTAGAAACCGAAAATAACGGTGGTTCAAATTTGTATATATATATATATATGTATATATTTATTTATATATATATATATATATATATATATATATATATATATATATTTGTCTGTTCGCTCTCTAAATAGAAGACGAATGGTCCGATTGTGATGAAATTTGGTACAAAAATCCGTCGTCTAATTTGAAAGGTCAAGTTCGTTAGCCAGCAGAATCCGCCCACTGGAAGATGGCGTTTGGGGCGAAATTCGCGTAAAAAAAAATCGTAACGCTTACGTTTTTGAGTTCATAAGCTTGTAAGTACTCGTTTTATAGGCTTCTTGGGCTAGGAAAACGAATGAAACCATTTTCAAGGCGATAGCTTTAACCGTTTTCGAGAAAATTGGAAAAATAGTTTTTGAATACCGTTTTTGGTTTGGGTACTTACAATCATGGGATTCAGTTGAAACATTTTCTGCATGTTCTACTTTCATTAAAACTAATATGTTGAAATTTTTGTTACGTTTAGAGTTAAGGAAGGGTTAGAATAAAATATTTTATTAACAGACATAAAAAGTTTTGGTAACTTTGTTTACTTTCCTTAATATCTCGAAAAAGATTGAGAATCTTGGTAAACGGAAGAATACAATTAGAAAGCTTATTAAATGCTCTTCAAAAATGGTTCTGATGAAAGTTTTGATTAGGCGATGTCAATCGGAGAAATAAGTGCTTAAAACTTTAAAGTAATTGATTCCGCTATTTCGAACTGTTCTTTTTGTCTTCGATTTTGGTACTTAGAATTATGGGATTCAGTTGAAACATTTTCTGCATGTTCGAATTGTATCAACACTAATATGTTGAAATTTTAGTTACGTTTGGAGTAAAGGAAGGGTTAGAATAAAATATTTTATTAACAGACAAGAAAAGTTTTGGTAACCTTTTATACTTTCGTTAGTATCTCGAAAACCGTTGAGAATCTTGGTAAACGGATGGTTTCCATTCGAAAGCTTACTAAATGCTCTAGAAAACAGGTTCTGAAGAAAGTTTTGATTAGGCGATGTCAAACGGAGAAATAAGTACATATAACTTAGAAGTTTGATAAACGATAATTGATTTCGGTAATTTATACGGTTCTTTTTGTCTGTTTTTATTTCTTGTTATTTTGTTATTGCTTCTAGGAGGAGGATGTATTTCTCAATAAAACAGGGGAATAAATACAAATTCTTTGAACCTGTAACAGAACTGAAAACGTAAATATTCTCTGTGTAGAGTCAGTCCGGGTCGAGGTAGTAGGCCGGTTCAGGTAGGCTGGTATTGCACTTCATAAATCAAGATTCATTGTTCTCATCAAGCATTGTAGGACAGCTGACAGTTACCTTTACCTGTAGGAAGTCATGCAGCCAAATTCTGTACTAGAAATATAATTATATTTTGTGGTTGAATGTGGCCGTAGTTCAATAAAAAATAACACTACTTTCTCATTTTCATGTACAATTTTATTTTGTTTAATTGCATTTAAAAGTAAAATGGATATGTTTGCACTGCAAGTTAAGTAAATTAGAAATATATTCGTAGAAGAGTCTTCTTAGACCGAAACTTGGGACGGCAGAAAGCGTAATTTCTGCTTAGGATAGTTTCATCCCTAGCCGAAAGTCATGTTTTTTTTTGTTTTTGTTTTTTCATATTTGTTTACATTAGGAATGATGCAAACAAAGTAATAACTGTTTCTATTCTAAGTCTACAAAATAACACTAGGGATATGAATGGAACCGCGCTAAGATGACGCAGTTCCTGCGAGTCGGACTTTTTTTTTTTTTAATTTATATTTATAAAATATAATTTTCCTGCTATTTTCAGACGGGGTTCGTGGAAACGGAGGAATGGAAAGTCTGAAGTCTATGGCCCACCCAGCGGTGTGGCCAAATCTGAAGGCGCATATAACGACGTCTCTGACAATTGTGAAAAACCGTAAGTACTTACATTTTTACATTTCATATATGCGGCACAATTTTCTTATTTATTCCTGTTACCATAGGTTCCTTAGTTTAGGAATCGTATAGGTACTTCGTTTGCATCCCCAGGAAATGATGGATTGCTTATATTATGTATTTGACACTAATAGTCAATCCAGGAAGATGATATTGGAAGTTAAACTCCACGGGTGTTTACTAGTGTTACCTAAGTATCAGAAACCCCTTTTCTGAATAACAGTTACTACTAGGGAGGTAACAATCACTCAATAAATACTAGATTGTAAAATAAAAGTTCTAATTTATTTATTTATTCATTGCATGATCGTAACGGAGACGATTAGCAAATTATTGTTATTTATATTGCTTGACCGCAGCGATGGCGATTCGCAAATATGAAGATGTGTATGGAAACGTCAGCTTTTAAACGTCGAGAGTTTTAGTAAATATAATAACTAAATAAATAATAAATTATAATAATCATTAATACAATTTTGGAGAAAGTATAAAGTGAATAAATTTATATAAAAATAAAACGTTACAAAATAATAAATAAATAGAGAAAGAAATAATAGTTTAAAAAACAATAAAAGCGTATTTTAGTTAAATCTTGTGATATGTACCAGTGTTATGTAAGTGTTTAAATATTGTGTCCAAGTAATGGCTACCATCAGTCAGAAGTACGGTAAGGTCAGTAGGTATATGTAAATATTCTCGTCCTCTGCAGTCTGTAAGTACATGTGTTATGGTCAGTAGTTCGTTACACTGTCTACTTATCGGTACGTCTTTTTTGGTCATTAGGTGTCCGTGAGTAAGTAGAGAATGGCCAATTCGGAGTCGGGTTAAAACTACCTCGTCTCTCCGATTATTTCTATTACTGGATGGCCATTTTTCTACTGTATGTTTAATTTGTCGCAGTTTATTGTCGTTTATGTTGTTCCATTCTGTCTCCCACTGCATTAGTATATTTTTTCTGCAATGTGAGGTTAGATCTTCGTATGTAGTCTCATGAAAAGTTCTAATTAAAGCTAAATATAGAAAAGATAACATGACAGGCAAAAATAATAAAAGAGGATGAAAGCAAGGACTTGCTTAAATATATAATACGTATTAACATGTAATGGCCATATAGTCGGAGAGCTGGTACCGCACGTTTCATAAAGTGTGTTATGCACCTTCAAATTTTGCTGGAGCGCATCTCTCGGGTAGATAAGAAGATAAATATGTGTTGCCTACACTTACCGTGGAACACCAGGCAAGGGAAAGGTGCAAAAAAATATTGGCCAACAATATAGTTTTATTCAGAAGCCAACTCTTTAATGTAAAATTCAGGACATTTTGCAATGATTGATAAATTAGGCAGACATAGGAGGATAATGTTTAATTAACAAAAAAAAAAAAAAAGGGGGATAATAAAATCAAATATCATTTACTGTATTTTCCATTCTTCTTATAAATCTGCTGATAAATTAAAAAACGAATTAAAAAGGATATAGAAAATATAAAATTACGTTATCGTCAAAATTTTCCTTAATCATGGTTCGTGAAAAATGTCATAATCTAGTGATGGGTGGATCCAATGAAATGAGGAGATTATGCATAATGTCTATGATTGTTACAATGTAGTAAATAGAAATCCTTCGTCAACCTGATCAAATTTTCTTTTTCAAGATTTTTGTGAAGATAACTGAAATTACATTCAGTCTATGGCTTTTCTTCAGACATATTTCTGTCAAAAATAACGGCACGGAGACTGATATGTGTGAATAGACCTTTAATTTTACTTGGCTTGGTTAATAAAAGTAATAGGAAATAATATTAATTATAATGAACTTGTAGGAAAGTGAACTTTCTCTAGGTCCTGTAAGACATCAACACAATAACGCATGAAATGGACTTCACACATGCTTAGTGCGATTGTATTACCTGACCAACAAAAGTAGACTAGAAAACAGCACGATATACTCATGTAAATTATTTATTTCGCTTGGATATAAAACCCTCCTCCATTGTTTTGGAGTAGGTAATGCATTTATAGTCAACTTATATGACCGAACCCTGGGTCTCCTCATCATTTAAAAATGTCATTGAATTAATATATTTTAAACGTTCTTAAACGTGTAGTGGCCAATGAGAGAAAAAATGGCCATACATACTTCTTAAATTCTACCGATAAAGTTGTATACTTCAGTTCCTTTATCCCGTCCAAACAGAATGAAATAAAATTCAAGCCGTTATACCGAGACTTCGTTTTTATCATCCTATTATTTATTCTTTTTTTGAAATTTATTGCTTTTCAGTAGTCTCCTTTTAGTGATGGCTATTCGGAATTTTAGTGCTTCTTAAGCTTTATAGATTGTACCTAAAGAATGTACCATTTTAATGGGAACAGCAACAAAGCCTGTAATCTCAGCTCTATCTATGTCGCTATGATAGCACTTATTATTTATTGTTGTATCTTACACTTTTAGTTTTAGTAGAAAGTATTTCCAACTATTTTATCTCAAAAACCTTTTTAGATTAAATAATATACGATGTCATTTGTTTTTATTGGAAGTTAATTGTTTTAAATGCTTTTTAAGGCATAAAGAAGGAACATATCGCACTAGTATTTCTAAACTGTCACAACTCAAAATAAACCTCAACTTAAAATGTGTCACTCTTGCCTATGTAGGGAAAGTAGCATTAAGACAGGAAGAGTGACACAAGAGCCCTCTGGTGTAGAAGCTCTGAAGCTACAGTTTTGATTTGAAGTCCAGGACTACTTAATATTTTAGTTGACGTTTACTCACTAAAAATTTAATTAATATAGACCTCAGTCAGAATTAGAAAAAAATCAGTAAATATTAGAAAACTCTTAGCAAAAGTTGCAAAGGAAGTTGGTTGCTTGAAAAGGGCGTGAAGAATGTTTTATTATCAACATCTATTTATGAAGTGAGAAGGAGAAAATTCTCTTGTCCAAATAACCTCATTAAAAGTTGTTCTTTGAGAAGTCCTGAAAACACTACATTTGTTACGGCTCTCTTTATCTTCAAGCAGTAAGGCCGAGTCTCGGGTCAAACTTCTTCGATAATAGCTTCGGGAAACTCTCGGTATAAAGGAAGAGGACGCCAGGAAAAAAATTATCTGCTCTTAGAATCCTATATCATAGTCAGAGTTACTGGCCTTCTGTGAAAAAAAAAACCATTGGATTTTACAATTAAACGCTCCCTTTAGACCCTGTATGTTACACAGAATTCAGAGCTAAATAAACTGAGCCTATCTCTCAAGAATGCAAACCATAACTATAAACATTTAAATTGCTTATAGTTTAAGAGCCGTTTTAAAAGTTGAATTACTTTATTTATTTATGAGCATCTGTTGCAAAAGAGATTTGCGCCTAAAGTTAAAACTTAATGCACATACTGACTGACTATAAAGCACATATATCTTCCCTACTCCACTTTATTTTATTTAATAGAAAATACTTCTCTAATATTCAGGGAAAATTATATATATATATATATATATATATATATATATTGAAACAAAAAAATTCCAAACTGAAAGAACTGATATCTTTAGCTGAATGACCTTTTGAAAATCGCGTGAAAATCTTGTTGTAGGACATTTTTTTTTTCAAATGGTTGCTAATAAAGATTTTCCAAACGTTTTCAACATTTTTATGAAAATATACCATATCTAATCATACTTCTCAATACAGATTCTTTATCTTCATACTTTCTCAACTCCAACAGTAACCAAACTTTATATTTCTTAGTTTGCATATCAAACGTCTGGAATAATTTTTTACTAGCCAATCATTATGTGAAACGAAAAAGAAAATTCTAGGTTGAATTTATACAGAAATTTTGACTATTATATTTGTCATATGTAAATTCTGACACTTGGACTTTTCATGATGGTACATTTGGATTTCGTCGTCGGTTTCACGTCAGTGTCTTGCTTAGCTTTAAAATTCACTGATGTATGTCTTATTTTGACGCCAACTTTCCACTTCAGCATTAAAAAACAATGATCTATTGTTTTTTGAAAATTCTTTTCTTTACCAGTATATAGAAGATATTTTGAACTTGTAAAATAAACTGTTACTACAAAAACGTAAAAATAGTGATGTGTCCTATTTTTATTCTAGACGCCTGATATATCTGCTGTAGAGTCATTCTGAAAAGAAATCATGCTTCAGAATACTAAATACTTTTGCTACTACTTAAGTATCTAGCTACTGGAGATATTTGGCAACGGGTTGCCAGGTTCTAATTCGGTCCTCCCCCGTGCGACAGTGTCAAGGTAGGTCAGCTTGAAGCCTTCTTTGCATCAGCAGGAGGTCCATTCCTTTAATCATAGTCAATAGAATCGAAAAGCTTTGTATCTGGCAATTTAATCACACGCCTTGGAGTAGCTATTTGAAACTCAACATTTTTATATTCACAGCGATAAATCAAGAAGCGAAGGCAAAACAGGTAATGAAGCACCTCACAGTTTACGAAATAAAAAACAGTTATTATCTTGGCTTGAACTTCCACTCTCTGAACCTCAGCTATCTAGAAAGTTGTTATATATAAAGTTGGTTTGCGTTGTTATATATATGAACGTAACAGGATAAGAGCGTTCGGTGAAGAGTATCAGAATGGCAATACAAGATCGCTTGTGTACCCAAACTATAATTAACGGAATTTTTTGTTTTGGCGATTTTTAAACAGCTGACTTTTAAACAGTAATGACGTGGCCGTTCTAGTGGAACTTTCTGCTTCGTCCAATTAGGCTGTATCTAGTTTTTATGCTCCTGAAGACGAAAAGAGGAATGCGAAACATGTACAGCCGATTTAAATAGATTTATGTCTATGTTAAGTTGATAATTTTCTTTGTCCATCTGCCTATACAAGAAAAAAAATAAGTCTTCGGGGACTAATACGAAGAAAAGTACATGACGATTCTCAGCTGTCATTATTAACTGAGGAGGAACAAATAATTATATTCTGAGGATTCATTTAATTTCCAACAGGTCATTAAAAGATTTTGTTTCCTCAAATTTTCTTTATACATCTGTCACCGGCTGGTGCATCAGCTATTTAGTGATAAACCACGCCAACTAATCTTTGTTTATTGTGACAAAGACCTATCCGAATGAGAGATGAGTAGTAGGCCAGCGAGGTGTGGAAGGTAGCCGGCTAGAGAAACACTCCTAAGCCGATAGGATCTAAAATTAATAGAAGACCGCCTCCCGTCCTATGTCTCCTCGAACTGGCCCCGAGACAAGACTGTATCCTTGAGCAAATAAACCCTTGGCGATCTTTAATGAGTTATTTCAGGCCGACCTATGACACTAGGCTCAGCCTTTCCGCCTTTTTTACAAGCACGCTCTGATAATGCCGCTCTACTCCTGTCTTATTTCCTTCGAATAGGCTTGACAAATTAAATACATTCTGAAGGAAAGTGACCATTGAGATTGGAGTCTTGATGACTTTTTGAAACATGACTGCGTACGGAAAACGCGCTCTCTTGTCATGGAAAAGTGCACACGGATAGTAATTTTATATACGAATACAAATTGGTGCCAAGAACCTTAAATCTGTAAGTGTATAGTTTTTATTTATGATTGTTGGCTGTTATTCTCTGACTAAGCGGTTGTGGGATGTTCTTATATTTTTTTTTAAAATATCTCGGGCCTTTTTCGTATATTTCAAAATAAACTCATTTTATTTTGAACGTGGGACTCAACACAAGATAAATAACATATGATACTATTTTAAATGATCTAAACATGTTTTAAAATATCTTCTCAATGTTTTTCCAAATTTAAAAAGTTATGCATAAAAATGCAGGCTTTTCTTAGCACGAAAAAATGGTTTCAAACGTCGTTTTTTAGATATGCTGAAAGAATCAGATGCGTCAATGCGCGTAACTGATCAGGAGGATCTTTTAAATGTGGCGAAATTTTCATTTGTATTCAACGTAGGGTTGAAATTTAAACATTTGTCAAGAGATGAGGCTGTCCAGGAATCGGAAAGCTCCCTCTTGGAATTTTGATCACCGCAAACAGATGTAGAAATCTTGTGTAAAAAATAAATAAATTTTGCGAAGGCAGTAGAATAGAGATGGAAATCTCCACCACCACATTGCGATACCACCAATGTATACACATTTCAAATGATAAATACGGCTTCGTTTAACCGCGTTCTCGAGTTCCCAAAATCGTTTTTAAGGTAATTGTAAAGAGAAAAAGTACAGTAGTATTTATGAATATTAAAAGTATAATTTAATGTTCAAAATATTGTCTATTGTTTATATTATCTATTAAAAATATTTTATCTAATAATGATAATCTTTAGTTTTCTAACTCTTCCAGTTCTATATTGTTATTATGCCATACCCCCCATAGTAGTTTAGCATTGCTAAATGCTCCCAGCCCCCCCCGAAATTTCCGTGATAATTTCCATGAATTAATTCGTGAGCTTTCAAGTACTATTTATTCTTACTGTAAATTTGATTCGCCTGAGAGACTGCATAATAGAATATTTGAATGTCTCGTTGTTTGAGGGAAATGCTTCTGCGTCATAAATAGATTCATTAATATTTTTGGAAATTCGACTATTGGCTACAAACTCCAGGTTCTCACAAATTTCGAGAAAGAACTAAAAGAGAAATGTTTATAAAAACTGGTTGCTCTATTGTCCCAGGAGAGTAGACTCGTCGCCGTTATGGAATTGTGCCAAGACATTTCATCGATATAGCTCGCACATAGATTGTGCATACTAAAAATAGGCTACTTTTTTCGTTCCTCAAGACTCCCGGTGGTGTGGCATCAGATTCGGTTGTTGTCCTACATTTCAGGGGGTCATTTACCTACAACCATAAGACTGTATGACTGCTTTCATGGATTTATATTATTTCATATAATAAACACCTATGAAGAAATGTATAATGATGAAATGTGGAACTAGATTCAACACCCCTTAATATGTTAATATTATGCACCCCTATTTATAATGAATCAATATTCATATTTTTAATAAACCGTTACTCATATATTTGGTAAAACATTGTTTATGTACATGATAAATAATGAGAAACCAACGGCTCTCCTCTCTTTTTACTCATATATATTTATGATTCATATTTACTGAAATTTATGAAATTACTACATTATTTTATTTTATTTAGGGTTTCTCATATTTCTGATAAACAAAATGAAATTGTGCCAATTACATTTTATATGTTTTTGTTTTTTTTATAAATACTTCTTTTTATTTTTTTTTTATACAAATAATTTCTGCCTGTGATCCTTAATATCATAAATAATTTCTTCTTTTTGATTCATAATTACTGAAGCTTGTAACGCATGCTTGCTAATTTTGATCATAATTATTTATATTTTTTACAAACGGTTACTCATTAATAACAAAATAATATTTCTGATAATTAGTTACTTATTTATTGAGAAGATATAGTCGACCGTTGAGATGCAGACAATTTCCGGTGTATGGAATACTAACAATTTAGATCTTGGAAGAGTTTTAGCCAACTTAAACGCTATTATTAAATAGAATATGTTTTATGAACTAAATGATCTTATTTAATTTATTTTTAAGGGTTTTATGAAATTTTTACCGTTCAAATCAAAATTTCGGGGGGGGGGGCTGCAGCCCCCCCCTTATATATGCCCATGTCGTGGAGGCTACATTTCTGAGGACGGAAAGGATAGTTACTTATTTATGATATGTACTTTATCATAGTAAAGAGTAATTCCCTATTAATGACAAATTGTTCCTTAAATGTTTGAGGAATGCCTTCTTAATCACTTCTAGTTATGATAAAGGCAGTTCCTTAACAGGCTGTAAGAGCTTAAGGCGCACAGTGCGGCGTTCTAATGGAGTTATTGGACAAAAGTCGTTCTTGACGGATATTTAAAGAGTAAACTAAGTTGATCACTGAACAACACATATATTTTAAGGGCCTTGAATAAAAACTAAGTTTTTTAAAATTAAAATTATATTTACAAAAATTTATTTGAAATGGTTTATCAACCATCCAAATTTAATCAAAGAAAAAAGGAATTATTATACAAAAAAATTAGAAATAATTATACAAAAATTTGCAAAGAAATACAATCAATTATTCGCTGTCCAAAAAACTATCTTCGGATGGCGATATGTTGTCTAGTTCAACTTGGAAAGAGTTTAAATTCGTGTTTAAATTAAGCTTTGAATTTGAATGGTTTATTTTCCAGTTTAAAGAAGCTAAAGGGTCCGAAGGTATTAAAAGACGATTTAAAAGGTCAGCATTGGATTTGACCCTATTGTTTCGAAAATGTCAACATTTTTTGGGTTTATGTTTTCTAAAAGAGACAAATATACACAGAATCATTCAAAGCAAGAACAATTAGTATATACATGAAGTATAACTGTTATTAAAGCAAAATAATTCAGAAACTCAGGATGTTTTGAATCGAAATTGAAAAAAGTGTATCTGAAGTATTTTAAAAATGTTATTTAAAACATTTACGAAAAAGGTTAAAAACAAAGACAATGGACATTTTCATACCTTCTTCGATGCCTTCCGTACTAAAAATTCGAGAAGACTTTTGTATGGAAATTGTTTCGTTTAGAAAGATAAGCGAACTGTCACTTGGTCAAACATGGTTTAAATCCTTTGTGTTAATAATATTCGAATAAAAGCTCCCATTCCATGTCACTGAGGTCAATCTAAAAGGATTAGTAAAGCAAAACAAGTTGGAAAAAATAGTTGCATTTTCGATTTGTGTCCACAGGCTGCTGCACTGTGCGGTGCATCGACATCTCGGCCATTAGCGCCTCTAGGTAGATGGTGTAGTCGTTACTTCCCGATTTCCTCTTTGTATGGTACCCGATTATGGGCGAGTCCAGGGAAGCTATGGGACGCCGACTCCGACCCTCGAACGAGGATATGAGAAGATAAAATCTTCGTGTTTCGAATAATTGGGGTCATCTTGGAGAGCCAATCTGGCCTCTCTTATACTAAATTATAATTTAGCATATTATCATTATCAATATGAATGATAATTTTTAGTCTTTTAATACAGATTTTTAGGATACATTTTTTAAATAGATTTAGCAGTATATATATATATATAGAAATAGATGTTATATACATTGTGGATTGGAACAAGTAGCACGGCCTTTTTGCAGAGTTACTGCAGAGAGGAAACTACTAAAAAAATTACAAATATATACATATACATACACACATATATATATATATATTTATATATATGTATATATATATATATATATATATATATATATATATATATATATATACACATATTAGGGGTGAGTTTGGCTCATTGATATAGAACTCGATTAATGTTCTTAAAGGCACGAGATCATAACTCGGACGCGCACTAGTTATTATGTACTTGCCCACTTGCGAGACGTACGTAGGCTCACCTAGTCTTTACTGGGTAAAACCAGGCTGCAGATGCATAGTACTGACCCACACTATCTCCCTTGTGCGCTGTATGGTCAGGAAGCGGTCTCTTCTAGAATACTTACCTCTCTGGTACCTCGTCGCCTTATATGGACTGTTAAATATATTCTATTTTAGGTTATTTTGATAACCTATTATATGGTAAATAGCATAAAATAAAATGTTGAGATGATGCAGATCATGAAACGTCATTTATGAGCACAACGACAATAAAAGTGACACACAAAAGAGGTGTATTTGTTTTCTAAATCCTATAAACATATAAATATATATTTATGTATATATAAATATTTATTTATAATACAATTCAAATAAAATAGAGCTTCTTTGTTAAATTGAATTTAAACCAGTGTTAGATGCATTCACTATATTTTTTTTTTTTTTTTTTTTAAATATTGATTTTTTTTTTTTTTTTCAAAACATGTAGTTTTACCTTTGACCATGGGGTGTTGTACCTCTGACCACGTAAAAAGAACATAGCAGTGCAGAAAATAAATTGTATTCAGTAATATTTTAATTAATTGTAAGTTTAATAAATACAGGACAAGGATGTAAGCATAATAAAAAAAAAAACTATTATTGATATTATGTTACGCTTAATATGCTGAAAAATCCAGTCCAACCGATTAACGTTTTAACTGTCAAGCAGATCCACTAGCAATAGTAGGGTATGGAAGTTAAGCCACAATGTTTTCAACATCATCATACAAATTTTCATCTTCTCTCGTAAACTTGTCACACAAAGTTTGTTTTTTCAAATATTGGATCTTAAACATTGGACATTTAATACCACAGATCTCCGCGACTTAATATGTAATAGTCTTTATACTTTTATTTTTAACAAATATAAAATTTTCTTTTTCAAAATCATGTTTTTCAAATTGTTGCTCGTCATCGACTTAACTCACGACATTTATCAGACAGATCAACATCACTTTCTCCTGAAGAAATTTCGGTGTCAGTATCAGAATCTGAACTGTCATTTGAATAATTTTCTTTTTATTTACCACTTTTTTAGGAAGGGGTTTATTTGTATGTGGTTTCTTATGTATAGGGTGGTGCTTTCGTTCCCCCCCCCCTGCAATAGCTAGCTTTTCATAAAAATCTGTCAGGATACGTGGTTTCCCTATTAGGCTTTTCGATGAGGTCTTATAACTTCAAGTGGAACGATATGGGGCGATAGATTTGAACTGCTACACTGACGATTAATAAAGTCAGATTGAACTTATTTCATTTTTTTTTTTTTAATTCTTTGAGCAATGAACATAAAAGTTGAATTATGAAAAAATTACTGAGGTGTGTTGTACCTTTGACGTAGTCAAACTAGTCCTGGTCAGAGGTACGACACCCTGGTAGTGCAAATTAAAAAGCATGCTAAAACTTTTAGGGTTAAGATAAATCAATTTCAGAAGCTACACCATGTTTCTTATTGTAATAGCTACTTTGTCAAATGATTTCCATCTAAAAAGACATAATACAAAAAATATTATGAGGCAAAATTTCATCAATAAATAACTTACATTTTTATCATAGAAATGGATAAGTATTTTTTGCAAGAATCCTTTTTGACTTGAATAATCCAAAGTAGGTTACACAAGCCTTCTAGTGAAGGACCTAAACACCAATTACACCAAATTTTATCAAATGTTGCTAAATGCCGCCACAGCCTCGGTGGTCAAAGGTACAATATGGTCCGAGGTACAACACCTTCCCATATATATATATATATATATATATATATATATATATATATATATATATATATATATATATATACACATATGTTTGTCTGTTCGCTCTCTAGGTCCCAAATCTTTCGTCTAATTTGAAAGGTCAAGTTCGTTAACCAGCAGAATCCGCCCACCGGAACATGATTTTTGGAGTGAATATCGCGCGAAAAAGTCGTTCCACTTACTTCATATGGTTCTAAGTACTCGTTTTATAGGCTTCTGGGCCTAGGAAATCGAATGAAACCATTTCTAAGGCTTTAACTGTTTTCGAGAAAATTGGAAAAATAGTTGTTGAATAACGTTTTTGGTTTGGGTACTTAAAATCATGGGATTCAGTTGAAACATTTTCTGCATGTTCAAATATCATTAAAACTAATATGTTGAAATTTTGGTTACGTTTGGAGTTAAGGAAGGGTTAGAATAAAATATTTTATTAACAGACATGAAAAGTTTTGGTAACTTTGTATACTTTCCTTAATATCTCGAAAACGGTTGAAAATCTTGTTTGTTTTTCGAGATGATTCCTCGAAGGGTGTTTGTGGCCTTTCACGTGAGGTACTTGGTCCATGTTGTATTAAATTACGACTTGGTCTTAGAAGAAGCAAAGATAATTTCTGATCTTCTTGCTGAAGCCTAGGAGCGTTTTCAAATAAAAAAGTTTGCAATCCCTTCGCGCTTTTTTTTAATTTATTATTAAAATAAAGACATAATAGCCTACTTATCTTTGCTATTTATTTTTTACATTCGTCACTCTGGTTTTCAACATTCAGCAGTTCTTCCATGACCATGGTTATACGGTCAACCTTTTTGCGCTTGAAACCTAGCTAACTGGGCGTGAGTGAAGATGCAGGTACGTTATTAAATTATAAAACAGGAAAAATAAACAATATACAAGTACGTGTAATACTTGCCCTAATTGTTAGAATAAATGAAGAGCTGACTATATAGTTGATTTGTCTATAGGCTGCATAATTGAATATTCAGATGTGGGAATGTTTGTGGGAAATGCTTCTGCATCAGCCTACCATAAATATCGGCACTTCTCTCCATTCCTTGCCAAGTTCCCTTCGCGAAGCCTCGGAAGTTTAATGTCCTCCTTTCTCTCAATCTATCTCCACATAAAGCTAGGAAACATATTTCATAAAGGCAATTCTTTACAATTATCATGGTGCTGCGTGTTTCTTCAGAATGATGATCTACTCTCTCTTTGCCCTTTTGCTCCAAATTACCCCTAATTTTTTTGGTTCATTTATTTCCTTTAATATAATGGTTGACCGACGGGGGGATCGGATGAAATGGCTAATATGTAACCTCTCGTGGAGGTTCTCTGAGAGTTAAGGTAGATGCGCATTGGTCCACAACGGACGGATCGGATTAATTTCGACGACTCCGCGCATAGGTCCACAAATTAGCGATTCCGAGGTCTCTAGTCAGACAGTGTTAAGCCTACTATCACATCCATACGGAATCCTTGCCTCTTCTTGGATTCTCGTCAGCATCGCCTAGGTCCGATACGTACGATGCGGATATGTGCGCCCAGATCCATTGAAATCTGTCTACTAATCGGATTCTGAAGATCCGATTAATCAGATGCGTGCTCCGTCCGATGGGGACCAGGGCGCGTTTACCTTTAGGCTGCACCTCACATTGAGCCCGTATTTCTCCCGATCCGATCTAGTCACAGCCCTTTAGTAATGGACTCGCAGTGAAGTGAAAATGAGTGGTTAATTTAATACCACCTAGTAACCATAGAAACGTTCGATTACCTTGTTGGAGGTATAAATGAGGAGTTGAGAGGCGAATCAATCTTCCGGAAGTATGTCAGTGTCGAAGAAAAATCGTAGTATAACAGTTAAAATTAACTACACGGTGATAAGAGAAGCATTAGTATTCATATTACTCCCCAATGTAAATAATAGTCTCCGATTTCATTAAATATATGTAATTAATTATATTTATCAATCATTACCTAATTAGGATTACGAATATATTATAAACATGAAGAAAATGAAGGTCTCAGAACGTTTGAAGGCATTTCTTTCAAACGTACTTTATCCAATACAAATATATTACCTTAACACTGTAATATAAATTATCACCAATAGAAATGATAAGGAATAGTAGTATCATTTTATGAATATCGAACATTCTTTAGCTTATTTGACATAAATAACGAATGAATTCTCCGGTTATCACTTAATATTATATTACACGGGGAAACCTAAAATTATCTATCTATCTATTATTGTGTCTGAAGAAGATCAAATATCTGAGGAATCAGATAGAAAATTGAAGAAAGAGCCCCTAAGGGGAACCGATCTGTTCTCAGAGAGATTGATTCTATTGTATTTCGGAACAAAAGGTGTAGGTTTTCGCTGAATACAACAGAAGGACCTAACAGAGCAACGGATAATTGAAAGCTCTTTGTGAATCGAAGCTTTGGAAAAAAAAGGAACATATATCACCTTGACTTTACTAGCAAAATAATTAGACTTCGCTGTTTTTGTTTTAAACAACTATATGGCCTTTGTCGGAAGGGGGTGAATTACTTTGTACAGAGTTTAAATTTAATTAAGGCGCCAAACGTAGGTTGACAAAGTTATCGCTATGGGCGCTGACCTGCAGTATCATCTCTCTACATTGTTATGATTTTATATGGGTTGTTTGGTTGTAACTTCTACCACTAGGAGCGCTGACAAGGGGGCTGTATCTATTTCCCCTGTTCCTACTGCCTACAACCAAATCATAATTTTCTCTGTTTACGTGGGGACGCTTTATTTTTCATTAAGGCCAACGCACGAAAATGTGAAGTTCTTGTGTAGAACCACGCATGCACAAAACTCTGGAAGGAAATTAATTGAAAAATTAATAATTGAAACAGCTGCTTACTAATGGTAAAAGAGCATATCTATTGAAGTTATTGTTTTATTTATATGGGTTATTGTAAGCAACCTATTCAGGAATGCAGTCAACAATAACCAAATTCTAAGGAATATTCTTAGTTATGCTGCTCCTGTGGACGGATTTTTGTTGTTGTATTTTTTTTTTGCTCATCTCTTTCATGGCCATTAGTGCCGGGCTATCTATAGGGGACCACTAGAAATGGCCCATCTGAATCGATCTTTTAAAAGATCTATTTTTTAACGATATATCGATTTTTCAATGAATCTATCTTCAATGGCCGATATTTTTAGAGAATCAATCTCTATGGGGCGTTCTTGTAATGAAACGATCTTCAAGGGCTGATCTCTTATGAAATCGATCTATCTAGAATACCTTAAAATAAAGTGTTTTTTTTTTTTTAATATATATTTTTATTTCAAATATTTTAATACTTAATTTCACCTCTTGTTACTCAATCTCATTTCTGATGAATTCTCATTTATTTAATTGAAGAAGAAATTTCCAGAATAGTGTCCCATGTCCAGTAACAAAAATAACATTATACAACGACTCAATACCTTCCGTTTTTCCAACTAGAATATGTAATAAAAGTAAAGTTTCAAACTGTGCTCTTAATTTGTATAAACATTTTTCTCTATTAGTATTAGTATTTTATGTATTTTTTTTCTCATTTGATAAACATATACTCATATGAAACAATACCCATATATTTCAATACGATGTAGCAATAGTAGTTTCATTATACATTATTTTTGATGAAAAATAGCCTTAAATATTTTTACTTTTAGGTTACAGATATATTTTTGATATTATCAAGTATTCAAATCGGCTTATTTAGGTCAATTTGTAGTAGTGATGGGGGATTCTCTAATTAGAATCGATTCGAATCGAAATGAAATACGAATTTCCTAGGTAATTGTAAGTAATCGTGAAATCGATCCATATCTCACATGTATCTTCTCACCCTAGAAGATCGATCTTATGACTCGTCGATCTTTTTTTGTGGATAAATCTTTTCATTTAGATTCGAAACGATTCAAAAGTTCGATTCATATTCGAGAATCGCCCATCATTAGTTGCCACCCTTTTTAAACATCCATGGCTAAGAAGGGAATTTTTTCAGGCTAGACAAATATCCTGAGCAATGGGCTATTAGTCTAAGTTTAAGTCTATTCTCATATTTTATCCATTCGATTTCCCAGTTATAATTTTTTTGAGAAATGTCATAAATAGCTATCTATATGGAGCCATCCCTGAGAATCTAGACAAACAAGAAGCAATGCTAATGGGGATTCGACCTCATTTCGGCGAAGTAACTGTCTTTCGGGCCATTTAATCTTTATCGTTCACGGGCTGTCTTATGGCCTGGAGAACATGTGAACAACCCTCAGCACTCAGTTCTCTCTTTGTTCAAATATCCGTCCGTCTTCCTTCACAACTTGAGAATATTTGGACTGTCTTTTGAACATAATAATAATAAGAAGAAGAAAAACACATTTATTGGGTCGGCTTGATTGTAAGCCTTACACAAATTTAACAACAAAACATATAAACATTAAGTTAAAATACATGAACATTTGAAACAATATATGGAATACTAGCTGTAAGGACTGAATCAGCTAATAAAAATGGCTGTCTCTATAATATAGGATTTACGATGTATTGAGGCAAGCGTGCTTTAAGGCGTCGATTTACTGTGACCTGTCCTATTCCTAATTGTTGAACCTCTGCTGGAAGAGTAGTCAAATATTTGATTGTCGTGTCCTTCAGATAATCTTTGATGTAGGAGACATCCAGTTCACGATGCAGTTGTGTGTTCCTGATGAACCAAGGGGCTGACACCGCAATTCTTAAGATTTTATTTTGAAACTTCTGGATCTTGTTAATCTGCGTCTTCGTGGCTCCCATCCAGACAGGTGGTCCGTAAGTAATGAGGGGTCGAATTAATGTCTTGTAGAGCATTATTGTCGTATGTGGTTTTAGTGAAGTATGTCTGTTGATCATGGGGTAAAGCTGTCCAAGTCTTTGGTAGGCCTGTGTCAGTTTAGTTTTTATGTGAGTGGTCCATGTCAGTTTAGTGTCAAGAAGGAGTCCTAGGTATTTCAATGGCTCGTCATTTGTGTTCCAAGGAATTATGTGATTATTAATGTGAATATTTGAGTCTGTCTGAAATTTGCGGAGAGAAAATATTTTAGTTTTGGTTTTGACTGGGTTAATTTTGAGTTTCGAGGAGTCGAACCATTGTAATATCACGTCTGTTGCAGTCTGAAGGTTTCTAATAGCCGTTAGTAAGTCGGAGTGTGAAGTATACAGTAAGGTGTCGTCAGCAAAAGTAGCTATGTCTGCAGTCGAAGGAGTCGGTATGTCGTAGCAGTATATATTAAATAGAGTTGGGCTGAGCATTGAACCTTGAGGAACGCCGACTTTGCAATTTCTTCTTGTACTGAGGGTTGAGTTAACACATACTTGAAAAGTTCTTTCTTGAAGGAAGGATGTCAATGTCGTTTGTAAATATGGTGGCAAGCGTATTTGTTGCATCTTTAAGGTTAGGAAGCTGTGGCTTATAGAGTCAAATGCAGCAGCAACGTCCAAGGAAATCGCGCAGCAATACTTCTTTTCTTCGAATGAGCGTGTGATTGCTTCTGTTAGTCTATGGAGCTGGTGAACTGTTGAGTGTTTATTTTTGAAGCCAAATTGGTGAGTTGGTAATATGCGATGCTCGGAAATATGGGTCTGTATTCGATTATTAATTAAGGTCTCAAAAACTTTGCAAGTAGTATTTAATAAAGTAATTGGCCTGTAGCTTGAGGGCTCATCATTTGGCTTTCCTGGTTTTTGAAACATCAGGATGATACCATATTTCCAACATCTTGGAAAATTGCCAAGACGCAAAGCGGCATTGAATAATCCAACTAAGAAGGCCACGGCTTTTGTCGGGAGATTTTTAAGGACGATATTAGGGACTCGGTCTTCACCTGGAGCTTTTTTGCGAGGAAGTTTCTGAATAACGGCTTTTAGTTCATTTAGGGAAATAAATTTAATAGGCATACTATTTGGCAGTGTTTCATGGTTTAAATTTTCTGATTCGTCATTTGGATTAAATATGTCTTCAAGGTGGCCTGCAAATAGATTGCATTTCTCCTCATCCGAAGTCAACACGGCATTGTCTTTTCGTAGAGGTGGTGTAGAGATGTTGGGACGAAGAAGCCGTCTGGTTTCCTTCCAAACCCGATCATCGCCACTAGTTAGGTCACTCAGAAACTCCTGGTAGTTATTTATTCTGAAGTCGTTGAGCTCTTTTTTAACTTTTCTGGCAAGGTGGTTAAAATTAGCTTTAGCATCTAGATCTCGAGTCCTGCTCCAGAGACGGCGCCTTCTGTTCTTCTCTCTAATTATATCCAAAATATAAGAAGGAATGAAACTGCGACGTCTTTTACGGGGTTCGCAGAAGTACACTGTAGTTGAGGCAGATATAGCGTCATATACAATATTTTAAAAATATTCCACAGGAATATCTATTTCATTTATGCTGTTATATGAAACTGGAATGATCAAATGTTCTTTTAGATGAGATTTAAAAATGTCCCAGTTGATTTTTCCGTTTATTAATTTTCCCATGACTGGACGTGGTCTAAAATATTCTTGGGTGGACATTAAAACTGGGAGGTGATCTGAATCTAATTCAAAAAGCACTATACTCAGAATTGGAAAATTTATGTCTTTGGCTATTGTAATGTCCAATATATCAGGCTGGTAACCTAACTGGGAGGGGTAGAAGGTCGGCTCGTCGGCCGATAAAACAACTCCTCAAATATTAGATATGTAATCCATGAGCCGCCTTCCATTCTGAGCAGCCCCAGAGTGTATTCTTGGAGTTGAAGTCCCCCGTGAGGAGTGTTGGGCCGGAGTTAAAGACGATGTCCAGGTCTGATTCTTTGATTTGGTCTGTAGGCCTTAGGTAGCCCGCCAGAAGTTTCACAGAGGTGTTTTGCAGGTAAAGCCGAATCCCACAGCAGTCCAAGTCTGTAAAATCATCAAGGCGCAATTCGTCGTGTTTAACATCCTTCCTTACAACTATAGCAGCTCCTCCTCGAGCAAAGTTAGAGTTCCTATCTTTTCGGTAGACTTTATAATTGCTTATGGAAATGTTGTCCTTATAAAGTCAGTTGGGTCTCACTAAGGCAAGCTACGGGAATTTGGAGACGCTGCAGGAATTCCTTGAAACTCAGCAGTTTATTTTTGAGTCCGTTGCAGTTCCAATTGACTATTTGAAGCCTATCAAGAGATAATGGTATGGGATGGTTAGCCATGAGAAGCAGTGAAAAATTCTCCGAATAATTTAGTGATGAATGCCTTTATTTGAGGTATGTATGGTATTATAATTTCCGTAACAACATCTATAATAAACTCGGTAACTGAGGAAGTATTATCTGTATTAGAGTCATTATTTCTTGAAGTTTCTTCTTGGTTTCTAGTCTTAGGTTTCCTATGAGGCCAGGTAGGTACAGGAGGAACAGGGCCATTAAATTGGGGTCGCAGAAATTCAGGATCTGGTGGAGGAAGGGGTGCAGGCTTATTTTCCTGGGCAGATTTCTTGGAAGACTTAATGGAAGGATAGCGCGCAAATGCAAAACAGTTTTTTGATGTCGCCGGATGTTCCTCGTCACAATTAGGACATTTGGGGGTTTTTGCATCGCATTGAGAAGAATATGCCACCGGAGCAATATGTACATTTGATAGAGAGCCTACAAGATGACTTGCCATGGCCCCAAATTTGAAAATTTGTGCAGCGAACGTATTGCGATTTTTTTTTTTTTTTTACGTGGCTCTACTGACACCACAGTATCAAGAAGACGGGTGAGCTCAAACATTTTTTTGCCAGCAGCATTTTTTTTCAGCAACTACTGATACTAAAGGAATTGGTTGACCTGATCTATTTGTTAATCTAACAACTTTGACTATTGGGTAGTTTGGAGACAGCTCATCTTTAATTTCTTGCTCAGAAAAGCATTCTGCTACTCCTCGAATAACTACGTTCAGCTTACGGTCATCGGGATGTACGTAGGTAAAATATTGGAGCTTTCCTTTGTCAAAGAAGCGAGTAACAGATCGGAAATTATCGGTAGACTTGAGGGATATTTTAAGTTTTTTATTTACCAATTTAATATCTGGTGTGTCTTTAGTGAGTTGCTTGAGATCACGAGTAATTTCCTGAACATTAGTTGCATTAAATAAAAATATCGGTGGTATCCACGTTTTCCCAGAATTATTATTTGTATTTGAATTTATAGAATGTACAGCTGAGTTATTAATAATAGGTTCATTATTGCCTAAAGAGTCAGAAAGAGGTTGAAATCTATTATGTAGTTGAATGGTATTGATTTTATATCTCTCAGCAGCTGTTGAAGAATCGATATGGTTTCGACGCTTGTTCATATTCTCTAGGTTATCGATAACCATGTTTGTGGTAGCAGAAGATGAATGCACGCTTTTCTTAGGAAACTCCGAAGGACCAAGGTGTGTGTTACCTAGGACTACACTTCGATACACGACTTACATGGAAGCTCCACACTAATATAAAATTACGACATGCACACACCAGACTTTCAAAACTATACCCACTGATGAACAGAAAAACATCACTCCGACCTTCACTAGTCACACTCCTTTACAAGACCATGATCCTCCCAATACTGACTTACGCCTGCCCTGTGTGGTATGGAACAAACTCGACGAACATCAGACGACTTCAGACTTTACAAAACAAAGTGCTGCGGATTGCAGCCAACGCCCCTTGGTTCGTTCGAAACACCTTGCTCCATCGAGAACTGGGGGTTGATCCAATCGCATTTCACATCGAAGAACTGACCCGAAGGTATCAAGACAAACTACCTCTTTCTTCAGCTGCCACAATCTACCACCTTGGAGAACCTACAGCACGACGCCTGAAGCCGAGGCTGTATCAAGACATTTTATTTTAATGTAAAGAGCAATTTATAATTTTTTTTTTGTTTGTTTGTTTGTTTGTTTGTTTTCTTTTTCTTTCAATTTGTGGAAAAAACAATTGTTTTGGTCCAAAATAAAAATATTTTTCTTCTTCTTCTTCTTAGGAAACAGAAATTCATTTGAATTAACAGCTGTTTCATCAATTAAATTGTTATTTTCAATATAACCTGAATTTAAATGCTCCATGATTTTGTTACCTTTTATGGTCTTATTATATAATTTTACTTTAAAAGGATTGATTTTACTTACAGACGGTTCTGCTAAGTCCTTTTTGTATAACACAAGATCCGGTTTGTAGCGCATACAGAGGTCTCTTAGCCCAACGAACTCCGGATTTTCACTTAAATTTTCAATTAAAGCGTCCAAAGGCGGCGCACTTTCACATCGTTCGCAACACTTAATACGTCAAAATTACAAAAATACAGACATTATGAACAAAAAGTTGATTTAAACTAGATAAAACTTGAAATTTTAGAGACACTAAAATTGAACACGTTTTATACTTAGCTTGATCAGCTGTTTTCTCGAACATAATAAAAATGCATTTAAACGTCCATCACGCAGGTGCAGCATAACTAAGCACGTTTTTCAAGTTGGTTAGTTACACCACAATGTTGAGGAAAATGGATATGCTAACTTATAAATAAATACGAAAAGCTAACTTCATATAATTTCTTTTTTAACGACTCAATTTCAAAATAAAAAATCCGACTCACAGGAACATAGCGTGTTTCAGAACGCTATCACAGAAAATTCACAGCATCCTAACTGAAGTTTCACCATTTAAGCACGGATTTCTCCGAAAAAGAACGCTCTACGAAAATTCGCATCTATCAGGGTTTTTTTTTTTTTACAAACTTTAACGAAATTTTTAATAGTGCCTTACATTTAGTACGATTTCCTAACCTGTTTCCAGATATATCCCAAGAAAACGACAAAAAATCTCCGGGCAATCGTAGAGCCTCCCACAGACTATTTCGGCTACACTGCCATCAACGTCTTCCCTTACCACAAAGCTTAGACCTAAGCGCACTGTAGGTAATAGTTGAGCCAACCTTTCTGTTGTCAGATGAGCCATGAGTGCCGCTTTCAGACATCGACGCCATCGTTCTACACATCCATTTGACTGCGGCTGATAGGCCGTGGTGCCTATCAAGGAAGAGAGTTCTGGCTCGAACTGTCTTCCTTGATCCATCGTGATGTGAGGCGCGCTAAATCTCGTGATCCAGTGTGTGTAGAAAGCTAAAGCGACGGTATATGCAGAAAAGGGATTGATTCAGGCCAATGCGTCACTCTGTTGGTCATTGTTAAGAGGTACTGGTTACCTTCGGATATTGGCAATGGTCCTACAATATCTACATGTATGTGACCAAATTTGCTTTGAGAATGGTATAGAACCCGATTCACAAATTCAGGACGCATTTACATACACTTATACATAAATATTTCTGTAAACTGATTAGAGAATAATAACCCTCCTATCCAGTATTTTATTTTCTGTTTACTAAAGACGTTGTAGGCCGAATTTTAGTATTAATGGTGTGCTTGTTCCTTTTTTTTTAATAGGTAAAATCGCTTTTATTGCCTTCCTGCCCATATTATGCAATGGTAAAATTTCTTTACCAATGTGTTGCTCCCAAATTTGCGGACTTATAGCCTAGAATGTGTTTAGGAAGAAGAATGTAGTTGGGGATACTTTTGGTATCTATTTGGTGGGATTGGTGAGCATTTTAGGAAATGTTTCAAACATTCTTTCATAATGGAATAAAATGGATAATATGTAAGTTGAAGGTGAGGTTGGGGAAGGTTTAATGGATTCTTGAAATAACTGGGAGGAGTTTCTACCCAAAATTGTTTAAAACATTAACTTATATTTGCAACGTTTCGAACCTGCTTAGGTTCATCTTCAGGCATCAATATAAAATAAACGTAAAATGAAGAATAATTAGGAAACGTCTCCTCTGTCAATAATACCAATACAAACACAATAAATGAGATATATAATAATAGAATATATTAGGTCGCTTATATTTTATTATTAATATAAGGTACCTAATATATTGTATTATTTATTGTAATTGTATTGGTACTAGAAACAGGAGAAGTTTCGTACTTATTCTTTATTTTTATTTTATTTTATGTAGATGTCTGATTGTGAACCTATACAGGTTCGAAACGTCGCAAATATAAGTTAATATTTTAAACAATTTTGGGGTGCAACTCCTGCCAGTTACTTAAAAAACAAATATTTTTTTTCTTATTTATATATTGATAAATTACCTATATTATTTACTTATGAAAACCTAAAGCGCCTGTGTAGCGATGCTCAAAAAGAAAAACCAAATATAAACCATTTCATTAAAGGATATTATCCTGAAAGAAATGCTACAAGTCCTGTTGATAAATGACTATGAGTTCTATTTATATCCAGGAGCCTAGCATGTCCTATACAAATGTCAACCCTATCCTCTTATCTACATTTTTTATCTCCGTAATATTACGTTGACTCAAAGCATCCATTATATTATATTATAATTCTCCCGAAATCCGTCTACCTTAATGGATCAAAACGTTTTCTATCATTAATAACAAAAATCCCCAACCAAGACTTTAATTCAAATGAAAAAATTAAAAATTAATCCTATTGCAATTCCAATGAACAGGGAAAATGTATAAAATCCAGCGAAATCGGAAAAATAATGGAATTTACTATACGCTATGTTAAATGCTAGACGAGCCGCGTAAATTTCTTTTCTGCTAAGGACGGTACATAGTATTGAATCCTAAAGCCCCGTTTCCATTACTGCAAATCTGCCCATCTGTGCAAGTCGCGGCACATGTGCCTGGGACAAAAATGTGCCTGACGACCGCGCGACAAAACATGTGCCCGCAACTTGTATCTAGGATAATGGAAACAGCCCGCAAAAGACCATTTCTCATCTCACGGCTCGGGAAAATTCCTCTCTGCGCCTTGAATGTAGGCGCTAATGGCCTAGACCTCAATGCGCCGTAAAAAAAGTCCACATGGCCCCTAAAGAGGTAGCAAAGAAGGCGCGAAATATTTAAAGAAAATATGAAATAAAGTTGTACAAACTGCTTTATTAGGTCAGAAGTATTACGGATTTCGCCAATATACGCTATTTAATTTCGGCGAATGTGCATTTTACATTGGAATATGATTTTACTTTGATATGTTATTGAATACCCATCACACTGAAGACTATAATTTCCTTTTGAAAACCTCCTTTTAGCTCCTTTTTGTTGAGACGTATTTGGGTATAAATTCCTCAGAGGCGAAGAAAACTTCCTAGCCGCACCCATCCGTCAAACACAGTCACTTTAAGGGTTTTACAGTCATTCATCGGAGCTATTCATTTTCCTCCCTTCAATCATGCTCACGTCATTTTCTCAGAGGATGTATTATAGAGGTTTCGGCGTTCTGAAACTCATGTCCTTTCAATTCAGTTCTATGCTTAGTAATTTGTATTTAAGCCTCGCAGTTATGAATTGTATAGGATAGTTTATAATGTTCAACAACCTCTAAATACCAATAATATACCCTACAAACTCTTATGCCTTATATAATATATATATATATATATATATATATATATATATATTAATAATAATGATAATAAATAAAGCCTTTATTGTAGATAAAAAAAATGCACATAATAATAATAATAATCAACTAAATCAATAATTATTCTTCTTAAAAGCTTTATATAATATAAATAATAAAAACATATAAACATCTACTGGGCCCATCTCTGGGCAAAGGCCTCTCCCAGGGTTTTCCATATGGTTCTGTCTTCTGTGGTCCATATGGTTGTGCAGACCTCCACCAAAGCGTCCCACAAAACTTGTCCATATCGTCCCTCCATCTCTGGAATGGTCTTCCTCTTCTCCTTGTGCAGTCCAGGTATCCAGTCGGTAGTCCTTCTTGCCTATCTTCCCTCTTCCATTCGTGCCAGATGTCCTGCCCAAGTCCATTTCTGCTTAAGTGCCGCAACGATGACATCTTCCACACCAGTCTTCATACGGATTTCAGCATTTCGTATTTTTTGGCTCTTTCGGATTCCCTACATACTCCTTTCCATTGCATACTGGGTTACCCGAAGCCGATTCTTTATTCTTTTTGAGAATGCCCATGACTGTGAGCCATAAATCATACATCGAAGGATACAGGAGTTCATCACTCGGGCTTTTAGTTTTACACTCATACTGCTCTTAAAAATAAATTTAAGAGCCCAGTATTTCTTCCAACTTATGGCTATTCGGCGGTTGATTTCTTTTAGATTTCCATCTTGAAACGAAACTAGTTTTCAGAGGTAAACTGTACTATCAGCCCAATGAACTTTGATCCCATCAAGGAAGATATCTTCGGTTTGTTGTGCATTTGTCATTAGAAATGTCTTCTCTTTATTCATTGTAAGACCTGCTTCTATTGCTCTTGTACTAAGTTCCTTTATCATTTCTTGGAGCTGGTCAGATGATTCGCTGAAGAGGACAACATCGTCTGCAAACCTCAGATTCGAGAGATAAACTCCGTTGATCTTTATCCCAACTTGATCCCACTCGATGTTCCTAAACACCTCCTCTAGGATACAATTAAATAGGATTGGTGAGAGTGGATCTCCCTGTTTCACTCCTCTTTCGATGTAGAAGTCATTACCAGCTCTATCCATGACTATTCTTGCTTTTGAGTCTTTGTACCAGGCTTTAATTACCTCGATAGCATTGAGGTCGACACCTTGGTTGTGGAGGCTCTTGACTAGAAAGCTGTCAATCGAATGCTTTCCTGTAGTCTATAAACGCCATGTAGATTATTTTCTGGTATTCTATAGCTTTTTCTATAACTTGGCCGATGGAATAAATGTGGTCTATTGTGGAAAATCCGCTTCTAAAACCTGCTTGCTCTGTGGGTTGCTGGATATCTAGACTTATTTTTATTCTGGCTTCCAATGTTTTTGCAAACACTTTGCCGACTGAAGGTGCTAGGCTTATTGGTCTATAGTTGTTGATATCTGACTGTCTGCCTTTTTTATGTATAAGAATTATATCGGAAGTTTTCCACTGGTTAGGGGTTGTTTTGGTTGTTATGATTTTATTAAAGAGATGATATATATTATATGGAAGATATGTTTTTTAAACGTTGGATAACCTCTTTCGTTTAAAGTAAACTAAAATTAAAATTAATGCATATAACATAAGAATTTCTGAAATTATTTGTAAGATTGTTTCACCGTGTGAAGGCGGCATTAAACCATAGGAAACACGAGACTTAGGAAGACAAAGCTACTTTTAGTTGAGTAGAGGGTCTCTTCATTTCTAATGGCACTCGAGCCTGAAATTAGCATGTTTAACGGCAGGACAACACCAAGCTGTGTTATCTAATGTTCTCCCTCATAATAAGGACTAAAAATGAAGATTTTGTGCATTCGATTTGTTACTTTTATTTCTTTATGGACAACACTTAGTTCAAGATAGAAATGATACATGACGCATTTACAGTTTAAGACAATATAGACCAACATGAGAAGTATGTTTCACGCCATTAACTATAAAATACTTAAGTAAGCAAGTAATGACTGTAAGCAAGAGCATTTATTCTATATATTATTATTGTATTTTAGGAGCTTCGCAACTTAGCTATTTTCTCCTTTGGTTTCATATATTCTGCACATAAATTTCAATGGCTCACTCAGTAATATTTTTTTATAAAAATAAAAACAATGAAAATAAAATACGTTTATTTGGTCAAAAAATAAATTAATCATTATAGTTTTATTTTTATTTTTCTTTAACTTTTGGATCATTATCTTCTATAATAATATATTATTTGTATTATTATTATTTATTTATTTTTTTAACATTTTTGTCAATACTTTTATCATTATTATTTTTTTTTTACAAAAAAAAATATTGTAAAAAAATGTTTTTTGTTTTAAACATTTTTACAATATTTTTATCATTATATTCTTAATTCTATTTGCATGTATAGTTCGTTTTTAGATGTATTAACATATTTTCAGCGCTAATATCCCAGAAGTCGATGCGCCGAAAAAAAAATGAACATATTTTGTTTTATATAGTTTAACTTTTTTCCTATGCCCACTACCCAATTTAGTTGGGCAACTAAACATTCATTGTTAAAATAATACTTTTCTCTCTATTCTAAAATTAGTGATGTATACCATTCAGATTGATACATTCAGATATATTATTTTTTTATTTTAATTTTAACTCATTCTTAACATAGACATTTATAGACTGGTTACGACCCTATCGCAGCCATGCTTATTCCATTAATTTTTTTGAAAATCATTAAAAAAAGTTTAATTCGCAGGAACTGAGTTATCTTAGCGCGGTTCCGTTCACATCCCTAGTGCCTTTAGTTAGAGGATAGAAACTGTTATTTGTAAGTTTTGATCTCTCGTCAAAGAAATAAGGTCTCAAAGAGCTGTAAAATAAGATTTTACGCTCCACGACAATAAACTGATTTTGCCCTGAGTGGAAATTACTCCATTCTCTTTCTTAACTTTCGCTCTTAAAAACACTGTAACAATGTTTCTAATTTTCTTAACTTGTTTTACTAGAATACTCATTTTACTATTAAATGCTATGAAATAAATTCCGACTCGCAGGAACTGTGTCGTCTATATTCCTCTAGTGTCATTAGTAAAGTAATAGAACCAGTTATTGGTAGGTTTTGATCTTTTGTGAAAAATATAAAATGACATCTCAAAGAGAAGTAATATCAGACTTAAAGTGCCACAAGAGAGAGAGATGATTGTATCCTAAGCGGAAATTACTCCATCTTCTTTCTTAACATTCGTTCTTGGAAACACTACAACAATATTTCACATTTTCCTAACTTGTTTTCCTAACTCTTTTTACTGTTAAATTCAATTAATATAAAAAACCCATATTAAAAGTTTGGCGAAAATCCGCTGAAAAGAACAAATCTAACAATTTTGTAGTTTTAAGCCCTTATTTCTCCGATTGTCATTGCCCTACTGAAATTTATATCGGAATGTTTATTGTAAAGAATTTAGTGCGTCCAAAATTTTTTATATATATATATATATATATATATATATATATATATATATATATATACATATATACAGAGTGTCCCAGTCTTAAACCGACAAACTTTGTATATCGATGGGGAATCGAAAAACTAAGTCAAAAAGGCCTTTGGCGATTTTCTCGCTTTCGCTTCGTTTTGAAGAAAAAGGCAAGAAAACCTAGTTTCTTGTGACAAATCACGATTTATCGCTTAAACGAAGCGTTGTACGAAAAAAACACTTGAATACAAAAGTTGTAGCTTAATAAATTATCTTTAAGATGAGGCCAAGTTCAGCTCTACATTCTCACTTATTCCTTAACGCAAGAATAGTGTAAAAAAATCTAATTTCTGTAGAAATTAGTATTCAGCGTCTTAGCTTGAATGTTTTACAAGATAATCGTGATTGAATAATAACCTATCGGATGGACATTTTGTTCTATCGTCTCGCGTATAATCATTTCGACTTTTCATTTATTCGGGAGATTGGATACTAATTTGTACAGAAATTAGAATTTTTGTATGAATTCTTCAGTTATGGAATAAGTGAGAATTTAAAGCTGAACTTTCTCTCATCTTAAAGATAATTTAATAAGCTACAACTTTTGTATTGAAGTGTTTTTTGTACAACGCTTCGTTTAAATCGGGATTTGTAAAGAAAACCACGCTTTTTTGTTTCTCGCGAAAACTAGAAAATCGCCATAGGACTTTGTGACTTAGTTTTTTGATTCCCCGATATACGAAGTCTGTCGGTTTAAGACTGGGACACCCTGTATATATACACAAATTTGAAAAATCAAATAAGATGCTGCAACTGGCTTGTAGAACTCGCAAGATGCTCGCTTGATGCGAGCTAATCGTAATGAGATTGGGGGGGGGGGCTACAACCAGAGAAACGAGCACTTTAAGTTCCTGAAATATTCTTTTCATTCTATTGGAGGAGAAATATTAAGATCTTCTATTTTATTTAAGCTCAATTTTGTCGCTTTGAAAATCCCTTAACCTAAAAAAAAACGTAATGTTAACCTCCTATGAAAATGAGAACCTCCAACTATTTTTGCTGTGTACATACGGATGTTTGTAGTATTTTACTTTACTAGATCTATGTAGATATTAGTTGATAAGGAAGGGGAGTATGAGAGTGTTTGAGCAGTGTGTTGTCTTTATTCCCCGTAGGCAGTGGTGAGTGTTATCGAACGTGGCTCACTTAGTGACCGCATTGTCCATACTGTTCCCCTCAACCTGTGGTTCTTCTCTGCGCTTCAAGCTCATTCTTGTTCACACCTGCTTCCAATAGCTGTACAACCTGGAATTTGCTTTGTATTTATCAACTTGTAACAAAGCAACTCTACGACAAGTCTGTCCCTCCGGGTCCAATGTTGTGGTAGGACTTCCCACCGAGTGTGGTGGCTATACTTTCGAAAAAAGGACTTAGATCAACTATAGCGTAGGTAGAGAATGGTAAACTTGTAAAAATAGGATTTTGTTAAAAAATAGCTCGTTTGGGTTCTTATTCGTAGTTTATTGTTGGGAAGCTTGGAATACAAATTACTATGAACTTTGAAGTTTTCGTAAAAAAATTATCCGTTTGTACATAACCAGTTTAAGTGGGTATTTGGCAGAAAGCTTTTATTATTAAATAATTTTCTAATTATACCAGTCTTGCCTAATTAATTTGTATATTTTTAAGACATTGAATGAATTGGTTCTAACAAAAGTAATATCGCCCCTATCATGTCAAACTATCGCATATGCAAATAAGAGGAAACAAGGGAACGAACATATTCTATCCATTGACGATGTAATATATTGAAAATGGTCGTATTCGATACTTTATTTAAAGTATTAAAGGCTATTCTAAAGTTCTTAGGGTTGCGACAATTTGAGTCAAGCCGTATCGTCCCAATCCAAGAGTAAAGTCTCGAATCTGAAAATAAAGTCCGCCACGCAGGAGCTGCATAACTAAGCACCTCAGAAATTTTGTTGTAGACTACATTACTGAATAATTTGCTGTAAATAACCAATATAAATAAAAGAAAAACGTGAATAGTTCTGCTCATTTACATTTCTTATGAGAACTGTTCAATTATTAATTTTGTAATTAATTTGCTTCCAGAGTTATTTTTATACATGGTACTACACTACTAAATGAATCACAAAAACTTAATATTCCGTCTTTAGATCTGACGCAGGAACAGGATACAGTCCCCCTAGTGGTGGAAAGCGCTCCATGTGGCCGCTTTGGGAACCTACGTCTGACGGGCTAATTCTATTGAAATGTAATACATAGTAAACCCCCCCCCTTTCCCGAGAGACCGATTTAGTTTATTTTTACAACACTTCTTTCTCATGAGTTACCCACGACGTATACCGCGTTTCGTTACAATAAAGCAGAAATTACAACCGGTATGAGTGTATTAGTAATTTAAAACCGGAGTAAACCCCCCCTTCTAATGAAGCGATTTAGTTTATTTTTACAACCCCTTTTTCTCTGTTGATTACCACTACGAATACCGAGTTTCGTCGAAGTATAACAGCAATTACGGCTGGTAGTGGCAAATTGGTAATGTGGGTCCGGAGTAAACCCCCACTTCTAATGGGACGATTTGGTTTATTTTTACAAAAACATTTTCTCTGTAGATTACTACTACGAATACCAAGTTTCCCTAAAATATATCAAAAACTACGGCTGGCATAGTCAAATTAGTGTTTTGGGTCCGGGGTAAACCCCCCTTCCGTTGGACCGATTTTGGTTGTTTACGAACTCGTTCAATCGTTTGTTAATTGAACGCTGTATACCAAGTTTCGTGACGAAAAAACAAAAACTCGTGTTAACAGACATATATATATATGAATAGATAGATATAAATTTTAACGGGGGTCATTTTCGGTTTCTACTAGGTAGGATCGATAAAGATTTGAAGAAGTTTTTCAAGAATTCCGTCATGAGTGCAACCTCAATAGCTACTTTCCTTTGGAGGAAAGTGCTAAAAGAGATTTTTCATATTTGATAGTTTGACATGGTAGGGAGGATATAACAAAACAAAAATTGTGTAATTTATCTCGTATGCTTTTAAGTTCCGAGCCATTACAAACATTATAGTCTTCTGGTATTGACCGTGTCACAAACTTCATTACCGACGTTTCGCTAGTCATACTTCCAGCTTCCTCAGGGTTAAGTCTAAGAAGATTCTCAGACCAAGTCCTGAGGAAGCTGGCAGTATGACTAGCGAAACGTCGGTAAAGAAGTTTATGACACAGTCAATACTAGAATACTATAACGTTTGCAATAAATGTTGTATAATTTGTTAAAAAGGCTTTGCTAACATATTTTTCTTACTACATTCAACAAGATGAATTTTGGGGTCTCCCGTGGTCTAATGGCTAGCGCCTTGGATTCATAAGCGGGAGATGGTGGGTTCGATTCCCAACCTCCGGCAGGAATTTTATCATCCCACGGCTCGCTGGTGAAATTCCTCGCTACACCCTGGATGTCGGCGCTAATGACCTAGATGTAGATGTGCCGTAAAAAAAAACAAAAAAAAAACAAGATGAATTCTTAGGACATAAACAAGAAAAACCATTAGCAATCAGTTTAGTAGGAGGTAGCATTGACTCAATACAACAGAAATCCATGAACCGGAGTCAATGATTTTGATTGTTCTAGTCATAAACCTCTGACCTTTTTGATGATCGATCTGAGCTTTGCACCTTTGACCTGGGATCCTATTTAATTCAGTTTTAGCCCCTAATCCGTCTGGCTTGCAATACTACAGTTCATATTCCATCAACCCAAATGTCTTGGTCTGACTTTTCATTTTTCTGGAAAAATTTAAAAATATTTCCTAATGAAAAAATCTACACGTTAAGCAATATTTACTCATTCAATTCATTTAAACACATAAAAACTATTTACTTGTTTATGTTTCCTTTTTGAAGAAAAATCGTTTCTTTAATTTATTGTGGTGCGGATTTTATTCAGAAAGCAATCTTAGAAAAAATATATATATTAATGTATTTGAGATACAAGCGCCATTAGAGTGCTATCGTGTAATTTCACGGTACGAAAAAAGGCATGGTTCAAAATATTTATACATTTTTCCACCGCCTGGGAAAATTTAAAGGTTATGTGAATATTTTTAACCGCCACATTATATCAATAAAAAATAAATACAGTTGTTTTTAAAGTAATCTTCATTCCCTAGTTTTCTGATTTTCTTGCTCTCTTGGAGAAGAGAGTACATTTATCTGTGTCTTCATTTTCTCCTTCTCGATAAGATCCCTGTAATGAAGTAAAATACATAAAATAGTGAAGTAATATATATTATTGAAGGGAATGTAATGCTCTACAACCCTATAAAAAAAAAATCACTCCACGAGGGCCATGAGAGGCAGATACTGTAAGAGTATCTCATTCATGACCATTCGGCACCCTAGGGAGATAGTGTAGTCAGCACTATGCTCCGGCCGCCTGATTGTCCAATTTGCTGCTTCGACTGCCGGGGGTGTATTCAGATCCTTACCCTTTCCATTCAGTATGAATCTAAAAATACACTTTAGAAATACTAGTACGATGTATCAGAAAATAATGCTCGAAACGCTTGGTGATTTGGCGCGAGACGGTCAAGGTATAAAATAGGTATACAATAACAATATTCTGAAGAGCCTATGGCCTAATATCGTCGATACAAATGCAGAGTAGCGAATGTGAAAAAATGCATCTTTCATTGCCAATCTTTACTAATTTCTGCTGGACTTCTGTACGGAAAATTCTTGAATCTTAGATCACTCTATTAAAGGGAAAGTAATCCACTATCAAAAGGTCAAATCTGCCGAATATTTGACTGTCCAAAAAAAAGTTATGAATAAATGCTTTTCCACTCTGAAAAGTGGTGGTTTTCATATTCGATACTCTGCATTTGTAGCGACGATATGATGAGTTCATAAGAATAATATGCGATACTCACAAGCAAATTAAAAAATCAAGGAAAAAAATAAGAATAGATCTCCACAAAAATAAGAATATTTATTTTCCAATAAGAAATAAGATAAGGATAGATGCGCTGTTATGCTCTACATAAACTGGAATAAATATATTGACATCAGCTTTAAAAATTATGCCTTGATACATCATATTTTTTTGTATCCCTTGTTTTATATTTTTATAAATTTGCATTTTCTTTGTTTTTACAGGTAAGTTACGATTATTCTTAGCTGCATGTTACGTAAGTAGAATATCATTTCTCTAGATAAATCAATAATGCACGCAAATGTATTCTCCGCACTATTAGAACATTGAAGAAGTCACTTTTTTAGGGTGGTTATTCTTATTTCACTTGTTTCTGTTGAGATTGAAGATCCGATTTGCAAGACCAGAAAAATCTCTTGTTTATATAGCCCGTTTAGAGAAAGGGAAAAGTTCAATTGCGCAGAAGGGAGCTTCTGAGGGAAATATTCTCATTTACTCTCCATTGTGTTCGGCCATTTGCAAATTTGTTTAATGAACTACACGTTAAATTAATTGTCAGACTAGCTGTTACCCCGGCGTGCCATGCTATACCTACTTTCAGCATCTAGAAAAGGAAAAATAAATTACAAACCAATTTGAATTGAACCAAACAGTTTCGAACCCGTGACCTTCGAACTGTGAGTCCTTGACGATTTAGGCCCAGCCTAAAACACTCCCCCGGATCAAGTTTGGCCAACATTCACCTGTGTGCCAAGTTTTGTCAAAATCGGTTAAACGGAGTTGATTTTACACTGTCTGTCAGTCTGTTTGATAATAAAGAAACAGACGGACTAACATTTCAGTAATCCGTAATTAAAAAAAAAAAAAATATGAAACCATTTGGGGGAAATTGAAAAACATGGAATACGGTTTTAATATTTATTTTGATTCAACTAACAGGCAAATGTAGTTTACAATAAAAAGGGCTAATTACATATTTTATTTAATCAACTCATTTAACTTGATCAATACAATGACTTGAAGGAACCGGAAATACAGGCCTTTGGTCAAATCTATTCTATATCGTCAAAATACGGATGTAACTTATTTTGATGACAATCTTTGTTATTAAAAGTCCACCTTGCTTTAAAAGAGTAACTATTACGTTCATCCGACCAGACAACCATTTAATAATTATGAAACCAGAAATTAACCGCTTAATAAATATCAATTCCCAAGAACTGGATCGGTCTTGTGTGTTTTCTTACAATACAGGGTGAGCCATATCAGAGAGCGATTTCTTTAAGGCTGCTCAGGAAAACTTTGGTATATCATACTCTAAAAATACATTAAAAAGCACTTTCTACAAAAGTAGAAGATCGCTTATTTTTTAAGATAACTCCGGTAAGGTGGTGTTTTGTCAGGATGGGACATCACCATTATCATTTGAAATTAAAGAATGTGTTGAGAATGGTTCCTAAAGGACATTTTAGCGTCTAGTTGTTTTTCTAGATAATCAGAAAACAATTAGACAACAACCAGCTACCATTTTAAAGCTTATTAAATAATGCAACTTTTGACGTGTAGGCTAATTCTAAGTGTAAAAATAGCTGATTATAAACATATTAAATAATTTAAGAATACACTAATATCAACAGTTCAAATCTATATGGCGTTTAGCATATCTTAATTTACAAAGCAAGATTTTAATGACGGGTGTTTCATTTTGGAAATTCTAGATTCTAAAAATGTGGTCGTCATTTACGATACATTAACTGGAAATCCTAGAGTTTTGAAAATAGACAAAAGTTTGAGTAGCTATGCTACATGCTCACATAGAGCACTCATTTTGTCGCCACTGAACTACAAATGCCTTGCAGAATAATCCCCCTTAAGCTATGAAATTTCAATGCAGGACACCTTATATATTTTGGTGTTCCGAAAACAAAAATTCTAGGTTTCCCTCGATTCTCCTTGTCAAAATATTCATGAAAACTGTACCTAAATGCCAAGGAATGCAAAACCATAACCACTACGATTTTCTATTCCATACTTGCTGTTACCCGGTGTGCCATACTACACCTACTTTCTGTATCTAGAAAAGAAAGAAAAAAAATTAAAATCTAATAATTCTATAATAATAATCTGTAACTGCTTGGGTTCATAGTTTCGAGACATCTGGTAGATGTTTTTGGCCTAGGCTAGGACACTCATCGTATCAGTTAATCTGTGTGCCACGTTTAGTAAAATAGGTCAAACGATGTGGATTTGTATAAGGAACAAACATACAGAAAGACAGGTGGTAGACGTTTTTGACCAAGCCTATGACATTCCCTGTTTCAAGACCTACCCGTGTGCCAAGTTTGGTCTAAATCGGTTAAACGGTGTAGATTTGTTATAAGGAACGAACAAACAAATGATTTTTATATATAGAGATATACTGCTCAATAGTACTCTAGTGAGTGATTCTGCTTGGCAAGAAACTTGACCTCTCTTTTTAAACAAAGTGTTTTTGTCGCCAAAAGCATTTTGTTGATAGTAGTGCTGAAAGAAAAAAATATGTGCACATATAATGTGTTTTGATAAGAAGGGTGATTGATAGAGTATGTAGTTAGTAGGGTTGTACAGGTGGTTTCAGCTTACATCCCTGAGAGAGCAAGGAGCCTGCTTAATCCTAGTCTTGGTAGTCCTTTGTTCCTAACCTCCTGCCATCTCTATTGTTCCACTCCCTGCTTCTCCTCTTCCTTCTTGAATATAATTACCAACTCCTCTCAATTAATACACCCCCAGCTCAAGGTCTCATCTCGCTGTTGTGTTTTTTACTATTTTGTTTTTATCGTTGACGTTGACCCTGTGGCACTATCCGAATGTGTTGACAAGAAATGTCCATCATCCTGACAACATTTCAAAAAACCTAACTTTCTGTGTTAAAGGTGATTCTGGACATAATTTCCAACAAAAAAGTTCTTATGAAGTATGGTCTGTTTTTCCCTATGAATCCATCTTCATTTGCAGAGATTTAATGCTTAAAAAGTTTAGTGGTTTTCCTGTAAGTATTGAATCTGTAGTCCGTAAGGAGGCCGAGGATAAAATTCGCGAAGAACCCCTGATTGAGCTTCCAGAAAATATCTTCTATCAATGGGTTTAGTGAATTAAATTACAGTTTTCTTAAAGGAAATTTTGTCTATTTTATGATGGAATAATTATAATTTAATTATCTTGAAGAGATGTTGAGCAATTTTTTCTTATTCAATAAAAAATATTTCTACGTTAAAATAACAAAAAATTGGATATAACTCCTCCTCCCTTCGGAATCAGATTATACCTTACATGAACTTTTTTGTTGGAAATTATTTCCAGGATCACGTTCTAATTAAAACTAATTTAAAAAGAAATGAATACATTGTTTTGAGTAATCGAATATATATATATATATATATATATATATATATATATATATATATATATATATATCATTTTAATTTCGGTTACTCGGTTAGTTTTACACTCATTCAAACTTAGATATATGAAGGTAAAGAGGTATCACACTCATTATTAATGAGTTACAAGCAACAAAGAGATGCTTTTTCAAAGTATCAACTGTCATAGACCTTCTAAGAGAAAATTTTTTTCGTCATGGAAAAACTTCCTTTGCATTATCTTTCCGGAATTCTATATCTTTTTAAACATTTAGAAAGACTTTTGACAATCGTAACAATAATAAAGACTATTCACAATTCTAATAATTATATAGAACTAAAACTTAAATTTTAAGAATATTTCGGGTTTTCTATTCCGAAAGGCATTTTTTTGTACATAAAACATTATATCCATTGTTGATATAATGGATGCTAGAGATGTATCGAGCTAACGCCGACAAAACTATGTTATGAAGAAACATTTTGGGACTGCAAGCCGATGTTTGTTTTATCTTGTGTATTTAAGTATTTACTGTAATCTGACTGGCATTGAGATTTCTTCCTTGTTTTATAGCCAAATTTGGATCCAATTTTTTTTTGGGGTTATGAATTCATTGATCAAATGAAAGCATATGTTTTTTTTTTAATTTTAATTCTTACCTAACCTTTTTTTTAAGAACAAATTAACACGAAAATTGTTCTCCTTGCACCGAACAAGGAGAACAATTTTACGTACAAGTTGTACGTAAAACGTCCTGAATGTAAATATATCTCTTACGTACGTTTGTTTCTGTATGTCTGTCAGTAGTAGTCCGTATTCCAGTCAGTAGTCTATAAGTAGCCCTGCTAGTGGAAGGTTCCCCTCCTCAAGTTGAGGCTGAATTTATGTTTTAATTATATTCCCCTGAAGAGGCGCCAAAATGGTGCGAAACATGTAGGAAAGAGAAATATAAAGTGTGAAAGTATGTGGCGTAGTTTTATTGACCTTCCGCCTTATTCGCTAATTCTATATATTTGAGCTAAGGGTCATTTAATGATAAACTAAAACTTTAAGTATTATCCTATAAATTAATTTCGGAAATTTATATTACATTTATAGGAATTATTTTTGACTGATAAAAATTAATTTATAACCCAAAATTGTAAACATAGAAAAGGATGAGTAGCGTTTATTTAGTTTTGGCTATGACAAATAGACTATGTTTGATGAACAATTGTCATTTTGCCATGGAATAGGAGGCAGGCGTACAATGCTGGGCTTGTGGACAATCCAAGACTGATGGTTTTAGCCTTATCGCTCATTATCTTCAACCGAACTGGGGCTTCGATCCCGCTGGACTAATTCGTCTTGTACAAAAGGTAGTTTATTTTGTGAAACGTATACTCTATCTGCGTGAAGGGGTATTGTTAGCCATTATTTATTATGAATATCTTTCTATTTTAGAATTGTTTTCTATATTCTCACATAGATTCTTTTTAATACAATCGTCTGTTGAATTTTAGGACCCTTAGATTTCGAAAGCAGCTGCTAAAGTAGTTGATAGCATTGATACTTTTTTTTCTGAAATGAATCTAAATTGGTTCTTTAAAAGAAAGAGGTTACCCAGACGAAAATTACTCATTTTCCAATAAGGACCGTTATTTTTTGTGTATTTTGGCGAAATTCTGTATACCTCGTGGGTAGCTATAGAGTAAACTGTATTTAATAGAAGTTTGGGTTTACTCTGTATTTTTTTCAAATTGGATTAAGGTATGGCGGCTTAGATTTTATCGGGGATTGGTTCTAACTACTACCACTAGAGTCGCTGAACACCAGTAGTATCAGATTTCTGCTTTGTTTTGATTTTCAGGTGTACTCTGGCCATGTGGAGTATTTTATTATTTATAATGATCCCAGGTTTTTGTGTATCTATTAACTGGTGTAGTACGTCGCAGACATATCATTCCGGGAGAAAATGAATGTAAAATGTATTAATAGAGTCAGCTGCTCAGTAGAAGTTAATATTTTTCCCCGTTTATTTAAAGGCGTATCAACATTTGAGCTATTAACACCGAGCTATCTACAGGTTGCCATCCTTTTATAATGCCAACTGCACGTGGTCGTTCACCCATTCAGGTATTGGCCACGCCCGACGTTGCTTAACTTATTATTTAAATTTTAACGTCTACTTATTATTAACTGAGAATTTCGGACTGGTTATCTATAGGTTACAACCATTTTCTCGCCAGGATAGGGGTTTTTTTTTTAAAGAAAATCTCCATAATCCAGAAAGGTCAAAACTGTGTTGTTGTTGGTTTTTGTGTGTGTTTATATCGTTTATTGTAAACAAATTATTCAGAAATTCAGCGGAAACTTCACACATACTGAGGAATGTGTTTAGTTATGCAGCCCCTGCTTGACGAACGTTTTATAAATTTATTTTATTATTTAGATGTATAAATGTTGACTGATCTCCCTTGTAATAGATTGGTTATTGTAGAAATCCTTTAAAGGAACGGGATATCCCGGCGCCTTGTTGACTAGGGTGAAAAACAACCCCTATCCAAGCCACCGCTACCAATCCCTTCATTTTTATGTCTTACTTTCTCCCTCCTTTTATTTCTTCCTCGCTTTTTTTTTTCGGTTCCCGCCAACCGCTTTCTTTATTTATTCTGTGTGTCATGTCTTGACTAAGGGATCAACTTTTTGTTACAAGGCCTTTCCGTCAGCTGTCTTTTATTATTACTTCATGCTCAGGAATAGCGTCACTTGGCTGAAATTATAACAGGAAATATCTCACTTTTGGTGGATTCAGGTCAAGACAATCGTATAATTAAATTATTTTAGGGAATTATATTTCGTAAGCATCTCCTTATAACATAAGAAACAAAATTATAATGGAATTATAACAGGGATCCAAACAGTTATTTTTTATCGAAAAAGATAAAATTTAACTGTTAAAAAAAGTTTTTTTATTTGAAAGTTTTAAGAGTAAAAGGTATTTAGGAACTCCTAAAATTATGTACATGAAAATAAATAATAATAATTTAATACTTTTATTTTTTTCAATTTGAAATAAAAGTTTTCAGTATTTTAATCGAGAATTTTAGGGTTTCGTGGGTTTACAACACCTGGATTACTGGTTTGAGTTGCTTATTGTGAAGATGCAGGTTCATGTACTGCTAGCAGTAGGTTAAGTATTTTCATTCCATGGCTCGATGAAAATATTCCATTTTTCACAAATGGTGGCTACCTGTAGATAGCCCGGCGTAACAGGTTAGATGTCGATGCTCTGATTGTATATTATACATCCCAATAAAACACTTATTTATTATACACAAATTATTAAATATATTATTAGGTATAATTAAATTATTTCTTAAAACAAAGCAAAAGAAAAAAAAAAGATGATTCGCTTACTCCAATCATTGTAGTATACTGACAGTTATAATAATTTTAATGAAGAAATATATAGGAACGTACTTTTGCTACTCGTACTTATAATGTTCGAGACATTGTTGAATGGTGGTGGACATAATAAATCAACAACCCGTCACGCAAGAGCTAAAAAATCCTTAGAAAAATGGATATTGTTCACGCATGTATACTTCCTTCCTTTATTTTTAATAAGTGCCGCCAAGAAGGGTAAGAGATACTGCTTGTTGAATAAATCTAATAATTTCACCTCGTTCCATTCGTCGCTGTTGGGAGAGAAGAATACAGCTTATGAGGTCGATCCGATAACGTAATATCAAGGTGTCGTAAAACAATTTCGACGATTCACGAACCACGTTTTACAAAAATGTCATTTTTTTAAATGTCTTGATAATTTATGTGTTTATATATTGTTCCACTGCATTGTTGAGGATGCAAGAATGTTTTACCATTACATTGTTGAGAGTCCATATATTGAAGTAAAGTTCCATTTATTGTTGAGTATGAAAGTTTAGAAGAGATTTTTGGAATAAAGAAAGAAAATAGGAAAGATTTGTTCAATCGGCTCTTGTCATGTTTCAGAGGTCGGGTCAAATTGCAGGAAACCCATTTATGAGGTTGACATCATGACGCAATCCGGGTGTGCCGATTAGAAAATTTCACGTTTCACAGACCATAGATCAAGAAAACGGTCGTTCAATTTTGTATATATTTAAAATCATCCGTCAATCGGAACACTGTTTTACTGGCGAAATAAATCGATGCGCATAATGATTTTAGCTTGTATGCTTCCAGGTACACGTCTTTTGATAGGTTCAGTAACGTAGGGAAACGAATAAAACCATTTTCAAGACGATATCTCTAACGGTTTCTGAAAATTGGATAAAACTAATTTTTTTGAAAACAAAATTTTGGGTGTAATAGTGTTTTAATTGGCTCACTATTCCAAATTATAGATTGTTAGTATTCCAAACCCCCCAAATTCCCCCAGCCCCGCCCCCGAAATTCTCCCAGCCCCCCTGAACTTATTTTCTATATACGTTAGTGATGTTCCATTTAAACTTTAAATTTAGATTTTTTTTTAAATAACTAATAATTGTGGACATTTCAATTGATTTTATTTTGCATTGTAGAATTTTATTTTGTAGTTGCCTTATTTGTTTCTTTTTTCTTTGTGCGGTTATATTAAAAGAGCAACAAGTTCAAAGGAGAAGAAAACAGGAGTCATATTAAAAGTTCTTTGTATCCTGAAGAAATTAATATATCTTTCCCCACTAATGATTCTCCTTCTGTACTATGTACTAGTTGCCATTTGTAGGCTGCTATGATGGAGTAGCAGGGATGGGCGATAGTCGATAGTTATTATCAATATACCGATAGTTCATGATTATCGATAGGAACTATCGATAGATTTTTTAGAATTGAAATTCTCAGCATCTGGAGGCCTGTGGTATTAAATACTGACGTCTGGTGAATTAAATACTGAAAAGGAACGGTCTGGTGAATACAAACAACTAGATAATGTAGCCAGAAAATAACTTCGTGTTCCAGGATTGTCTGTAGCCTCAGAACGTGTATTTTCAGCAGCTGGAAAAGTAATTTCTGATCAACGGACCAGACTGAGCCAAAGAATAGCGGAAATGTTGTTTTTAATTTATGGTAATATGTGCCTCAAGGAGCACAACTATAACAGATTGAAATAATTGCACTTTTTTGAGCCTCTTGATATTTTTATCTTTGTAAATGCTTTATGAATTTAGATAAATTCCTTTTTCGTTATAAACCTTTGTGTAATGTTATAAATATACCTAATCCTGCAAGTAATAGATAATTCAATGCAATAACATTAAAGGGGTCTCCCGTGGTCTAATGGCTAGCGCCTTGGATTCATAAGCGGGAGATGGTGGGTTCGATTCCCAACCTCCGGCAGGAATTTTATCATCCCACGGCTCGCTGGTAAAATTCCTCGCTGCACCCTGGATGTCGGTGCTAATGACCTAGGTGTAGATGCGCCGTAAAAAAAAAAAAAAAAAAAAAAAAAAAAAAAAAAAAAAAAAAAAAAAAAAAAAAAAAAAAAAAAAAAAAAAACATTAAATTCTTCATTGGACAGGTATGTAAGGAATAGGGGAAGACACTATCGAATAACTATCGATAGTATCCATCTTTTTTAACCGATAGTTTCGGCCTATCGATAGTGCTGAACTATCGACTATCGCCCATCCCCGTGGAGTAGCCTATTGCCTTGTAGCTATTCAACGAACTAGAGGCTTAAGGCTGGAATTAACAGGGACTTGTTGGAGGACTCGAGAGTGGGTAACACCTTTAGTCCTACCTTCTTATTCCGGCTAAGCGAATCCTTTGTTCCTTAACCTCGTTTCCTTACGATATTACAGTAGAGCCTATCTCAAGGCATTCCGTAATACTTATTAATCTCTATCTGCCTCTTTCTTCATCCAGTCTCTAGCCCTTCGGAAGAATTGAATCATTTATTTCAGAAGCCGTCAAGTGAACTTTCATAAATTTTGAGGAAACTATAAAAACTTTATAATTGTAAAAATTAGCCACAAGCATTATTTGTTTTTGCAATGCAATAAGAAAAACTTCGATGTTTTCTTAAACCATAACCTTTACACTACCTTTAAATTTAGACCTTTTTTTTTTAGTTTTCCCAAATTTTTAAAAAGTGCACTGGACGAATTTCTGAAATAAAAGATTCAATCAATATGACCGGCCGAAAACCCTGATCTGACGTCGCTTGATTTTTACTTGTGGCGTTGGTTTAAGTTGCAAGTCTACAAAGAACCCATGACCACCTGATAGCAAGGATTCGCGAATCAATTGTCGAAATTAGAGCTAACCATGATGAGATTGCAAGGACAACATCAGAAATGCTACCAGGTGTCGTCAGTGTGTTCTGCAAGGAGGTCAGTTGTAAGAACGTTTATAATTTTCCATGTACTTTTTTTTCAACATTTCTGTAAGGCTTACTATAATCATTAAATACCAATTTCACCGAGAATAATTTTCATTTATTTCTGATAATATCACGAAAATAAATATGATATTACTTTTATTTAGTTGATGTTTTTCACTCTAGAATTTCAATTACATTATGAAATCAAAAGATAATCTCATTTCTAAGTACACCGTGATTGAATATTACAATTTTGTGAGATCCGACAGATTGCTGGATTTTCTTTGAATGAGTAGTGATTTTCGAGAAATTGTAACTAACCAGAAGCTTTTATTAATTTCTACTTTTGGAATTGATATTACGGTTTGAATAATTGTGAAAATTGAATGTGCATTACTCTTAATGAAAATGTAATGCTAATTTAAAAAGTGTAATCAATCGGAAAAAAATGTGTACAAGTAGACAAAATGTGTGTTGTACTACAAAAACACGTTTTTTCTAAAGAACCTTTAGAACAGAATATGTCTGGAACGGAGTAAGATAGAAATGTGTGGTTGGTGGTGTGGAACTACACTTTTTGTCTCGTTTCACCCCCTGAAGGATTGTCATTATCTTGTGATACACCCTATATAAGCTACAGAATTTGGGAACAGGGTCATTTTTTCCCTGTTTCAAGGGTTTAATTAATTTAGGTTCGCTGTCAGAACAATTGAAGTTTGAGCAAATTATACACTACTCTAAATGAGTGATATATAATTGTAAAAGAGGAAGAAAATAACAAAGATAATTTTTCCCCTGCTCTGCGATGGTCAACTAAATCTGTGACACAGCAGTCACACTGGGGAAAAATTAGAGCTCTTTACAACGCTATTAGTTAATTGTAAATAAGCACCGAAAACAGCTGTAATTATTACTTTTAGAGGCTGTTTATATATCGTTTGGCCCCACTGGGTGTTGGTCGTTGGCCCATCTGGCTTGAATTTATTTAAAACCATTTTCGCGGCCATCAGGAATATTGAGAGCGCGCGGTGAATATAGGAAATTTATAACACTACCGATCTGTGGTGTGCAGTGCTAAATATGTTGGCAAATGCTAAAATATACGCAGGGAATCTGTTTGTCGTTTAATTCAATTCGTAACGATCCCGAACACCTAAAAAATCATCCCTTAATTTATTTACTTTTTTTGCGGCCCAAAATACAATGTTATATTCGTTTCTTCTAGGAAAAGAAGGTTGAGTGCCACAGCACTGGATTATAGGTTTTCAGACAGGTACATTGACGATCCTGAATTCAGTAGATGTTGAAAATCAGTCGCGGACACTTTCAAACATTTTATGTAAAATATTTAGAGGATAAATTTCTGGGGATCGTTAGGTATTCAATTTCTCCTTAAGTATGTAGTACACAAAATTGATTGTGAACACTTCTCTAAATGCAGTCATCTTCGGGACATTATTAACCGCTTTAATAAGTTGTTATTACTTTATCACTTCAATAGTGTAGTTAAAATGCAATTATGTATTAAATAAAGTTACCTAGTGGCTACAAGTTGTAAAAAATGTAGTTGCACTAATTTACCTACTAACTACAAATGTAGTTAACAGTTACAACTGCTTTTTAATTACTGTTGTAATTAGTAGTTAGTCTTTATAACTACATTTTCCCCAACTCTGATATAGTTTCAGTAAATGAGATAACTTAGATTTTGTGAATTTATTGCAATAGGGAAGAAACTGTTTATCAATTCCCAGTATGAGATTATTGTATGAATATAAGATGATTATCCCTGATTCATAAGAATTGCTGCACGATGACAGGGTTAATTGAGTAGCTTCCAAATTTTTTAAACCTCCTACAGCCCACCTAAATAATTTGATTTATTTAACAGAAACCGACAACAATTTTATATCTTTTTTCATCGATTTCCATGAGCACTAAATCCGGACGGCATATACTGGTTGCTAACTTTTCTAAACATAGATGTTGAAGAAGAACTCATTCATGTGAGACTACTCCGGGCTGTATGTAAAACATCGTCTCTAGACTCCCTCATTGTCAGGCCTTATTAGTTATTTTTTAATAAATATCAGCTAGTTATTTTTAAATTCCACCTATACCTCATCTCAAAAAGTGAAACATTTAATAATTTCCATGTTCTTGTTGCGTTAATGTCTCTAATGCGATGAACCGACAGGCAAAACAAACCTTAGATAAAATACTTTCTTCTTTTCAATCAAAATTATTTGTACTCACCACAAATATTAAAAACTCCTCCCACCAAAAAATAACCAGTCGTAAAATGTTTTGACGTATACAAGGGTAAACCAGCAAAATAAATTTTTAGTCGAAAGCGAATAGAGTACACAGAATCCCTCTAGAAGTCCGTAGAAAAGATGCTTTCGTCTGGTTTAAAATACATTTAAAACTGGAAGAGATGTTGAGACTACTTTGCTGGTTCAAGAACGAAAAAAAAGTCCGACTCGCAGGAACTGCGTCATCTTGCGCGGTTCCAGTTTTTTTTTTTTTTTTTTTTTTTTTTTTTTTTTTTTTTTTTTTTTTTTTTTTTACGGCACATCTACATCTAGGTCATTAGCGCCGACATCCAGGGTGTAGCGAGGAATTTCACCAGCGAGCCGTGGGATGATAAAATTCCTGCCGGAGGTTGGGAATCGAACCCACCATCTCCCGCTTATGAATCCAAGGCGCTAGCCATTAGACCACGGGAGACCCCGGTCCCTGTTCATATCCCTATTCTCATTTGAAAAGCATAGAATAGAAACAGATAATATTTTCCTCGGCCTTTGTTCAAAGGGTTTTATGGCTATACCTGGGGTCAGGTCCGCAAGACCCTAGAATCCTCTTCTACCGATACTTCATTTCATACGTTTCAATGAATTGGAAAATATCAAATATTTTCACACATTCCTGTGTTCTTTTACTATAGTAATAATTCTACAGATAACATCAATTAAAAAATAAAATAAAAAAACCAACAGCATAAAGGCAATTGAAAATATTCAAAAGACGTCAATGAATCTTTTTCTCTTGGCAAGCTATATTTCTAACAATGAATTGTTTTTCTTATTTTGCCTAATCTGTTTTATTGTAAAATACATTATCCAACTATAAGCAATTAAAAAATAACAAGGAATAAAAACAGACAAAAAGAACAGTTCGAATAAGCAAAATCAATTACTTTAATGTTTTAAGCACTTATTTCTCCGATTGACATCGCCTAATCAAAATTTTCAATAGAACCTTTTTTGTAGAGCATTTAGTAAGCTTTCTAATGGTATTCTTTCGTTTACCAAATTCTTAACCTTTTTCGAGATATTAAGGAAAATATACAAAGTTACCAAAACTTTTTATGTCTGTTAATAAAATATTTTATTCTAACCCTTCCTTAACTCCAAACGTAACCAAAATTTCAACATATTAGTTTTAATGAAAGTAGAACATGCAAAAAATGTTTCAACTGAATCACATGATTCTAAGTACCCAAACCAAAAACGGTATTCAAAAACTATTTTTCCAATTTTCTCGAAAACGGTTAAAGCTATCGCCTTGAAAATGGTTTCATTCGTTTTCCTAGCCCAAGAAGCCTATAAAAAGAGTACTTATAAGCTTATGAACTCAAAAACGTAAGCGTTACGATTTTTTCTGCGCGAATTTCGCCCCAAACTCCATCTTCCAGTGGGCGGATTTTGCTGGTTAACGAACTTGACCTTTCATATTGGACGACTGAATTTTGTACCAAATTTCATCAAAATCGGACCATTCGTCTTCGACCTAGAGAGCGAACAGACAAATATATATATACATATATATATATATATATATATATATATATATATATATATATATATATATATATATATACAAATTTGAACCACCGTTATTTTCGGTCTCTAGGGGTTCTTAAACGCGAAATTTTCTTGTCGGCACTTCCGGATTGTTTCATTGTATCAACCTTATAATCGGGGTTCCTCCCTATGGGGGAGGGAGGAACCGCGCTAAAAAAGGTATGATGTACCATTGGTAAATGTTCTCAGGTCATGGGCGCATAATTTAATGCGAAAAAGGAAAAAGATAAATGTAATAATTATTTATTTTATGTGTTGAATAATGGTTAATATATATATATATATATATATATATATATATATATATATATATATATATATATATATATTAACCATTATTCAACACATAAAATAAATAATTATTACATTTATCTTTTTCCTTTTTCGCATTAAATTATGCGCCCATGACCTGAGAACATTTACCAATGGTATATATATCCGGTATAAGCTCTTTTCATTCTTCAAAACTCAGAAACAGGGATGTAATTCTATTCACATTCTGACACACTTGAACATAAATCCTTTCCACGCAAATTACTCAGAAAGGTCCCTATGACAATAAATATAAAAACACTTCGTGTCAAAGGTCGTGGGTTCGATTCCTACTAGGGGTGGTGGCTTTTCTTTCGATAAAAGAAAAGGCAACGCCCCTATCCTGGCTAGAAAAGGGGTGGTAACCTGAAGATAACCCGTCCTAAAATTCGTAGTTAATAATAAATGGACGTTTATAAGTTAGTAAATAAATATAAAAATTGTGTTCTTTCTTGTTTTAGAAGTTTAGCTATTACATCTGATAATATTAACTGAATACATTATTTAAACATAAAAATCTCACCTTTTCCCGTCCTCTTGAAAGTTTCATAGCTATTCTTCTGTTCTTATTTTGTTAAAGAATAACAATTGCCTTAACAATCTTTTTATTATTTTTCCGTTCATGGTAGCTTTATGAAGAATGAATTCATTTTTGAACGCATGCTCTTACTTCTCTTATCTGATAAAGGAACATGTGTTTTATTGGATTATCTCTGATTCATAAAAAATTCATTTAAAAAAAAAAAAAAAAAAAAAAAAAAAAACTTAGGAGACCCGGTAGCCGTGAGGGTCAAGGCGTGAGCTCTTAACACTCCCTGCCAAAGGTCGTGGATTCGATTCCCACTAGGGGCGGTGGCTTTTCTTTCGTAAAAAGAAAAGGCATCGCCCCTATCCTGGCTAGAAAAAATATGGTGATGTTCTCCCGAATTTTGTCGCACTTGATTTATGGGATGAGTACTAAAATCTCGATTACTTAAAGTACCTATTATCCACCATTTACGCGTTGTCGACATGCCATCACTATCTTCACTACTGTCACTTAACATTGTAAAAAGATAAACTGTCCTAACAACCTCTCTTCTTGCAACACAGTTGAAGACTAACCCTCAAAACATGTGAAACTGGAAAAGCAGCGCGGTATCCCTCTTCCCTCTACCTCTACCTCTTCACCATGCGACTACCCTAAGTTAAAAGCACATTTATGTTGTGTCGATTAGTTTAAAGGTAACTCTCCCTGTCCTAATGGACAGAATTATTATTACGCTCGGTGGGATCGTAATTTTTCAATTCCTTTTTACGAAACTCAACATATATCATGCAAAACCGTTGATAATGATCTATTGTTATATACTTAATAAGCGAAAACGCAAAAGAGTGCGCCTAACTCCATTCTAAAATGTATATTGGCACATGAGGACGACGTTGTTTTTCAACAAAACTAAAAAATTGGAGGAGTGGAGCAGAAATTTTATTTAAAAAATAAAATAAGATAACCTTCCCAGTTATTTTAGGTTGCTAGGCACTGAGCATTTTTATCAATTATTTTGAATTGGGTTAATTTACTGCAAAGATTCTATTTGAAAAGGAAACAGAATTTGTAGATAATAAGAGAACGGCGTAGATTTGAGATTTTATGATCCCCTCAAATGTTTTAATATTTTCCAGACAAAAGTTAGTTGTACAAAATTTAACAAAATTAAAATAGAACACTGTATTTTTTATTTATTTTTTTTATTATTTTTTTTACATTATTTATTTATGGGAGAAGCTAACAATGATTGAATTTAGTTGGAATTTTGCCAGTCCTACTACATTCGATCCTTGAGTGCCGATATAGACAGTATTTTCTTCAATCCTCGCTATTTAAAGTTGTGGGAACCCACGCATTGGAGTATTTTATGTCTAAACGAGGCTCTTTTTTCAACTATAATAACATTTTCTTATAAATGTTCTTGACCTATTAGTCCAGAAAATCTGGTTTCTTTTTTTTTTTTTTTTCTATTTCAAGATTCTTTTTTATTTCGAAACTAAAAAGCAAACGTCATATATAAATTCTTTGCGTTTCCTCAATTAGTAATACAGTCTATGAAGTTAGAATTCTTCATGATTCTGAAAATAAATATACCCCTCTCCCAAAAAAACATTACAAGGTTGGTCAGATAAAAAAATCAGCAACTGTTTAAAATCACAAATAATTAATTTTTGTTTTTCATTAAATTATTTAATCCAATGTATAATAGCACTTATCTTTTAAAATATTTAGCTTTTAAAAAAATTATCTGTATAATTAAGCTACCGGCCTCCATAGGACAGAATGTAAATTTGATTCATCCTATGAAGCCAAAACTTTCGATATGATGTATCGCATGCTTTTTATCCTAACCCAGACAATTTTTTTTTCTTGAGTGTTGGCATTTGAGTCGGGTTACCACCCTTTCATGGTAGAGCTAGTATTTGTTTGTGGTCAACTAAATAAAAGAACTGAGCCTGGGTAACTCAAACCTTTATCTTTTTATGCAGGAATCGGACGCGTTAACCATAACCCACAACAGAGAGACCCGACAATATTATTGTTAGTGATTTCATTTGCAAGTCTGTGATTTTTATAAAAAATAAAAAAAAATAGAACTAATATTGTTAAAAACATTGGACATGACAATACCGACGGCGAAACATGCTTAGTAAAGCCGGTAATAACATTCTAAGGTATTCGAAAGTGGTGTTTTATTTTCGCCGTATGAACCTATATAGTTTATTTTATTCAATTTGGAATTTTTATAGTATGTTTTATGTTTGGCTCCTGAGGGTTCTATTTTCATTTGCTAGCTTAGGAGTCTTCAAATCTTATTTATTTTTAAATATATATATGGCTGTCCGGCCATCTGAAGAAGTCCGTCGTTCACAAGTTTCGGCTCCCGCCATTGTCAATCAAAACAAGAAAACAACTATGTTACAATTGCACAAACTGAAGATTAATATGCTACCATTTATACACAAAATGCTTATCAAACATTTATTATAATTCAGTATTTATTAAATATTAAATACATGCAATAGACAGACAGACCAAGATGCAGACATTGCAATGAGGACCTTACAGTGACACACATACTGTTAGACTGTAAACTGAGAGACAACTTGCAAATACCACACAACTTAATTCACATATTATTACCAGGTAGCCCTTAAATCTACACTATACTCCAACATTTAAAGACTAACAACATTTACTCTCAAATTAAAAAAAAAAACTCCGAAATTTAAATATACTAGAATCTCAATTAGAGTCTTAAATTCAACAACAAGCTTTAAATTAAAATTTGCCCAGAACAAACGTAAAATTTGTATTTATATTATTTATTTTTAGGCACTTATTTTTTAAGTTTTTTTATATTATCTTATGGCTTATTGGTTTATCTCATTTTTTATTTTTTCATATTGTTGATTATTTATTTTATTTTTTAATTATTATTTTTTTTTCGGACTGGAACTGATTTTTAATATTATAAACCTATGAAAAGAGACCATCGCCAAAGTTACGGGTCTGAAATAAATAATAAATAATTAAATATTAACAATTTAAATGGTCATGGCTTACACTAACTCCTTGAATTAATTAGCCTTAACGGACGCAACCCAGCTCTTTGTTTCGTTTATTGATGTTTGCAGTTCTGTACCCATTTGAGGCAAGGTTTTTCTTCTATTTGTTCTGTGGACGGAGATTCCATTTTCATTTTTGTTTGTCCTTTTGAGGATGACAAATTCTGATATTCTCCCGGCTTTTCCATTTATTTTCTTAATTTCCTGCAGTCGGAATCCCCCAAATTTCCTGTCGTTGAAAAAATTCTTTAGCAGCTCTACTATCTGGTATGAATTTTCTTTATATATATATATATATATATATATATATAAATGTTCTTGTTAATATATCATTGTTATAAATAATAAATGTATTTTAGTAAATTATGCTTTATTAACATAAATTAATAATTAATTTTCCAGGAGGTTAAAGATAAAGAAATATAAAATTAGCATAAAAATATTTCAACTGAAACCAATGATTAAAGAGTAGCACATAAAAGAGTATTCCGGCGGTCCTCATGTTCTTTAACCAAGTTGGCCTTTTAAATTAGAAAAAGTATGTTTTTACTAAAGTCGATCAACATTTTTGAGCCTGGAGAGATCGAACAGACAATTACTAAACTATTAAATTCTATAAAAAGAAATAAAGTATTGCAAAAACGAATAATAAAATGATTTATATAAATAGAAAATAATATCGAAACAGAATTAAAGTATTTTTTTTTAATTCGTCATATTCTCGGCTAGCTAGAATGACATTGGTGAAAGTCACTCCAACAAGAGGACTGGTGGGGTCACCGATCTAGTCCAATTTTTTTCTGTTGATTCTGCATCGAAAAATAGTCGACATGTGTTCGAGCGTTCCGTCTAATGCGCCTTAGGAGCCGAGAAATAAAATAAAATAGCTTGAAAATGCTAACTTTTATATATCGAGTTTAGAAAATGATATCAACATGATTCGTTCACGAATTCATTTCTTTTATAGAGTTCATTAAACAAAAAAATACAATCGTTAAACAATCATTTATATTTCGTCAAATAAATTAAAAAATATGCTCACGTTTTCAAGTAAACTAGTATTATACATTTTTTTTTTTTTTTTGCACCAAAAATAATAGCAGATTTAACATCAGCACATCAAGAAACTCTAATTTGGTAAATAACATCGAAAGCAAAAAATAATAATTCGCCCCAGTCTGGCAGAGACTAAAAATTTGTAATAAAAAAACCAACGTGATGTTTACAAATTCAATATCTCACCTTGAAGAAAGACTCATTTCTCTAACCATATAAGTGACTATTGTATTATCTCTTAATTAATAAGTTATTTGTAAAAATAGTTCTCAAAATAAAAATAAAAAGTAAACGTTTTTATATATACCTTCGATTCAAGAAAACGTAGAAACATCCCAATTGGAAGAAAATGTGTCACTTTTGAGCCTGTATCGACCGTCCAAGTTTGGCTGGAATCGGGTAAATGTTTTTTTTATTTATGGTAGAATTTTTGAATCTTTAACAAAATCTTAAGGGTCCGGCCTTAGCAAAATTTATTTATTTATTTGAATTTTAACGTCCAATTATTATTAACTGCGAATTTTAGGACGGGTTATCTATAGGTTACCACCCTTTTCTAGCCAGTATAGGTGATGCCTTTTCTTTTTTCGAAAGAAAAGCCATCACCCCTAGTGGGCATCGAACCCACAACCTTTGGCAAGGCGTATTAAGAGCTCACGCCATAACCCTCACGGCTACCGGTTCTCCTAGCAAAATTTAAAATAAATTTTTTTTGTAATCTTTCCAAAATTTGAATATAGGGTTTTTTTAACGTGATAAAAAGAAATCTGGCATCCGTTTTTATTATCATTGCCATTATTTGGACAAAATATTCCATATTTTATTTTATAAGAATCTCTACCTTAGAAACCGTCCAGTTTCCTAAGATCTGTGAAACGTCATGCTGAACTCTAGACGTCAATGACTAATGTATCTACATTTATATTATCCTCTGAGAAAATATATAGCTAAGTTCTTGCAGGCCGGCCCTCCGTCTGAATTTTGCTTTCCGAGGGGATAAAAAGTCACATTTCCATTTGACTCTTTTTAAAGTTACCCGCACCATGACTGGAATCCCTTGAGGATAAATTGCTTGGATTAATACGCACAGACTGTTGGGGACTAAAGGGAGAAGCCGGCGCCAGAACGGCTAGTCGGAAAAACAGCCAGTCCTCAGTCTCCCTATTTCTCCCGAGATTCTGGTCTCCCTCTCCCAGGGTTTTTATCAGCAATTCTCTCCCCGTCACGCTTATTTACTTGTCACATCCATAAATGCATCGCTCAATCTTATCATTTTCTGGGCTTAAAAGAAAAAAAAAAAAAAAAAAAAAAAAAAAACGCTGAAAAATCGGAGGGTATTCGCATTTAACGGAAATACTTATTCGGTTGCACACGTAATTTCTTCCCCAACACGCAAAACATTTAAACAAATCTTCGACACAAAAGCAATGTATCGAATATGAAAATAACCACTTTCCAGAGTGAATAAAGTTTTTTTCATTTCTTTGCTTTTGGAGAGTCAAATAGTCGGCAGATTCGACCATTTGATAGTGGCTGCATTCCCTTTCACCGAATGAATTTAGATTCGAGTGTTTGCCGTACATCAGTCCAACAGCAATTAGAATAAATTGAAAATAAATAATACGTTTTTTCCACATACGATACTTTGCATCTGTAGCGACGAAATGTACTTACTTATCCTTAGATGGATTATGAGGTTTACGTACGAAATTTGTTAAATTAACAAATTCACCGTACAAAATAACATCGATTCAAATAATTAATAATGATAATGATAATTTGGTGTAGAAACGAGTGCGCAAGAGTTCTTGGCAAGATTGCGGTTGCGGTTTGCCAAAAAATAAAATAAATTATGTGAAAAAAGTAAAAAAAAAAAAATAATAAACTATATACAGAATAAATGAATTATAATACTTATGTCCTTACAGAAATATACACGTTAGTAAATTCTTTTTCTCTTTTCTTATTATATTTTCCCTTTATTTCTTATTGTTGTTGCACTTTCCAATAGAATGTTGTTATTGAGGTTGATGTTTTGTTCATATCTTCATGAATCCTTAATTACTAAAACAATTACGACCCCCGCTAAAATGTATATGTATATATATCACATTATTATTAACACGCTAGTGGCCACACTTTTTATCAGTCCCCTTGGGAACCCTGCTTATATCATACCCATAAAAAATAAATAAAGGAGCTCATTAACCAGTAAAATTGTTCCATCTGGAGGTGGTTTTTTTACTGACCCAAATTGCCTATTTCCCCAAAACGGCCTTACCTAATTTTTGCTGACGTAACGAAATTCGGAATACTTTGTCGTGATAAAATAATGCCTTCTTTTTATTTTATCCTTCAATGGTGAGGAAACCCAATTATGATGTTTTTTTATGGGGAAATTTAACCAATGTTGCCCTATTAGTTATTGGTGATTTTGGGACTAATAAATTTTTGAGGTATGGGTTTTAATGTAATTTATTTGATCTGGGATGATGATAATTATAAGTTGTAAGTTGTAAGGTTCTTCAAATTTTGTCCAGATGTACAAATTAATATTATTGCCTTCTAAAATCTGGCTGAGCGGAAGATTTAATTGAAATTTGTTTTTTGTTTCTCGAAATATATGAGGCATTCAATTAATGTATGTGTAATGGTTAGAAGTACTTGACAATGCGCACATTTAGGTGGGTGGGGGGGGGGGGGTCTTGTGGCATTAAATAGCCGTAAGTGAGTCTAGTGTGGCCTCTTCACAGACTTATTAAAATGACTTGTTCTCGTCTATTTTTATAGGTGCATTTCCTGTGCTTCACGTTTTGTTGGTACTCTCTTAATTTATTATTTATTTATGTATGAGTCCATATGTTCTTCAAATATATCCATACCAGTGATTTTAGTTAGTTGTTTTTATCTGAAGGGGGGCATTGTGTGTTAGCCTTTCCAATGGTAATTGCTTTTTTTGCTGTCTCATCGACTCGTTCATTCCCCCTAATTCCAGTATGGCTTGGAATCCAATAAATAGAGTGATATGGATATATTTTTATTTATTAAATCAGTTATTCCTTGTAAAATATCATTAATTAATAGATTATCACTGTATGAGTATATAAACGGAACCGCGCTAAGAGAACGCTGTTTCTGCGAGTCGGACTGTTTCTCTTTTAGTCAACAAACCTATTTTTCAGAGCTCAATTTACAGAATGTTATTAATTTTATTTTTTAATTTCTTATTTATCAAAAATGCATAGACTTTTCTTTATTTAGAAAGGTTTATAACGCAAAGTACAAAACGATGGAATAAATAAAAATATAACCAAGAAGAGGCAAGCTCTCTTGGCCTAATAAATTCATAAAACCCAATTTCAACTAAGCTGAAGACAACCTAAGTGGTCTCTAACTCGATGGCTAAACTCCATTATTCAATATTTTATGAATTCTAAAAACTTATTTAAAACTAAAAACTCTTTATAACATTAATATAAACTATAAATTATCCTTTAAAGGCAGCGTAAATTGGTCGGCCCGAAGGAATCCTTATAAGAAATTCCAAAGTACTCGAAGCCTAAATTTAAATAAAGCATTAATAATGGTTGAAGATTCAGGGTATAATGAAAGCAATCTAACAAGTCTTGAGCCCGTCACTAACAAGCACCCTTTGCTCCACCAACCCTATTTCCCTTATCCGATCTTGAAAAATATAAGAATCCACAGCTCGACTTCAATATTTTTATTTATAATCTCTGAATATATTTACACTTCATTATATATTTTTTATTATCATTTATAAGCTTCGCGAATCAACCAGACTTAAACATCCTCCCGCTTGGTGCTTTTCAGTGCATATATGACAAGGCGGTGTCAGATACGACACCTTGTATAAAAAATTACTTTATATTCCAAATAGTGGAGATGGAGATATTTAGCCGTTGCAGAGAGACGCAGGCAAGGTATAGTTGGGATTCGGCTAGGAGAAAAAAAAAGTCAGACTTTCAGGAAGAAATCTGTATTTGGACGTTTCGGCTGCACATTGGCAGCCTTCTTCAGCTAAAAAATACATACAAATTATAAGTAAAAAAAAACAGGCAGAAATGAGCGTATTATATACATCATGACAATGATTAGAACCAGTCTTATTAAAAAACAATGAAAATACGGTAGTTGGAAAGTAAACAGTATGTTGAAAGTAGTAAACAGTACAAAAACTAACATTTTTATAAAGAACATTTTTATATTGTGAGAAACTCAATCTATTCTATAGGTGAATACAATTTAAAATAATCAATATACAAATACGTACCACTACAAAATGCCTAGGGGGAAGGGAGGAATACCTCGAGGACACTTAGGTAACCATGGTTGGATGTATGAGGGACAGCAACTACACAGGGGGTTTTTATAGGTATGACTGGCGGAGGGGGGAGGAGGCGGTAAGTCGGCGAAGACCGCCTTAACGCCTCTTCCCCCTCCCCCTTATAATTTGTATATATTTTTTATTGGCAGAAGAAGGCTGCCAATGTGCAGCCGAAACGTCCAAATACAGATTTCTTCCTGAAAATCTGACGTTTTTTTTCTCCTAGCCGAATCCCAACTATACTTTGTCTGCGTATTTTACAAATAATTATGTTAAGTGGGTTTAAATGAATACAAATTAATAAGTATTACTACCTTGTAAAATCTTAGTCATTTTCCTGAATATAATAAATAAATAAATATTTTTTAAATTCTTTATATCTACCGTTTTATTATTTATTTATTATCAAGACTCTCATAACGCAGATGATTCGCTCGATAATTACAAATGTGTTCTTATAATTAAACAGTTGTTACAATTTCTTATTCATATTTCATATAAAGTAAAAACATTAATTTACAATAAAAGCATTTTACAAATTAATATAACAGTTATAAGTATGTACACTATAATATACATATAATATACATTGCAGATGTATATGCAAGTGCACAACACATGCATATACATTGCTTTATTTACACTATGTGTAATTCATATTATACACATGTACAAACATACGTATTCATACACTCACGCATATAAATCATGATTAAGTGAAAATAAAATTAATTTAAATTAACAAATAATTATAATGAAAATTATCTTTTCTCCAATGCTATTAGATATCAGAAGTAACTTTAGAGTCTAAAATTAAATCTTTTTGTATAGCTGTATGTGTTTTAGATGTTGAAAAATAGTGTTTATCAAGTTCAGTGATGACGTGCGGTATTTGTAAGTAATTACGTCTTCTACATTCTGTCAATATGTGTTTAACTGTTAGAGGTAAGTTACACTGTCTGCAAGTAGGTTTTTCAGTTTTAGTCATTAAAAACGGGTGTGTGAGTAAAGTATGTCCGATTCTTAAACGACATAAGACCACTTCTTCTCGTCTCACATCCCGTGAGCTTGATGACCAAGCTTCAACTGTATGTTTAATTTCTCTGAGTTTGTTGTCTCGTGTAAGTTGCCAATATCGCTGCCAGTTGTTTAAAGTTTTAGTGTATGTAAGTCTTTTAATGTCTTGTAATGTCAAGAGATCTATGTCATTTTTATCTCTTCGTGTCGCTAATTTTGCTAGCGACACGAAGTTCGCTAGCCCCATCTAACGTTTTATATGGGATGATAAAGTATCAACAAAAAAAAAAGTTTCAATCCTTCGGAAAAAATGGAGGCGCTGTGTCTGACGAACGGAAACTCTCTTTTTTCACGGGCGATAGTCTGCAGGTGGCAATTTTTTAATCTAGAACGAAAACTAAAACTATTTAGAAAGAAGAAGGTTAAATATAGTAAAGAAATACATTTTTTTTTTTAAATGGTGAATAATTATTGATTATCTAAGAAACAAACCGTCGAAAATCGTTACAATTCACTCAATGAAAAAAGAACCCTACATGCTTTCCTAGAAAATTGACAGTTGATCGGGCAAAAATTGAAGACGCCAGACTATCGCCCGATTCGAAAAACATAGTTTTCAGAAAACGATTTGAAAGTTTAATGTTCATGTTTTTCCTATTCATTTTTTTTTCATACTTTCTTGTAATAAAGATTAAAAAAATGGGTTTTAATTTTGAAATGTATTCAAGGAGGACCTGTAGGAAACATCAGCGTAAACAGAAAATAATTTCGGAGTGGGCTGGGAAAATTTCGGGGGGGGGGGGGTGAGACCATTTCCGGTGTATGGAATACTAACAATTTAAACCTTGGAAGAGTTTTAGCCAACTTAAACGCTATTACACCCAAAATAGAATATGTTTTATGAACTAAATGATCTTATTTAATTTATTTTTAAAGGTTTTATCAAATTTTTACCGATCAAATCAAAATTTGGGGGGGGGGGGGGGGCAGCCCCTCAGCCCCCCCTTTATATACGCCTATGGTAGGAAATATTGACGCTTAAAAAGGGACTAATCGAGGCTCGCTCAAAAAGTATCTTCATATCAGCATCGCCCTCATTCGGCATCGGGATTTCACTCGGAAAATCGTATTTTTCGCCCACTTAAAAATTTTGTCATCTCATAAGCACTCTTGCATATCATTTTCGATTAGTTAAGGAAGAATTTTTGCCCAAAAGAAACTAAAAAAAAAAAAAAAAAAAAGTTACAAGGTAGTATTACCCCCTAAACACAGATAATCATTGTAAAAAAAAGTCAAAGGAAAGTGTATCTGCGTCTGGTGGGAGGGTTAATTATATAAATATTTTTTTTTTGTATTTAATTTCAGCGTAAACTAACCTCCCCTCTGAGGATTTTACTCAGTTATGCAGCTCTTGGGTGACAGACGTTTTTTAGAACTAAAGAGTGAAAATTGATTTAGCACTGAATAAACTCACATTTTTTTTTTTTTTTTTTTTTAGTTTAATTTAACAATTGATGAGGGTAAATCTAAAAACTTCTTTCCCCTTAGTCTATTATTCTTTCACGAAAAGTTCCCCAGAGCAAAAGAAATTTCACGGTAGAAGAAACTCAATAATGAGCTGACCTTTTTGCTTTCCCATTTCGCAAACTTGGAGGGGTGGGTGCGAAATAATTCAATAGTACTCTAGAGGAAACAAAACCATTTTTCACACCAGATATTCCTGCAACTTTCAACTTCACTGATACAATGAAAAAAAAAAAGAAGACCAAGCTTAAATATTATTATTTGGACTTATTTAACTTTTTTTTTCTTTTTTTTTGTCAATAGTCTTGTTATTAACTTACGAGTGTTCTAACATAGCATTACAATTTTTATTTTTTCTTAATTCCATTCCCAGCTGTAATAATGCGTGACCAATTTCTCTTTGCTGGCTATGTTTAATATATTTTAGAATGATATGTCGAATGATCTATTAGATATAGAAAGTTTACTTTGTTGATAACTGAAGATGCAAGTTTTTTTTTTTAAATTTTACAAAAATACATATACAAAAATTTAAACTAAAACATTTATTTTTATGAGCAACCTCTACCAATACATATCTTTTTACGGCGCATTTGGATCCCAGCCATTAGCGCCGTTATATTTATGGGTTGCCAGCCTTTCTAAACATCCATGGTGCAGCAGGGAATTCAGTGGGACGATAGAATTTAAACTGCTACAGGCGAGACTCGAACCAGTAACTCACCATGAGAAACCTAAGAGTTTACCACTAGACCATGGGGAGACCTAGACCAAATTCTGTTTTCTCTTCTTTTAAATGACGTGTCGACTCAATCAATCGTCACTGAAATTCTATACTGTACCATTAACTAATTTATTGTATGTTTATTGTATTCCCTGAGATTTGGCACCTATTTCTTATTTACGATAAATGTATTCTTTTAAAATGCATTAATTCTATTCATCACAGGTATTTTTTTGTCACACTTATTAAAACTTTTTTAAATGATAATCATCACGTTAGGGCTGATCGTCATTCACGCGAAGCCCTTTATTAATAATGTAAGGACAGTCCATATTCTAACATTCGGTAGAGAACTCTGGAGTTTGATAAAAAGAAATCGTGTTTTTGTAAGATTTTTGCTTCTGAAGTTTTAGTATTAAAAAAACTTAGGGATATTGAAAATAAAATGTCCAAAATTTGATATTTCCTTTTAGCTCCAGTTACAGGTTGGTTATTACATTTGTTGGCAGTTTATACATGGAAAAATAAGATTTTTTACCGGATAGTAAGAAGATTTTAGATAAAAGATTTCGTTTTACCGTCAAATGATGAAAAAACTAAAATAAATAAATAATAAATAATTATTTACGTAGACAATTTAAATCGTATCTAGTGTCTTCACCTTACAGACGAAAATGGTTTCATATTCACAGAAGCCAGGATAATAAATTTATTTAAATTTCAGCAAACTTCATAATGCTAAAAATATGTAGTTAGAATTATACATGTATATATATATATATATATATATATATATATATATATACATTTAGTATGTGTGTTTTTTTTCACCCCCCCCCCCCCAAGGGAGCATTATTGGTCCTCTCCTTTTCCTTCTTTACACACCCTCAAACCCTACCAACAATCTACGCAGATGATACTGCCATCCTATCAACTTCCCCTGATCCTTCAGTTGCAACCCAACACCTGCAGGAACATCTCACCGCCATACAACGTTGGAGTGAAATGTGGAAAATAAAAATCAGCCCAGAAAAATGCAAACATGTAACATTTACCCTCAACCGGAGATCATGCCCTTCTGTCTACCTCAAAAATACTCCACTTCCAGTATCTAACGAGGTTCGATATCTAGGGCTATACCTCGACAGCCGTCTGACATGGAACCCTCACACAAGACTGAAAAGACATGAACTGAACAAAAGATACGGACTACTTAGACGACTCCTTGGACCTTCATCTAAATTATCGATACAGAACAAACTTACGATATACAAAACAATCATTCGACCCATCTGGACATACGGGCTTGACCTCTGGGGATCTGCAAAAACATCCAACATCAACAGAATACAGGCATTCCAGTAAAACGTTCTCCCCAAAATTGTCAACGCACCTTTCTACGTATCCAACAAAATCCTACATAATGACCTTAACATCCCATTTGTCCTTGACCTCGCTAAAACCCGTTTCCAAATTTTCCATTCCAAATTGTCTCACCATCCTAATCCTGAAGGTCAATCCTTATCTTCACAATCCTACCCGGACAATCCTCCCAGGCGGATAAAGAGACAGTGGCCCGAGATAAGTTACTCTCCTGATCCCTCTGGAATCATTGAAATATTTAGTTAAATAACAAGTGAAGTGCCAACAATGGTTGGCTTCTTCCAAATTTTGTACTTATTTTATTTTATTTTAATTTTTTCCGTTTTGTTCATATGCACATATCAATATCTGTATCAACACAGTTGATCATTGTACACTTTATATTTTGTACAGATTTCAAATAAATAAATAACAACAAAAAAAAAATCTTTAGGGGCGCATGTAGGGCATGACGTCTCATCAACTACCTTAAAACGAGCTCTGTGTGTGTGTGTGTGTGTGTGTGTGTGTGTGTGTGTGTTCGCGGAAAAAAAATCAGACAGGCCACAAAGGCTCAGAAGGCCAAATTTTGTAAAGGTATCTGATTCTTGACCATGACGCTTGTGTTGTGAGTACTATTCTCCGACCGCTTGATTTTATCTTCTACGAGTACATAATTACAAATTAATTTAAGCCTGAGTGGCCCTAGGTACTGCCTGGTAACCAGAATTCGATCCTCGAACGACGACAATAGACTATAAATTCTCTTGTTTGGGTCCGAGTTTTGAACTCAGTTCCTTCAGCATATTAGTCGGAGTGCTCCATCACTGAGCTTACCTAGCCAAATATATAATATAATATAAAATTGAAAGGGGTAATTTCCGGATCGATGAAGGTATGAAGAGATTATCCAAAAACTCTTTAATGTTTGGAAACTTAAGTTTTAAAAGTAATAATAATTCTAAAGACAATTCCCACAATCTTAAGTTTTATCCCACACAATTATAGGGTTGGCTTGTGTTTGATCCACACAATTATAGGCTATTGTATGCCACAATAATAGGGTTGGCTTGCGTATAAACTTAATACATGATCGATTTTAATACAACCACATTTCAGTTAAGATACATATTTCAGTAATAATATATTTATTTTTATTTTATTTGATTGTTGAGTTCCGCGTCGTTGAGGACAAACTCATTTTATTTTACGCCAAAAAAGTAATAACTTTAAAGAATACTAGTAGTCATGTCCTTTCATTTCTGATCATCAAAGTCATTAAAATTCCTGTTAATATTTTATTAGAGTTGAGATGGGAGGGACCTTGGTTACTCGGAACTCATTAAAAGTTCTAAAGAAGAAAGCGTAAGGAAGAACTAGATCATGATTTTAAGATATTAACAATTCTAGGTCTTTTGATAAACGGTAGGAGTCTAGAGTACTAGTTGTAATTTATATTTCAGCATACTATTGAACAGACACCATTTTAGGCACGTTTTTCTTTACAAAAATATATACTTTAAACTTTTCATGGACTCGATATTGTATGACTGGAGAGGCGAGCCGTTTATGATTTTCTTTAAAGATGTGAGGGAATAACCTTCTTAGGTTTTGTTATTCAATGCAGGTCAAGTCCTTTCAGAAGAAATAATTTTTAAATAAATATATATACACACACACAAACACACACACACACACACACACACACACACACACACACAAACACACACACACACACACACACACACACAAACGCACACACACACACACACACACACACACACACACACACACACACACACACACACACACACACATATATATATATATATATATATGTGTGTGTGTGTGTGTGTGTGAATGATGACCCGATATATATTTTCCACTTTTTCTTGTTTCTTTTTCTTGCAGGGGGTCGATAAAGTAGTACACACTTTTTTCACTTTAACTACTTTATTTTGTATGTTTCGCCCGACATGTTTCGTGCCTTTTCGCACCTCTTCAGGGGCTTTCCTATTCAACAAATATTTTTGTAAATCTTAAACTCATATTTTTGTATACTAATATATATCTATCCCTTCCTTAAATAAATTTACATATGAACATATAATATTTTATCTTAATCTTAATCCTACCTTATCAGGAAGTCCTCTCGTCGTGTTGCCTAGCTTGAGTCAGGCGTAATACTGAAAAGTCATCTGTGTTAATGAATATGGTTTTATTTAAAATGTGAACGTCCCTAAAATTAAAGTTGTGTTTTAAAGTTAGTGCAACGCATGCTACATTGGGGAATCGGCACAGCTTTTGCAAAAGAGAATTGTGCAACACGCAAAAGCATAGACACAAACCAAAACAGGACAACATTGACAGAACACGCACTAACTTTAAAATATAACTTTAATTTTAGGGACGTTCACATTTTAAAAAAAGAAAGAAACACACTAAAAAGAAAAATCAAAGAAAATATCTATATAATTAAAAATTCAAACACCGCCATAAATAAAAAAACAGATTTAAAGAATGTGCACCAAATTTTTCATAGTATTATAAATTAAATCTCACGAAAACCTTTTTACAAATAATCGATACCATTGAAATAGCTAAAAAATCGATACAAGCCAGCCTTATTCATTACCACTGATGACTTTTCAGTATTACGCCTGACTCAAGCTAGACAACACGACGAGAGGACTTCCTGATAAGGTAGGATGAAGATTAAGATAAAATATTATATGTTCATATGTGAATTTATTTAAGGAAAGGATAGATATATATTAGTATACAAAAATATAAGTTTAAGATTTACAAAAAATTGTTGTTGAATAGGACAGCCCCTGAAGTGGTGCGTAAAGGCACGAAACATGTCGGGCGAAACATACAAAATAAAGTAGTTAAAGTGAAAAAAGTGTGTACTACTTTATTGACCCCCTGCCAGAAAAAGAAACAAGAAAAAGTGATATATATATATATATATATATATATATATATATATATATATATATATATATTCTTTTAAAGGTTTAGTTGATTTTGTAACATTCTCCAGTTTTTCTCCAGCGCATCTAACTCTTGATTTTCCAATGGCGGCAGGTATTTTTTATGACGAATTCTGATAGAAAATTTAATTTTAAGACTAATTTATTCCGAGACATCCTTTGATCCAACGCACCGTTTGCGCGTAAAACGAAAACAAATATCGCCCTTTTGTAGACAAATTCCTATTTATCACTGAAACCAAGCCTTGTACGTAAAAACACCTCAATGTAAACGTTGTAGCCTATTAATTTTCCTTTCAGTTGTACCAAGATCAAAGTTGTAGATTAAATATTTAACGGGGTATTATGAATGAAAACAAAGGCAAATTTTTTTTTTAGTTTTATGATATAATAATTTCATATGGAAAAATAAATTTATTCTGTTCTGTTTTATAATAATTTTTATATACTTTTTTTTCATAAATCAAATATGTACTTTCTTTTTATTGTTTATGTCAGCTACTTTTTTTTCTATTCGTATCGATTTTCTGAATTGTTACTTTTTAAAACTTTTAAGGTATATTTTTCATTCATAATATCCCGTTAAATATTAAACCTACAACTTTGATCTTGGTATTACCTGAAAGGAAAATTAATAGGCTACAACGTTTGTATTGAGGTGTTTTTACGTAAAAGGCTTGGTTTCAGTGATAAATAGGAATTTGTCTACAAAAGGGCGATATTTTTCAGTTTTTTTGCGTTTTACGCGCAAACGATGCGTCGGATCAAAAGATGTCTCGGAATAAATTAGTCTTAAAATTAAATTTTCTATCAGAATTAGTCATAAAAAATACCTGCCGTCATTAGAAAATCAAGAGTTAAATGCGCTGGAGAAAAACTGGAAAATGTTACAGATATTGATAGATATTTATTTATTAAGAGTTTCGCAACTTTTGGCGACTTGCTCTTTAACATACATCACGATATTACAAAATACTTTTTGCACATTGTATATATAACAAGTCAGTACATTTTATGAGGATAGCTAGTACATTAGTGAGCTAATTAATAATAACAATAACATGTTTTATATAATATATTTCACAATAACAATACGGTAATATGATAGATATTAAATAGAGTGTGAAGAGGGGGAAAAAAAAAAAAAAAAAAAAAAAAAAAAAAAAAAAAAAGTGGGGGGAGGGTAGAAGAGGTAAGATTATATTGGAGATAGGGCTTTATATTTAAATGTAGGTTAATTAACTTAATTTCTTAAAAATGTAAATGATTTTATAAAGGCTATTTCGTTCATTATTTTAAATTAACTTTAGGAGGTAAATTGGAGATAAGGCTAGATTTTTGAATATAGGTTAATTGTCTTTAAGTGAGTTAGTATGGTGTTAATATGTGGACTATTTTCGGCAAGTAAGTCGTGTAAGTCATGAGGAATTGTTAGGTAGTCTCGTAATCTGCAGTCAGTAAGTATGTGTTTAACTGTTAATGTCTCGTTACAACATGCGCATACAGGTCTGTCTTGTCGTTCCATTAGATAGGAGTGCGTTAGTAAACTGTGTCCTAGGCGAAGTCTTGTAATAATAACTTGGTCTCGTCTTGTTAGGTTTTCTCTTGACCAGGGTATTATTGTATTTTTTATTTCCCGCAGTTTGCTTTGAGAGTTAGTCCATTCTGTCTGCCAGTCGTTTACTGTCTTATTTTCAGCTAGTTTGCATAGGTCAGTTGCTGTCATTTTGTTCAGGTCAGGTGTAGGTCTTTGAGTTGCAGTTTTCGCTAGTAAGTCTACTGTAGTGCTCTGTGAAATCCCTTCATGTCCAGGTAACCAAAACATAGTGATATGTCTGTTCTTTGTTTGTAGTTGGAATAAATGTGTAAAAATCTCTATGACAATAGGGTGTGTGCTGTAAATGTTTGTCATTGAGTGTAAGGAGCTTAATGAGTCAGTGCATATTGTTATGTCGTTCGTGTCTGTATCTTCAATGTTTTTGAGTGCTAAAAGGATTGCGTGTAGTTCTGCTGTGTAAACAGTAGTGTGATCGGGTAATCTTATGTGATAGGATTCGTTTCTTGTGATGGCGGCAGCGCCAGTCCCGTAGTTAGTTTTTGATCCGTCCGTAAATATGTACTGAGTGTTGTTATTTTGCCTGAACAGGGAGTTGAATACGTTTTTGTAGTGTGTCGAAGAAGTTGGGTCTGATTTTTTGTATTTTGTCAGGAAAATGTTACAAAGTCAACTAAACCTTTAAAAGAAACCTCATGCAACATAACTAAGACCTACCAAGTTTCATTTCGAAATTCCAACAACTCTAGGAGGAAAAGGGGGTGGACACATATACTGGGACGCCCTGTATAATGACGAAATGAAATATATTTTAACGAATATGTTGAAACATTTTTCAAGGATCGTCTTTGTTGGCTGCTATCTGAGGCCGTCCAAGTTCCTTGACGCTGGACTTTCCTAGAAGTTTTAACTACCATCCGCCCGTTAATTTATTTAATTTGTTCTCCTACATTTGTTTATCCACTTTTATTCGATTATTCTCAATAATATTTCATGTTTTGCCTTTTTTCAAATCGTGAAGGAGTTGGAAATGAAATTCTCTGGGAGTGTGGTTATTTTGTATTACGTGATTTTGTAATTCATTCAAACGTTTCTTTATCCTTGTACGAAAATCAACCGCTATGTTAATTTGTGATGGTATTTTTTGACGTCTGTTACGAATTTGTTAATGTCATTCGCTGATATGAAAATACAGCCTATCTTTAGGGAGGAACCTTCTGTTTCAAGAACATTACCTAGCCTTTCTAATGGAAGGTTCCTTTTACACGTAAGCTATGAACATTAAATACATTTGGCTCCTGAAGAGGCGTCCAATGTACGTCAAACTAGCTGAGCATGTAAAGATGCATTACTGATACATTTTTTTAAATAGACCTGTCTAATTTATTATCGGTATTAAATTAAAAGACCAGAGTATTCGCTATCTCTAGACAAAAGACTAACTTGGCAACATAACATTCGCAAAGAAATTATAAGATGCTCACACACGGCTGTCGTTATCCGTTAATAAGTAGAAAAAAAACGCCTAAAATATACCTAAGGTACACTTCTAAACAAATCGACAGTGCTAAACGCACTTAAAACGTCTACAAACGTTTCAAAACACAGTACTCCGAATAGTGTCTGCTGGTTGATCCATTTTTCACTCACATGGAAAAGCTAGTGTGAAGAAACAATGAACTCTTCCAGACTCCACCAATGCTGTATTTTATCAGCTGTGACAAATAAAATTATCTCGAATAAAAAAAAAAAAACCTTACCAGAATATTTTAAATCATTAAATTTAACCTGAAAAATGAAAGGAAAAAAGTCCGTCACGCAGGAGCTGCATAACTAAGCACTTTCCTCAGAATTGGGTAGTGTCGAGTGCATTCCTGAGTTATTTGCATAAAATGATCTATATAGATAAATAAAATAAAAACATAAATAACACCTGTTTTAATTCAATTCAAACATAGTACAAAGTAAATCCCCCCCCCCTCCGATAGACCGATTTAGTTCATTTTTACAGCACTTCTTCCTTATTAGATAGCGAGGACGTATACTGCGTTTCGTTACAATACAGCAGAAATTACGACCGGTATGAGCAAATTAGTAATTTGGGTCTGGAGTAAACCCCCCCCCTCCTAATGAACCGATTTAGTTTATTTTTACAACAAATTTTTCTCTTCAGTTTCGTAATGTCTTATTTATGTTGTCAGAATAATATTTAACCGTATTTTTAAGCCAATTAATATTTATACATAGACATCTTGGAGGCCCACATTGTCTAAAAACAAAAGTATAATATTATTATTCATTTATTAAAGGCAATGTCAGTTTTTAATTTTGTTTTATTATGATTATTCGGCCAACAAAGGCTACATTTATTTTATTTTTATTTTTTTGAAGTATGAAGAAATCGCTCTCAAGTCCTGAAAACTAGTAATCGTCGTATTGATGTGAGCGATTGAATAAAATTGCTGTCTGACTAAACTTATTAGTTTGAGTTTGACCTGGGAAGGTAGGAGTTATAAAGATGAGATAGGATCTGAAGGATGGATTGGCTTAAGGCAGGAATTGAAGGAAACTCGAAATAGATGTTGAAAAGTTGGAATGGAAGCATTATATTTATCAAGACTGGCATAGAAGAACATCTTGGGAGAGAAGCTCTTATATATATTTGAAACTCGATATCACATTTATCTTTATTTCCCGCATTCATTGGATAACCGTTCAACATATAGATATCAAGAAAAGTGTTTGCGATGATGACATTGAATGACATATGAACTGCTTTTTAATGATGTTGCAATTAGGTTAAAATCTTTTGGACTGATAAGATGGTTATGGGTATGGAAAATGTATGGTTACAAGGATCCTTATAGAGGCATATTTGACATATAAGTTGATTTAGAGAAGATAAGTTATTGGTTAAAACGAATTTGGGAACTGGTGAGTTTTGTGAATATATATATATATATATATATATATATATATATATATATATATATATATATATATATATACACACACACAAATATAAAGTAAGTGACGACCAGTCGTGCTGCTTGATATGCATTTTATTAATTTATTATTATTCAATTTAGTCTAATAATTTTTTTTAACGGCGTATCAACATTAGGGCTATTAACGCCGGGCTATCTACAGGTTGCCACCCTTTCCTATAATGCCAACAGAACTCTAATAATTATTATTATCATTTTCCCCAAAATAAAAGCAATCAGTAGAAAATGTTGATGATATCACATATTTTGGCTAAAATAATTTTTTTTTTTTTTTTTTTTTTTTTTTTTTTTGGGGTGCATCGACTCCTAGGGCCATTAGCACCGTGAATATTGTTTCATTTTTAACATATGATGAAACAATTTTTGACAGGTTTATATATATATATATATATATATATATATATATACAAATATATACACTATATATGTATATGTGTATATATACATACACATATACATACACATATACACACATACATATACACACATACACATATATATATACACACAACTTACTTTTAACTCTAATGCTAAAATAACTATATACAAGTTGTGTTAGTTCCTTTTAACATATTTCAGAACTAACATTAAACCTAAATCTAAGCCTAAAGAGGATATTTACATATTTACATTTGAACATAAATTCATCAGCACACACAAGTTCACATTCACGCACAACACACACACACACACACACACACACACACACACAAACAAACAAACATAATAAATACTGTTACACTGTACATACATACATACACACACTTAGTACACTCTTACTATAAATACACTAAAATAAATAAATTTAAGATGATAAACCAATTTGAGAAATATATACTCTTTTCGAATATACAATAAATGCTCAAGCTAATATCTATATCAGGTTATACAGTTTCAGGTCTTTCAAGTATGCTATAATTTTTTTCACAGAGGCTTCTCTTTTCGACAATAGGTCCTTAAGAACCATTGGGAGTTGGTGTCGATCCCTTGCATCTTTCAGTGCAGGGCAGTCTACTAGGATATGTCTAACGTCGAGAATGCTGTCACAGTGTTCGCATTGTGGCCGCCTTCGTCCCACCAGATGGTGCCCATGCGTGAGGCGGGTATGACCGATCCGTAATCGGGTCATTACCGCATCCTCACGCCTGTGTATACTAGCAGTAATGCACTCGGTCGCAACCAAATCCTCCATGTTTTTTAGGAATGTGTCTTTGTTACTGTATTCCTCTTGCCACTTTTTCTTCACGAGGTTTCTCAGGAATAGTTTTTGGTCACCGATATGAACTGGTGAGGCAGGATCTGCTGCTGCAGATGATGCCTGCCTAGCCAGCTCATCGGCTTTTTCATTTCCTTCGATGTTAACGTGACCAGGAACCCAGAGAAATGTTACCTTACTTTCTTGGGAAGTAAGATTGCTTAACAATATTAATATTTCCTGCAATAATGAATCCCTGGTAAATTTATTTTTCAGTGCGGCAAGAGCACTATGGGAATCAGTACACAATAAGATGTTTTGTTTCTTGTATTGTTCACATTTTTCTAGCGCAATTTTTATAGCTAGTAATTCCGCATGAAAGACACTTGTATTCTGATGTACGGGAACTGCCAATTGGGTGTGGTTATCAATAAATATCCCACAGCCAGTTCCCATTGTCGTTTTAGAGCCATCTGTGAAAATAACAATGTGTTCTCTATATAGCTGTAACCTTTCAAGGAACATCTTTCTATAAATCGAAGGGGCAGTATCTCCTTTCCCCAGCCGAGTCAGCGAGAGATCTATTTGAGGGTCTGGGAGCATCCACGGACTTACGATCGATGTTCGAATATCCATTAGATGCACCCAGGCACCACCGTAAGAAGACAAGTTTTCTTGTGACCTCACCACTAATGGCCTGGTTACAGAACGCCTGAAACTGAATGCATCTGTCATTGTGTTATCATTCATAACTCCCTGCATAAATTGATTCTTTTTTGCTCGTAATGTTGACGTATAAGACAGAGTCATCAGATTTCTTCTATGCATCGGGGGCAAGTGCCTGCCTCCACATAGATAGAATCCAATGGACTCGTGCGAAAGGCTCCAATCGCAAATCGCAGCCCTGCATTATACAGCCTATCTAGTTGCCTGAGCCACGATTTGCGAGCGGAACCGTATATGGCACATCCATAATCGACTCTGGACCTAATTAGAGCATCGAATATTTTTAAAAGAATGGTTTTCTCCGCACCCCACTGCAGCTTTGACAAAGTTTTTAAAACATTCAGAGAGGATTCACATCTTTGAACAATATAATTGATATGTTGTTTCCATCTCAGTTTTGTATCCATTATTAGACCCAGGAACTTATGTTGCTCTCTGAAGTTTACCTCACAATCACCCAGTGTTATGTGTGGATGGTTGTGAAGCCTCCGAAGTCTACAGAAATGTAAGGCCACGGTTTTTTCCACGGAAAACGTGAATCCACGTCTTATCGCAGCGGCGTATACTAAGTCCACTGCTTCCTGTAGTCCGTGAGCTTCGGCAACTTCAGCTGGGTGGGTCTAAAAGAGCGCAAGGTCATCTGCGTACAGAGATCTACCAATTTCTGGATTTATATTGTCAGCTAAGCCATTAATTTCGATAAGAAACAGGGTGACGCTTAGGATAGATCCTTGTGGGACTCCGGTTTCTTGTATTTTCATGGAGGACAGGGCGTTGCCAATTCGTACTCTGAAGGTTCTTCCTGAGAGGAAGCTCCGCAGAAACTGTGGCAATCTGCCCCTAAACCCCCATCCATGAAGGTGTCGGAGTATGTCAAATCTCCATGCTCTGTCATACGCCTGCTTCATATCGAAAAAAATGGCTGTAGTATGCTGACGAGAGAAGAAAGCATTCTGGATATTATGCTCCAGCAATGCTAACTGGTCTTGGGTGGAAAAACCTTGTCTGAATCCTGCTTGGTACTGCGATAAAAGATTACTCTTCTCCAATTCGTGAATTAGCCGATAGTTCACCATAGACTCCAGGAGCTTTCCCATACAACACAGAAGTGAGATGGGTTTATAGCTCCCTGGGTCCATCGGATCTTTACCGGGTTTCAAGATTGGGATTAAAATTGCTTCCTTCCAAGCAGTGGGAAACTCTACATTGGTCCAGAGTCGATTATATAACTCTAGCATCTTAATTTTTCCGTCGTCTGGGAGATTTTGTAACATTTCATATGGCATTCCATCGCACCCAGAGGACTTTTCCTTAGATGCAGCCTGGAGTGCCCTGTTCAATTCATCCATTTTAAAGAGTGTGTTGTAGTCTAGAGAGATGTCGTCTACTGGTCCGAAGTCTAGAGGAATGGCCTCCTCAATGGATTTTATGATACGGAAGTCTTCTGTATAAAGGTTCAGGCCAAATGCAGAAAAGAAGTAATCAGCAAACACATCAGCGACAGCTTGTGCGTCGCTAATGTAATTGCCCGCGCTTAATAGGATAGGGGTTTGGTTTTTTGTAGTCCTTCCCCCAATCGCCCTTATTTTCCTCCAGACATCAGATGGATACGCATCCCTCGTCATCGTGTTAACATAGGATGCCCACGATTCCCGTTTCTTCTTAATTTTTAATCGGCGCTCGACTGCTCTAGCTTTCTTGAATGCTATCAAGTTAATTTCTGATGGATGTCTTTTAAAGCGGTCAAAAGCTTTCTTTTTGCTTTATTCGCCTCCCAGCATTCCTCATCCCACCAAGGTACTGGGATTTTCCCTGGGCAAGATGAGGAAAGAGGGATTGCACTCCTTGCTGCATTGTTAATGGACGTTGATAGCATTTGCAGGGCCGTGTCTGTTGTGTCTGCTGAGTCCGGAGCAATAAACGATACTTTGAACTTATCCCAGTTAGCCTTTTTAATGTTCCATTTCATCGGTCTTCTATATTCGTTGAATCTGCCGGCAAGGGTAATTAAAATTGGGAAATGATCCGATCGATGCAGATCACTCAGGATATTCCATGACAAGTTTCTTATGACAGAGGGACTTGTTATGGATAAATCTATAGAATCGAGTGATCCTGAGGATTTACAAAAATGAGTCGGAGATCCATCATTAAGTACCAGGTCCATCTCTTCAAGCATGTCATAGAGTAGACGACCTTGAGGGGTGGACCGCCTGGATCCCCAGGCAACGTGGTGTGTGTTAAAATCTCCAAGGACTATTACGGGAGTTGGTAATTGGTCTATCACATTTTTAACCTCACTAACCTCATAATTTCTGCCATCCGGGAGATACAACGAACATATAGTTGCGTCTACCGGGACTTTCAGACGAACAGCGACTGCTTGTAGAGGCGTGACCAATCTTACAACCTGGGCACCAAGGTTTTCCAAGGTGTAAAGGGCCACACCTCCATGGCTACGCCCACCAGGCAAGACATTGGGCTCTTTATGTACACAGTTGTACCCTGCCAACGGCCTGGCAAAGCCCGCAGGAAATTTAGTTTCCTGAAGGGCCCGACCGATGGGGTGTACATTTTCAATAAATAGCGTAATTCATCGCTGTGCTCCGAAAATCCTCGTATATTCCATTGTAGAAATTTGTTTAATTGAGTCATTTGAAATATTTGGGATTTGGTTGTGTTGCGTCATTGCTCCAGATCAGCAGACTGTTTCTTTGGCCCACGTTTTCTTCCTTTTTCTTCTTGTTTTTGCCAGGCGTGAAATCCGTACCCTCATCCCCCGTATCTTCGAAGCCATCAGCATCGGAGGTCGAGGGAGTCCGCACGGGTCCAGTCACGCCTTTTTCGGTCAGTTTTGGGGGAATTTTATTTCCCATTTCATTGTTTTCATCCACCGGAGTGGATGAAGAGGAAGGAAGGGTGAGTAGGGATGGCGGAGGGGGTAAATTTGGGAGGGGAGTCGGGAGGGGTAAGGTGGAGAGGGGAATGGGAATAGGGGAAGGTATGGGGTGTTTTGGGGGCGGTTTTGAGTCTTTAATTTTTGTATTTACACTTTTCGGGATGCTTTTCAATTCATGACCATTTTTAACAGCACTGGAGTAGGTGCCTCTCCAGGCATAAGACGTGCTATTTACTAAGGCTCTAGCTTGAGGAAATGTAAGGTCTTTAATTTCAGTCCTCATTTTCATTATTTCCTTTTCGATTTTATACTCCATGCATTCTCTTGAACGGGAATCATGGGCTCCATTGCAGTTCGGACATTTGGGAGGTGACGGACAAGGATCAGGACTGTGTGATGGGTAACCACAAGTACAAATCTCTTGTGCCGATTTACACCTTGCAGCCGAATGTCCGAACCTCTGGCATTTGAAGCACCTCAAGGGGGGAGGAATGTAAGGACGCACTTTTAATTTATAAAAGGCCGCTTGTATACTAGAAGGGAGCTCAGGTTGATCAAACGTGAGCATCACGCTTCCAGTAAACTCCAGCCTGTCTTCAGCCCCGGTCGGAGATTTCTTCTTACGAAAAAATCTTCGAACGGCGATAACTCCCTGGTCTTTCAGGCCCTCCAGTATTTCCTCATCATTGGAGTGTTCTAGATCAAAACAAGTTATCACACCTCTGGATGAATTCAGTGTTTTATGCAACTCTGCTTTAACACTAAAAACACCCAGGGTTTTTGAATTTACGATTTTGACGGATTGCTCCCTGCTGGCCGCTTCAATCAGCAAAGAGCCACCCGACATTTTACTTAGCCCCGCTACTGTTCCATAGGTCTGGAAAATTAGTTTATTTATAAGGAAATGAGTCTCCCTCCGTTCTACTTAAAACAATAAATTTAGAAAATTTCTGTTCTTTCTTGACAAACGAAGTCTCAATGGCTCTTTTTTTCCCCCGTTTTGCCCTCTTTTTCTCGGGAGACTTTGTTGGCGTAGTGTATGGCTCCAAAGTGTACCGAGAAGGAGAGGGTGGGTTTTGTGTGACGCCAGTCTCTGGAGCACCATCTGGTGCTTCCAAGTTCGCATTTTCAATAGATGTTGGTAAGTCCATGTCCATGCCAGGATCTCTCAGAGGGGCCTGCTTACCCTCTGAGTTATCCGATAAGGGGAGTCCGGCTTTTTCCGTGTCTGTACTCGTAGGAAATTGGGTTTAGGTGACTCAGACCCCTAATCCTCGTCACCGAGTCTGCTGGTGGGGCTGCCACCTAGGCCGGCAGACCGACACTGTTCCTCCCGAAGGAGAGGATCCACTCAGCAGGGGAGGTGTCCCTGCCTCATCGTGGATCCCCGCCCCTGCTTTTCGCCGTTCATGTACTGTACAAGAACGTTGCCCAGGGGGTACCACGGGGAGGAAAAGCAGTAGGCGTTGACGGGAATCAGGTATACTAGGAGATACTAAGCAGTGGAATAGGGCACTATAGCTTAGCAGAGCTCCCAAAAGAAGTCGGACGGCTCCCATATCCGCACATCCGCTGCAGCAACCCTTTAGCCCGCCCATTTACGCCCCGGCTAAAATAAAAAAACGAATACAAATAATTTTTGCTTAAAATAAAATTATGAACCATGCGTTGTATTTTCATGGTGATCAGATATGTGTGTGATAGGTTTGATATCTCTTTTTATGCAGTCAGTGAAAGGTTTCATTTGCCTCTCCAATGTGTTTTGCATGATTATTTGTCTGTTGCTTTTTATCTCAATTTTAGCATAAATATGATTTAGCAATGACTAAACTGAAAAAAAAACACGTTATTTTTTCCTAACTCTTTAGCTAATTGTACGATATGCAAGTTCACAACGGATTTTTTATGCGACATCACTTAGTCATTCAGGTTATATATTTATGCAGTATCATTACTTCCATTTAAATAATTGTAAATTCCAGATAATATTCTAATTTTTATGTCTGTAGCTTCTTTTCTTCAAAATAACTACTCATGTGCTAGAAGATTCGGCTCAGCAAAATTAGATTTTAGTTCTCCAAAATCTTGGAAAGTTGAATCTTAATAATTTATTGTAATTTCTGCCGAATAATTCCGACGAATTATCTGCCTCAGTAAAGTTAAAAGAAATAGTGCATAATACTTTGAAATACATGTATGGATTCATAATTATGAATCATTTATTATAAAAAATAATAAAAGATTAAAATTTATTTATATTACAAATAAACATCGCTTATTGATTACGCATGTTTATTGGTTGATAATATCCACTACATTTTCAGACAATGGTAGGAAACGAATTTTGTTAGGAACCATAAATACCGTTGAAGGTACAGTGGAAAATAGTTGGGTTGAAAGGAGAGAAATTGGCTTTTGGAGAGTGAGTTCCGTGTTGATGGATTTTTCCTTTCTTCTTTAGGATAGAACTACCGCGCAGTAGGATGGGAACATTTATTTAGCACAAAGTCTTTCCGTTATTTACACTGACAAGGCCTTCTTTTACATTTCTTTGCTACTCAAATTTTTTTATCATTTTATGAATTGGATTAATTTTAAATATATTAAGCACGGAAGGACGTTGAGAAATCATTTTTAATATACAGATTGTTTGAATCAAGTTGAACGAAACTATATAGTTTTTTTTAATGAATCAGTATTTTTTTCAACTTTTTAGCCTAATTCTGAAGCCTTCGTGAGTGTTATTGGAAAAATAATGGGCGGAGTAATTAAATGATAAATGTTTACATACATCGGAGAGCAAAAAAATACTATTAAAAATAGAATCAGACCACTAGAACAAGGTATAATAAAAGAAACCATCCTATCTGCACCGCCATATCACACTGATATTATTTGGGGTTTAATAAATTATTTATCTATTCTAATATATTCTTCTAGAACGTGTCCATATACATTTTGGAAACAATCCTGCAATACTGGGTAACTATAACCTACGAGTTCCAATATTTTCTACATTCTAAACACCCCCCCCCCCCCCCCCCGTTAGGGATGCCCACAACCCAACCCAGCAACCTAGCCCCTTCACCTGACATCTGCATGCACCAGACCTTGCGATCCACGAGCTATCTTTTTAACGCTTACTTGCTTTCATTTTCACGGTCCTTCTCCCTTATCCTACTGCCTTTCTACTCTCTATCTAACGATTGTTCAAACGGTCAATTGCGAGTGCTTTTTGGCTTGATATAAAAAAATAAATCCGATATAGAATTATTCAGTTTTTTTAGGCGGGTAAGTAAAACAACATGTAATAAATAAAAAGTCCGTCACGCAGGAGCTGCATAACTAAGCACTTTCCTCAGAATTTGGGTAGTGTAGATTGCTTTCCAGAACAATTTGCTTAAAATATCCTACATAAATAAAATAAAAACATGAATAGTTCGCTTTTAAATTTGTAATGAGTAACTGATCAATTAATAATTTGCTTCCAGAGTTATGTTTACACATGGTACCTATTACACTACGTAATAAATACAAAAAACCTCATATTATCGTATTTTGATCTAACGCAGGAACAGGATACAGTCACTCTAGTGGTAGAAAGCGCTCCTTGCGGCGGCTTTGTGAACCTACGTCTGACGGGCTTTTCTGTTGAAATATATTACAAATTAAACCCCCGCTTTCCGATTGACCGATTCAGCTCATTTTTACAACACTTCTTTCTCATGAGTTACCCACGACGTATACCGCGTTTCGTTACAATACAGCAGAAATTACGACCGGTATGAGTATATTAAGAATTTGGGTCAAGAGTAAACCCCCCCCCCCTTCTAATGAACCGATTTAGTTTATTTTTACAACACATATTTACCTGTAGATTACCACTACGAATACCGAGTTTCGTCGAAATATACCAAAAATCACGGCTGGTAGTGGCGAATTGGTATTGTGGGTCCGGAGTAAACCCCCCCCCCTCCTAATGAACCGATTTAGTTTATTTTTACAACAGTTATTTAACTGTGGATTACCACTACGAATACCGAGTTTCATCGAAATGTACCAAAAATCACGGCTGGTAGTGGCGAATTGGTATTGTGGGTCCGGAGTAAACCCCCCCTTCCAATGAACCGATTTAGTTCATTTTTATATCTCACTTTTCTCTCTATATTACCACTACGAATACGAAGTTTCGTTGAAATATAACAAATATTACGGCTGACATAGTCAAATTAGTGTTTTGGGTTCGAGGTAAACCCCCCCTTCCGGTAGACCGACTTTGGTGGTTAACGAACTCGTTCAATCGTTTGCTAATTGAATGCTATATACCAAGTTTCGTGACGAAAAAACAAAAACTCTGGCCGCTATCGTGTTAACAGACACATATATATATATGCATATATATATATATATATATATATATATATAAATTTTAACGGGGGTCATTTTCGGTGTCTACTAGGTAGGATCGATAAAGATTTAAAGAAATTTTTCAAAAATTCCGTCATGAGTCCAACCTCCATAGCTACTTTCCTTCGGAGGAAAGTGCTAAAAAGTAATATTTAGTAATTACAGCCACAACACTTAGTTTTCTTTAAAATCCACTGATAAAGGCTTTATCAAAGGATTACGCGGTATTTATCAAAGAAAATCTGCGTTTTGACTTATTTTATTACATAAAATATAACTCTTAAGGCTACATCTTCTGATACAAAACGCTGGTGTTTTATATATATATATATACTTTTCACTTGTTCTTTTTTCTTTCTTTTTGGCAGAGGGTCGATGAAGCATAGTAATACGTATTACGCCTGACTCAAGCCGGTATACATGAAGGGAGGACTTCTTGATAAGGAAAGCCCCAGAAGAGGTACGAACAAAGGCACGAAACGTGTAGGGCAAAATAGAGAAAATAAAGTAGTTGAACAAAAACGAATGGTGTTCTGCTTCATCGACCATCTGCCAAAAAGAACAAGTAAAAAATATATATTGGGTCATATTCAGAAGAATTAATATATATATATATATATATATATATATATATATATATATATATATATATATATATAAATACACATGAATCTAATGCAAACCCCTCTTCAGTTGACGGGAATGTTTGGGTCAACATTCTTGTGCGAGTTGGCATTTTCTAAAATGAAGATAATTCATCAAAAATATCGCATTTGATTAACTGACGAACGTATCGTCCCTACCATGGTATGGAAAATCTCGTTTTTCAGATTCGAGACTTCGCTCTTGGATTGTGGACGATATGGTTTGTTGCAAACTGTCAGAACTCTACCCCCATTAGAATAGCCTTTAACGCCTTAAATAAATTATCGAATAAGACGATTTTTCAATACATTAGGTAAGTTGTCAATGGATAGAATATGTTCCTTCTCTAGTTTGCTCCGATTTGCATTTTCGATAGTTTGACAAGGTAGGGGCGATATCGTCGATACAAATGCAAAGTAACGAATGTGAAAAAATGCATCTTTCATTGTCAATCCTTACAAATTTCTGCTGGACTTATTTACGGCAAATTCTTGAATCATTAGATCACTCTATTAAAGGGAAAGTATTCCACTGTCATAACGTCAAATCTGCCGAATATTTGACTGTCCAAAAAAAAGTAGTAATAGTAGTATGAATAAATACTTTTCCACTCTGAAAAGTGGTGATTTTCACATTCGATACTTTGCATTTGTAGCGACGATATTTCAACATGCTTACGCTTAGCAATCGGTAATTACGTATGATCTTATGAAATGTATGCTGAGGTCCATGACATGCTTCAACATCCACAGTCAGTCTTTAGTTGAGTTTAGACCCAAGAACTCGTTTGTTGTGTAAGCACCAATAAACTCGTATATGATATAATATGCAATGATAAATTATGATTTTTTCCATTCACATTTTAGAGCAGACCTACACTTACTTGACTTAAGAAATGCATTTTTCGGAAAATTGATCTATGCCCCATCAGAGACTACTATTTTGAATCTTACATACTTTCAGCCTCTTAGATTAGATCGATCGTAGTCAACAACATTGAGGTAGATCGCCAGCAGTTTGAGCACCCCTGCATCAGATTTATCTTGTTTTCCTTTGCTATCTTCAGGCCCTGCTCAAAGATCTTCTTGATGATCCTTGCCAGATTACCTTCCTATCGTAATCTCACTATTAGTAGGCTTGCCATAAGTCCCGGTATTTTGCTCTTGTCTCGTTGCCCCACCCGGCTTTATTAATGTCCCAGAAACGGCTGGAATTTATGTTTTTAAGAATCTTTTATGAATCGGTTACTTTTCTGCAATCAAGCTTTTTGACTAACGCGCATAGTGTCAAAGAAGTGAGATGTATTCTGTTATCTGTGAGCAAACGCTACAACAACTTGCAAGCGCTGCCAGCGGCAAACCCCTCTACTATATGGCTGAGCGATTGCAAAAATTCTTTTTTTGGCATAAATATGCTTCAGCGATGACTAAACTGTAAGAAAACGTTACAAAATAATGTCCGCTGGCGTTCGCGCATGCGTGGTAGCCATGTACGAAACAGAAGACTGTATTTTGTGCAGTACTTTACATAGGTTTGTTGGGTGGACCTAAAGCGTATTTATGTTCCTGAATTTGAGCAGAAGGCTCTAAACGAAATTTTATTTATTTTTTCAAAATTCCTCTCTCCAGTTACTTGAGAGGTTTAAAAAAGGCTTAAAGCTCATCATTTTCCTTCTAATTTTTTAACAAATTTTCGGGGAGGGCTTTTCCATATACTACCGACTCCTCGGTATGCCCATCAGATATTAATGTGTCCTCGTCTCACTTAACGAAAATATGGCAATCCTACCTATAAGCAGCATACCTTGAGATGTCCTTGCAGAAGCCTTTATTGGTCCGAAGGCAAAATATCACCGTTTTCAATGACCTCTACTAGTTTTAACGCTGAATTTTCCAATAATGTCTGAACATACCCGATTTAGATACGTCTCAAACCTTGTGCCAACTCGAGGCAGATCAGGGTTTTGTGTAGCCAGAAACTTGGTTGCTTGGGGTTAGAGCCTACTCACCAAAAAATGTCTAAATCCATTGAGTAGTTAAAAAAATTCGTAATATTTAATTTTTTCCCCACCAAAAAAGGAATACCTTATTTCTTCTGCTGTAGAATATTTAAAAAAAAAAAAAAAATCGTTTTGTGCAGAGATCTTGTTGAGAAACAATAGTACTGTAGATAAAGACTCGAAGTGAAGGGGTAAATGAGGTAATAAAAGAGACCGTAGCTGTTTCAGCCTAATGAAATAGCTGCACTAAACTAGCTTCTGCTCTTAGGCCTGCTTTATAGATTCCAGAGAATTGGCTCAGTGCATAATAAACACTTCTTTATAACACTGTATTCATGAATAGCATTTCATTAAATAACTTTTACTAATTCACAATTTTATTTACTTATTTAGGGCTTAAACACTGGTCATTCAGCTCAGCTTCCACCTTGGTTGTTTTCGATCTATTTTTTTCCAGTCTAAACATTTAACCAATAAAAATTACGAAGGAATGCAACCGGAACAAAAGATTAATTATCATAGAAACTACTAAAATACTAAGTTACGTACACATTGTTACCACCAGCACAATTAAAGGATATTTTCAGAAATTCGATCCGTTCCGAAGATATATTTTCCTTCAAAATTCGCTGTAGCTCGATGCACTTTTGCCATGGAGCCTCTATGTTTTAATAAAGGATATTTGATTGGTATACTTGCCATTTCGGAAATTCCCTAGACCGCACTACAACTCCCACGAGAATGAAATACAAAGTATTTTTGCTTTCCTCTCTATGGAGACCGATAGAGTAAAGGGTGGTTCTTCTCAAATTATTTATTTATCTTTTTTTTTATTTTTATTTATTGTTTTTGTTTCTTTATTATTTATTTATTCACAGCTTGGACGATAAGAGATTTTCATATGGTAGCAAATGGTCTAATGAAAACGGACTTGATTTTATATTTCACTGTCTTATCTTCGTTATTTATGGGAACAGGACATATTGAGTGGCCTATACCATTATATCCACATTAAGAACATGTTGTTAAGCCAATTAAATAAAAAAATGGACTTGGTGTCCCTTAATTTCGGGGTACATATACATATATATATATATATATATATATATATATATATATATATGTATATATATATATATATATATATATATATATATATATATGTATATATATATATATATATATATATATATATATATACGTACATATACATACACACATATATTTTCTATTAGAAATTTCTTCCCCTGGGTTGAATTATTGTTCTTAATGTGGCTTTTCCAGCGTTTTTAAACATTACACTGGCCAACAAAAAAATATTTTTGTAATGTTTCCTTCACTTCATGAGTCAAATCTTACTAATTTTAGGTTGAAAAAAATGAAAATGACAGTGAAAAAATTTATTAGCTCTAGTTTCTGTGATACACCATGGGGGAAAATATATAACGTTAACAAATTGAGGCAAATCTGTCAATTTTAAACCATAAGTTTATCAACATTATAAATTCATTTGGATTTATTAAATTGTAGTTCCATTTTTTAAGAGTTGAAAATTAATGGCAGAATACTTGGCAGTTTGAATATTATTATCATCATGTGGATTTCATTTTTCTTTTGGCCTGTCTCTTGTTGGTGAGTTGTGGAACATCCCTTACACACGCACCAACAGTAATCTGCAAACATTGATTCATTCCAACGGCCCTGATATCTTTGTTCCATTACAGAAATATCCTGATGGAATCTCTCACCGTGTTCATCACTCACCACACCACAACTAGGAGGGAATAAGTCTAGATGAGAGTGGAGAAAATGAATTTTGAGAGACATGTTGCATCCAAATTCATGATATTTTTGTAGAAGTATCCTCACCAACTGAACATAGTTATCTTCTCTTTTGTTCCACAAAAAACCTTTAATAACTCCCTTGATCGCATTCCAAGCTTCCTTTTCTTCCCCTCCAAAACTCAGTCAAACGCAGGATCCTTCACAACCTCCCGAATTTGTGGCCCAACAAAAACACCTTCCTTAACTTTTGCATCACTTAAGAAAGCATATTTTTCCCTAAAATATCTGAAGCCCTCTCCTTCTTTGTTCATGCCTTTGACAAAGTTTTTCATCAAACCGAGTTTTATATGTGGTAGCGGAAGAAATATATCTTTCGGGTCGACAGGAGGCAGGGCAACATTTTTTTCACTAGGGCCAAGATTTCTTGCAGGCCAGTCTGTTTGAATGTAATGTGATTTCCTATCCCTATTGTCCAACATGCATACAAAGCAACAGTATTAATTATACCCCAGTTGCATTCCTAAAAGTATAGCGATGACCTTTAGATTACCACAGATTTTCCACTTGTGTTCAGCATATTTGATTGAGTGGAGGAGGGCTTTCATGTTTTTATAAGTCTCTTTCACGTATGTAACCTCGAAATAGCTGTACAACGTTTGGTTTTGTCAGATAACAGGTGTACCAACATCCAAAAACTAAATTTCTCAACAAAGTGAAAGTTGACCATGTAAAAAGTTACATGTTACTGTATCTTGAAAACAAGAGCTAATCGGTCATTTTCGAGGTGATTTTTGAACTCCGGGGGTGAAAATACATAATAATTGGGTATTTTTAAGCCCGAAACATATTCATTGTTGGTCAGTGTTATTTTTATGTAATTTATTTAGCGTTATTTTCGGGATTTCTGGGCTCTGGAACGTGAAAATGTTTTATCGGCTTCCTTTAAGGGATTGGTCCCTTTCGAGTGAGGAAGGAAAAAGGCTGATAATAAAACATTGAAATTATTATCTATTATAATATTCTTAGGCTGTCTTTGCCGAGAATTAAATATTACATTTTTGCATAGGTTACATTCCTATGTATAAATAAATAAAAATTGTTGTTAAACAATTTGTGAATAAATAATGTTTTGTTCTCTAGAAATATTTGTGTAGTTAGTTAAAAAGAGTTGGCATTCTGAGTTGTAGGTGAGATTGAGTCCAAGGGTTCTGGTTGAGGAGACGCACGCTATGTCGCGTGATTATACCTTGTATGACAAAGGCTTGGTATTATTTTAAAAACTCATACGCAGGGGGGTAGTTCAATTTCGGCCCTTTATTTCTACCTTAGCCAAATAGCTTCCAGCCCTAACCATATCTCCTCCTGCCTTTTTGGGATGTTTTAGTACTTACTTTATTTTAAGGGGAAATCTTTATGTATTTCCAATTGACAACGAAAAAAATCATGATTTTTCATATTTAGAAAATTTGTGAAAGAAACACAGCAGCACAGACGTAAACCAATGATATTAAAATATGAATAATCAGTAAAATTGGTTCTCCCTATGTCCCAGTAGCTAGAACGCAGAATATTCCTGTGAGATGCTCAGTTTCAGATCAAGCTTCTAGCAGATCGACTTTTTTAGCGATGGGCTTTCCGAAAAAAACAACAAAAATAACGTAAGCCCCCGTGAATGCTTGTAAAAAAATGGTAACATGTTCATACTTCGGCACTAATGCCTTAAAGCAGATCCGCCGAAAAACATTTACCATAGCTACCTTGAAATTTGTGTTGAAATTTAGATAAATAAATGGCGATGATTCGAAAGCCTAAGGCGTCGGGTACAACATCCGTGAGCAGCAGGGAGACACCGCTTGCAAGTTGCCGCTCGCCGCTCACCCCGGACATTACATTTTCCGCGCCGCTCTCAGTTGTGTTTAAGTTTTTGACTCGTGAACATGCCATAAAAGAGGCAATTGTATGCTAGTGAGCTTTTAATTTCGGAAGTGCAAAGTAGAACGTGCCTATGGTATGGCAGACACAGTGATTTTAAAAATACTATCATAATCAAAAACCGACAATGCTGAAGATAATAACTGACTTTGATGAAATTTAAACGAGAATAAAAGAAAATTGTTAGAATTCTGTTAAGCCTAACCATTACTGAACACCAGTCTTTACAGTGTCCGAATTGAAAATACTTCCAGACATTAAGAAATGAAGGTTACAGGCACTCAAAACTAAGTAACCTTCGAGCCTAAAACAGGAACATTCAGGGAATATGCTTTAGCTCAAGCTACTCGGAGTAGGTCGAAATTGTGACCCTACCCCAAAATAACGCGCTCATTTACGGTCATCTTCTGGCCAATTTCTATTACCTATAAACGTACATCCTGGGAACTTCCGGTGCAGTTCTTTACGCCTTCCCGGTCACTTTCACTCTCATACCGTTGTTTCTTTTAGCAAGTCCGGCCCTCATTCAGAATCCTTCTCTCTTCTTATACAACTATCAGAAAAAATCAGGACAAAAACGAGTGGTAAAGCATTTCCCATGTTTTTTCATTATGATTTTTGCAGTAGACTCGAAACAGAAAAAATGGTGTCCGATGGGCCGAAGTTCAATAAGGGCGAAATTACTCTAATGCAGAAATTCACTCTAAGATGCCCCTTTAAAATGCTGACAGGATTGGATGATATTCCATGCCTTCATAGAACTAAAAATAAGTAAGACGTCCGAAAAATACATAGTAATTTGTTAGAACTGTTAAACTAGAAAGGTGTGGTGTTGAGAAAGCGTGTTTACTATTTACTTTTGGATCAATATTCGGGTCTTCCCCGGCTCATTTTCATGTCACGCACTTTTGAAATTAATGTCGAGAAGAGAAAACTCTTCCGTAGAGGCCTCTGACGTGGGTCTGTTCTGTTCCTTTTATATGTGTACAACATTTTTCATACGTAAATAAATTACTTTAATGTTGGCTATAAATAGATTGAAGTTTATAAACAATAACTGCAGATACTTTCAGCATATATTCGAAATGTTTAAACTTTAACAAACTTGATATAAACTAATAAAAAACTGCTATAATCCAAGATGCTCCCCCCGCACTGATTAAGAGCTGACTGATGCTGAGAGAGTTGGACCTGTAATCCCTGTGGTACACTAAACCTTTATCATAGCTACTAGAATTACAGTAATTCCTTCAGAAACATAAATCAATTGTTTATTTTATAACTATTTAAATTTCTTATAAATCATGGCTGTGGAAGAGAAGTTAGATGCGATATTAAGGAATTTTGAATGCCTGTCAGAGGAAATTGCAAAAATAAAAAATGACCAAACTCAAATGATGACTTCTTTGAATAACCTAGCATCATATGGGGAAGATATAAATAAAAATAAAAAAGAAATAGCCTATCTGAGAAAAGAAAATGATAAACTAAAATCAAAAGTAGATAGCCTAGAGAAAACATTAGATATTTCTCAGCAGGACAAACTTTCTAAATCTATTAGTATAACAAATATTCCCTATAATGTTAATGAAAATCTTGAGAACTTATTGGAAAATATCTGGAGAGTCCTTAAATTACCTTTTGTGAAAACAGATTTTGATTGCTTCTACCGACCCATGAAAAAAGATGGCGCCCATTCTAAAACGATAATTGTAAATTTTTTACGGAAGATCGACAAAGAGGCGTTCTTACAAAATGCTAAAGAAAAGCGATCTCTCCTTAGTTGGAAAGAACTAAGCATATCTTCGGATAAAGAGGGCAATGGAAATGAAAGGATTTTTGTTAGCGAAACCATGTCACGGAAGTGTTATTCCCTTTACCTAAAATGTAAAGAATTACAAAGAAATGGAGCGCTCAGATATGTATGGTTCAAAGGCGGTAGGTTACTTGTCAAAGAAATAGAAACTTCGAAGGCTATTACAATAAATTATGATGAAGACCTCTTTATGGTTTATCATAAATTGGAAAATAAATACTACACAGATTCCGATGAATTTAATAAGAGTAAAGAGGATATGGAGAAAAAAACAGAGCCGGAAGTAGACAAGACCCCAAAGAAGAAGAGGAAGAGGAAACCCAGATGGAATACTTCCTGACTGGCTGGAGAAAAGTCTGGATCAAGAGGAACATCCGATCAAAATGACGGTTCTAATAAAGATATTAATCCAAATCAACCTTTCTTATCGTCATCTCCACAACAGGATATTAGCAAACACCATACAGATCAGACAAGAAAAGGAAAGCTGAATGAAAAACTCAAAATATTATTCTGGAACTCAACTGGGTTTAAGAATCTGCTGGAAGAAGTGAACCAGTTTACGGATTACGGACTCGTGTGCTGTTCGGAGAGTTGGCTGACGCTTACACCTACTCTACCAGCTGACTCCAAGTTCAACATTGCTGCAGCTGCACCAGCTATCAAAGAGAAATCTCGTGGGAGAGCAAGTGGTGGGTTACTAATACTAACTAATCCCAAACTAACTAAACCTCTAGTTATAGATGTAACTAACCATTGGATAGTACTTAAATGTTCGTTTAGGAGAGAGATACTCTATTTGATTTTAATATATTTTAGGCCTTCATTAGACTTACATGTTCTTCTAGATATGCTAGACCAAACATTAACAGATTTAAAACCAGAACCCAGTGCGACTACAATAATAGGTGGTGACTTTAATTGTCGCCCTGGTATCCAGGATCCGCTTTCAGATAATCTTGACTCCTACTATCTCAATTTCTATCACGATTCTTATGATAAAGCTTCTAATACGAGGGGGCGTATTTTAAGCGATTTTATGTCTAATCACGGATTTGTCCTTATCAATGGGAGAACATTAAGTGATACTCCTGCTGGGTTCACATCCTTCAGTCCCGTCGGAAACAGCGTCATAGATTTAGTCTGGTGTCAATTACCTAATATAAATTCTATCTGTGACTTAGAGGTTTTACAAACTATTCATACTTCCTCCCATTTGCCAGTATTATTAACGCTCAACATAAATAACTTTCCTCAAAGAACTAAAATATTATCAGAAATTCAAACTAAAACTTTTATCAAATGGTCCGCCGACAAAACTAAAACTTTCATTGATGTGATGATGGCTAATACACAACAAGGATCTGCAGGAGAATCAGTCGATTCTATGAATGATACGCTCATTAATACTATTAAAGATGCCGCTGAGGTATCAGATATGAAAGTTATTCATACATATACAAAAACAAAGCCGTCCTATCGGAAAAATAAATGGTTTGACAGAGAATGCCTAGATATCCGGGAAAAACTTAAATTGTGCTTGAAGACATGCCGAAGGAATCATTTCTCGGAATCAGACTTAAATAAATATATTTTGTTAAGGAAAGAATATAAGTCTCTGATAAGAGAGAAGAAAGATAATTATTACAAATTAATTGCCGACTCGTTTGGAAATATTAGGGATAGTAAAACATTTTGGGATACTGTAAATAAAATTAACCGGAAAAATACAACTTGTAATTTCATTAGCCCTGATAATTGGGAGAATTACTTTAAATCAGTTTACAAAGCTACAATAAGCCTAGATACAAACTTTTATGGCGTTACACACCCATTGCTTGATTCCTATATCTCTGAAGAGGAAATCCGGCAAAGCTTGCATTCTTGTAAGGTTGGTTCATCACCTGGCCCTGATGAGGTTGCTTACGATTTCTATAAGGCTCTCCCAGAAATGTGGATACATTACCTCGAGATTTTTTTTAATAAAATCCTATCAGAGGAAACATTTCCCTCAAGTTGGTCAAATTTACATATGTCTATGATATACAAAAAAGGAGACAAACGTGATCCCATAAATTATCGTGGGATTGCATTGGCGAATTCTATCCTGAAGGTCTTTACCCAGATCTTATTAAACCGATGTTTGATATGGGATGAAGATGTTAAGGTCCTACCTGAATGTCAGACCGGTTTTCGCAAAGGCAGGGGTTGCATGGACAATGTTTTTATTTTGACAGCCATCATTCATATGCACTTAAGACTGGCGAAAAGATCTGTTTATGTAGCTTTCATTGATTTTAGAAGGGCGTTTGATTCCATACCTCATTCTTCTCTCTGGCATAAGCTTCATGTGCTAGGAATGAGCCCAAAAATCTTGCGGCTACTTATGAAACTATATAATAGCGCCACCGTTCAAATAAAACGAGGATCCGAAATTACTTCTAAAATAAAGGCAACCGAAGGTCTCTTTCAGGGTGAGGTTTTGAGTCCATTTCTGTTTGCTTGCTTTCTGTCAGATATAGAGGTGTTCTTCAGAAACAAAGGAGCTAGTGGTTTAAGTATAAATGGGAATGAAGATATTATAGTATTATTGTATGCTGATGATTTAGTTATTTTGGCGGACTCCCCAGTTGACCTTAAAAAGAAATTAGCTATCTTAGAGGAATATAGCAGCTTGAACTCTTTATCGGTTAATATATCAAAATCAAAAATATTGAAATTTCACAAAGGCAAATGCAAAAATGACTCCAAATTCTATTATTCTGGTCAAGAAATTGAGCAAGTCAAGAAGTTTGTTTATCTTGGTGTTTTGTTCTCGTCGTCAGCACTATTTCTAGAGGAAACAATTTATGCAATTACAAAATTTAAATCTGCAATATCTACTGTTTTCAAAATTTTGGTTGGGTCTAAATGTCACGACTGGGATGCCACAACTAAACTCTTCCATGCATTGGCTAGATCCAATTTAGTGTATGCAGCTCCAGTTTGGTCTTTGAGGTATCTGAGATATTTGGAGCAAGCAGAAACTGGGTTTTACAAGAAATTATTTCAACTAATTCGAAGTACTCCGAACTACATGATTCGATTAGAGGTTGGAGGTGACTATGTTTCTGTACAAATTATGAAATCGATGCTTTCGTGGCTCTATAAAATTTTATCTATGCCCAATGATAGATTACCAAAAATATGTTATAATCGACTATTAGCACTAGACCAAACCCCCACAAACAATGTTAAATTTAATTGGGTATCTCAAGTCAAAACTATATTTCATTCATTGGGCCAAATAAATATCTGGTTAACGCAGGATCCAAATGTAATTAAAGGAAACATTCGTAATATCCTAGATGCTTATAAAACTGCTGCACAAAATAGAGATCTCGATAAAATGAGAAACTCAGGATATAGTCCAATATATAAATTTATTACACCTTCCACGGGACATCCTCATGACTTTTTAACGTTAAGATTACCTTTTGTAACTCTCAAAATTATTGCACAACTCAGGACTACTAGCAACTTTAATATTAAATTTTGTATTAAAAGTGTTAATTATAGCATTAATCCTAAAGAAATGTGTATCCTTTGTAGATCGAATGCTTACGAAGATTTGTATCATATTATGTTGCACTGCCCAATTTACACGCCTATCAGAGAGCAATATCTACCATTGAATTACCCAGCAGATAACGCTCAATTGCATGAGATCCTAAACAGAGCCTCAAAAGAGGATTATTTCAAAATATTTCTATACCTTAAAAATATGTTAAAGCTCAGGGCTTCACTGCTCGGAGAATAATTCTAATTTGTTTTGTTATTGTTTGAATATTCCTATTTTTCCTCCTGTTTATCTATTTTTAAATATATTATAGAGTATATAAATATAAATAACTAGGCTACATACAATATTTTTTATGTATTATGATTGCCAAAACAATATTTATTTAAATAAATGTAAATAAGTTATTTTTGTAAATTATTAAGTTAAAAATATTATTAAGATATTGGTGCATGTTAAATAAAAATTAGATTAATGCATGACCCTAGTAATACTAACATTAGTTATACTAATCACATTATATAAGGCCTACTCCTCGGTATGGGGAAACCTTGTAAGCGATAAACAAAATAAAAATAAAAATAAAATAAAAACATTTTTCATACGTGGCTATCTTCAATCTTTAATTAATTACTTAAAATTCGTTTTTCAATCTTATGTCAATTCGCTAGCATAGAAATTGGTCGGAGTTGTTAAATAATAAAACTAAATTTCCGGAGGGAAAGCAGCTATATACTATTTCCTTTTTTCTTTTTTCTTTTTTTTTTTAGCCTGGATATATTTTTTATTGAATAAGAAAGGATCGCCAAAATCCTTGGATAGGCCACATTTTCTATCCATATAATATAATTACCTAGCTGTTACCCAGTGTGCCATGCTACATTTAGATTCTGTCTATGACTCTCCCCGTACAAGATATACCTGTATACCCAGTTACGTCAAAATCGGTCAAACGGTGTGAATTTGTTTATATCTTTCTTGTGCTGTCTCCTGAAACAGCCAACAGAGGCTAGGACCACAGCAATTCATATTACAGCCGACAGAGGCCAGCAGTACAGCCTGCGAGTAGATAGCTGTTATCAAAGAAAGGCCAGCGCTCCCTAGTTAGACAGTCACTGTTGATATAAAATTGAAATAAACTGCATTACATGATTATATAATGATGTAAAGCCTTCAATGAGTTCGAGTTATTCTAATTATCAAGAACATCAACAAATAAATTTGAGACATTATTCAAAATGGCTGTCGATTCAAAATGGCCGTCAAAATCTGAATAGTTCAGTGTAGCCAATTTTTCTCGAACAAAACTTTTGACCTTATTTATTTTTACTATCGTTACAAGGCGCTATATATATATATATATATATATATATATATATATATATATATATATATATATATATAAAAGAGAAAGGTTGACTCTCCTGTGCTTACAATGCTGTCTCCTGCTTGAAGGCCTATGAGCTTTTATGACGATAGTGCCAATGCTGAATTAATTTGGTTTACATGTCTGGAAGGGGGTTCCTAATTAGGGTGCATAATAAATGACCATAACAAATTAGGCCAAGGATATGATGAGACCCATTTCGACTGAGTGGTATATGTATTTGAATTAAGTTGAACTCTTATCTTATTTGCGTAATTTTTTAGGCTCCAGCGTGTGTTAGACACGTGTGTGGACATGTTACGTGACTGAAATACAGTTATTTCTATATTAGAAAAACTTTTAGACTTTAATATTTATTCCTATGATTTACGATTGTAATTGTTTGTCGGTTTAATAAGTGAGATACAAAGGTATTCCCACAAAATATTTAGTTTAAAGAGTACACCAGGTTCGGGTAAGCTTTGCCGCCTTGCGGGTTAGTATGTATACATATTTTTAACGGCGCTAGTGTTTGGAGAAACAGTATTAATGTATGCCTTTCGAAAAATATTGTTCTTATTTTCTAACGTAACCTTACTGCGTAGGCATAGTTTCTTTTATTTCTTAACATCGAGGATGCTTAATGTTTAAATCTTTGGGAAATTTTAAAAATCTGGTCATCTTTTTAGTACCCACGTGAATTTGTTTTGAGCAACGAATCGAATAATTTCGTGAGTATTCTGACGTTAGTGGTCTTTTAAATTTTCTTGTTACCAACGTGTTCGATTGTTTAAATGCTCATTTTTTAGCGACTCGTCATTCTCTGGCTTGTCTAGGGAAACTAAAACACAATTGTGAAAACGAATTCTTTCATAATGCATATGTAAAAATCAGAAGCATTTGTTTTATCTTTCACCCCCTCCAACCATCCACTATGGCTAATAAAAAATCGTTGTAATTCATCTTCCAGTTGTAATAAAAACAGCTAAAAGTAGGAAGACTGCCTATGAGTGTTTACACAGTTTTTTCATTAAAAAATGTAGATACAGAACATTTTGGCATATTGTAGAAAATCTTATGTTTATTTCAGATAATGTCGGATAAACTAGAAAAAATAGAGACGGCACTTGGACCCCTCCGCGAGTAATCATGTAATACTAATTACTGCGAGACCTCGAGGGTTAAAACATAGTTGAAAACTCGCATAATTTGACAAGATTATCCATTTATATGTTTCTTTTTTAAGAATGTATTCATCTTAGGTAATACTATTGTTTATTTACTTGTTCTATGTATTTATTAGCTTTCTAAAGGGGCGAGGGAACTTAGGCAGTTGGTAGCTGCTAGGGGGACCTGAAGAGCAAGTCACATATTGACATCATGCAGGTATGCTGGGAGAAAGCGAACAATCGAATATTGATGAAATCAATTATCAGACAGCAGTTCTTCCTCTCTTTTTCCAAGCTTCGTATCTCTTCCAAATCTACCGGAAATATTTCAGGTCATTCTCCTACTCATGAAGTCATAATACATCTTACACTCAAGGGCTAGTCAGTTCTTCAACACGTATTAATATGGAAGATGTAATGAGAAAATCCATCGTGTAGTGGTCACTTTTAACGGGCCCCGAAATGAGAAAAATGTCTACTGCCGGTGGGATCGAACCTCTATTTCCCGCATGAGATTCAAAGGCGTTAGCCACTGGACCACCGGGAGGCTCCATCCATATATATATATACATATATATATATATATATATATATATATATATATATATATATACACATATGCAAGTAAAGAAACGCTATTTACTCATGTCATCAACAAGGTATGATATTCATTGTAATGTTATTTGATTACCAAAGTCAAAATATGATTAGGCTCATTTTTTGTATAAAAAAAGTTACAGAATTTTTTTTTCTAAACTTTATCAATCTCAGAACCCTTTTGAAGACAATAATGAGCAAAGGGACATATTTCTGATATCGGCGATGATCCGGAACTATAGCGAATTGCTTGAAATCCCTATGATTTTAGGAAAGGTGGGCAGTGTATTTTAAGTTACCATTTGAAAAAACAATTTAAATGAGACTATAAATTGAGTTAATGAGCCTTGAGAACTAATGTTTGATGTGGATTGACAAGAAATGTAAAATTAAATAAATTAATAGATTTTTTATATTTCCAAGCATTTTCTTATTTTTGGGAGTTTTGAAAGATAATAAATAATGTAAATATCCATAGAAATTTACAAAGAAAACATAATATATAAGTTCTTCGTTTAGGAAAAATATTTATATGGTGCTAAAAGGTAGTATATTTAATATGTCCAATAAACAGATTCAGCTTCAGCAATTGCAGGAACACTTGTATGGAGAAAGCGGCATAAGCAGAGGTGGCGTTACAGGCAAGGTTTGTTTATAGCAAACTGCCACCTACTGGGCTAAATGTCAACGCCGCTGACGGGTAAACAACCGACCGGGAGCGAGTCAACGTTCCAGATTCATGAACCTGAGTTTTACTCAGTTATTCATACTAATAATCCGTAATTAACACTAATACTTAGCGAGCAACACCATTGGGGGTAAACTAATAGAAATTTCGACTTGCAGGAACTCGGTCAACTTAGCGAGTTTCCATTCGTACATATGGAACGCTTCAAATAGAAACAGGTAATGTTCCATCTTATTCTTTAGCGAAGGACGATTTTAGGCTCCACAACTCAACAAGATTTTATGCTCCGATATCTCATAATGAGAATCGCATAGGAACCATATTTGTAGGACTTTTCAGATTTACGTTTACTATGATCCAAACCGGGTTCGAGATTTATATGAATATACTAGCTGTTACCCGACGTGCCATGCTTCACCTACTTTCTGCATATAGAAAAGCCTAAATAAATTAGAAACCAAATAAGTATTATTAAAATCTAATAACATGAATCTGTAGCTGTTTCGAACGCGTGACCTCCCAACTGTGAGTCCTAGACGACTTTGACATAACCTATAACACCCCCCGTATCAAGACATACATGTATGCCAAGTTTGGTAAAAATCGGACAAACGGTGTGGATTTGTATAAGGGACAATCATACAGACAGAAAAACATACAGACACCTGATTTTGATATATATAGATACGAAAATCGCAAGAAAAATGTACTCGTTTCCATTTTACTCGTCAGGGAATAGAGGAATGAGCTTGAAAAAGGCTTCTTTACATTACTCAAATTACTTTTAAAACGTGTTCCCTGCAAGCCTTGTGATCGAAAGATGTAGGCGTTACGAATTTTTTGGCTCGAATTTTGCCAAGAAAATGTGTTCCGCTTGACGGAATCTGCTGGTTAATAAACATTACCTTTCAAATCACACAAAGTATAGACGTTTACAGATTGAACGTGTTTCCTCCATGTGGAGCGAAGGAGGAAACGCGCTAAAAGTGTCACATAGATAGGTTACAAAAATCTGTTCCATCGGTGAGTAGTTGTCTATAGGACATACCGAAATGATATCGTAATTTCGAGCATATAGAATAGAACAATATGATAGAATATTTTATGTTTTTTTTTATTTAATTATTCTGCGTCTACTCTGCTGGGTCATTAGCAGTACGAATTCAAATGTCTTTGTTAATCTTGATTTTTTTAATAAACGTAATTTTTTGAATTGTCTGTTCGTCGTCTTGTAAAACGTCTTGCAGTGTCTCGGGTATCTTGAAAGTTAGTCTGATGTGGTCGATTTTCTGGCAGTTTATTAGTAAATTTTATAGTGTTTTGTATGTCGCATGTAGTGCACGTTGGGTGATTGAGGCTGTTAAGTAGGTAGCTGTGGGTCAGTGCTGTGTGTCCTATCCTCACTCTTGTCAAAATGGTCTCTCCTCGTCTGGAATGTCGTGGAGCTGTTGTCCAAGTGTCTGTAGTCTTTTTAATTCTTATGATGATAGTTCGAACCATGTGAGGTTCCATTTTACTCTTGCGACATTTTTCAAGAGAACCTTTATGTTCTATGTTTATTTTGTGGCTTAATAGATTATTATTGATTCGATTCCCGTTGGGCGTAATTAGCGTGTAGGTCTGTTTGTTTGTTGAGTGTGATACCGAAATGTTGCGCCCACAAAAATAGTAGCCGAGGAAGCTACATTTTTTAATACATTTAGTCCGACATATTTGTGTGCGAGGCTCAGTACGGTATTGTATTAATCAGTTTTTGAGAGCAAGGGTGTAGGCTGTACGCAGGTGGAAAGTAAATAGTTTACCTCTCACAGCAGTTTAGTTGTTGTGATTTCACTATTGAAGTGACCGTAGCTGCTTCCTCATTGTATCAAGAAGATAAGGATAATTTTTTAATCCATGTTAATGTTCTGACCGGAAAATCCTAAAAAAATGTAGCTGTGTTCTTATTGCTGCACGCCCGTCAATTCTTGAAAACAGATTTCCTGCAGAGTTTGGAAACGAACTATTAATATTCTTAAATGATTTAGACTTTCTCAATTGCCTTTTTTTTCGAGTTATTAATGATTCTTGAAGAGACAAATCCGTCGAATAATAAATGACCTGCCAATGTAAATTTATTGAGTGAATATGCAAAGCACTAAGTGGATTCACCTTTGGAATTATCTCCCCCGCACTGAAAAGTATTCTCCGAAGCCGTAAGCCACTTCATGACTGTCAAGTGGTAATTGATGGCAAGATTGGAGAGACGAGAAATTGGGAACTTGTCAGACATGTTCAATGAAGAATTGGCTTTAATTGGTTAGCAACTAGCTAGCAAGTTACAAATCGGATTATCTCTGACAGAACATCCATCACTCTGTAATACGTAAAACAGGATAAGGTGTTTATAAGGAACATTCTAAACTATTCTGAACATTGCTTTCAATCATTTCCACAATGAACCAGTAATCTCTGTAAATGGTATATTAATTCTCGCCTACTTATATTTGTTGTTGGTCAAACGGACAAAAACTCAAAGTCTATCTTGAGTAAATATTCTGTAAGGTCTTAAGAAAGAGTTCATAAAAAATGAATGAAAAAAGGAGATTATGTTTTATGTCAATGTCGCGGTTTTTTTCATTAATCGTTCCACTGTGCAGTGGTGCGGGTTTTTCAACCAGAAGTCTTATTTTTTTTTTAATTTTATTAATTTTGAGGACAAAACTTATAAGACAAAAAAAAAACAAGGTCCACACGCTGGGTCTGCTAGGCCATTCTAGGTTCTGTATCTGTATTTTCTTGCCAATTTCGTACTACCGCGGGCAGATAGTTCCCGGGCACACGGCCAGAGTGCAGCACATGTTGGTGGGGATGGATTTCTTGATTACCGATGGTCCGCGAACAGTGACCAGATCGCCTGTCATTTATTGAGTACCTAAGTACTCAGATCTTTTTTCATTGGATACGTCTACAGCTTAGGTTAAGAGCAACAGTTCCTAGATTAATTACAGTCTGCTTTAAGTCTACAGTCATTAGTGAAATGTATTTATTACACCGACATTGAATATATTAGGTTTTATTTTTCTATTTTCTTTAATGAGATACGTAGTATCCACTTCACATGGTGCAACTAAAATTAAATTAATGGTAATTAAGTGCGCGCTTATTAACAAAGAAAATAAACGTTCTTTATTTAAATAGCACAAGACTTAATTTTCTTATTATTTGTGAGTAGAATTGGTTTATGGCGTATCTGAAGGTTCATTGGTGAGCTTGACGAATTTTATCATATTCTTGAAATATGCCAATAATTAACACTTGACACTGTATATATATTAGAAGAAACTACCATTCTATGACTAGGTCATACATCTTAATAATGCCATAGAATATAATGAAGTATGCTATTGGGGAATTTAATCATCCAATAAGTTCCACATGCCCGGGGTGAAGTCCCAGAACACGCATCTTGAATTCCTGCTTTATTCGATCCGTTGAAGAGGCTCCGATCGGTATCGGACTCTAATTTTAAGCACTATTTATGTGTTTGCAGCATGCGTACGTACACTTGTGCTACATTTTAAACTTACTTGTCGTTCTTTTACTGCCAAAGTCTTACTAATAACTGAAGCATTTATTTGTTTAATACATTAAGACATCATGCTAGAATAGGTAGATCTTATTGCTACAGACAGAGTTAGCGGTCGCTAATATCTAATACCTTCTCGCTAATTTAGCGGTACTGATAAGAGCCTGCGCTAACGATTAGCGCATAGCGACGGCAGAGCGCTAATCGCTAATTTATTTATGAAATGTTTAAATATCATGATAGCTAACAGCTTTAGCTATAGTTACAACATTTTGTCATCTCAAAGTTCACTTCCGGTCTGCTCTGAGCCGGGGGCATGCACCGCATATAACTGAAGTTTAGCGTCCTCCAAACCGATTTCTTTCAAATTTTGTACAATAACGTATTTTACGGCGCTAATAGCCAAGATTTGTTGATGCGCAGTAAAAAAAAAAAAAAAAAAAAAAAAAAAAAAAAAAAAAAAAAAAAAAAAAAAAAAAAAGTATTTTAATGCGCTAAACACGAATCCGCAAAAAAAAAAAAAAAAAGTTCGCATTCAACTAGGAAAGAAGTTATTAAGCAATAAATGTCACTGTTAGGAAGGTTATAAAAGTAGGCGTAAACAGCGTATTTGCAAACACACGCATGCGCAGATATGTAACATTGGGAAAGAGAGAACTCTCGTTTGAAATGTTCATAAACCATTTATTCAAAAATATTGTCAATTTTAAGGGCATCCTCACGCTGGGTTTTGATATCTTCTTGAGCGAGCGTAGCGAGAGGAAACGCATAGCGTGTATGCCTAAAAGCGTCGTCCTAGTCATTCTTCTTATCTTCCTAGACATCCTTCTTAGTTTTCTTCTTCTTCTAGAGGCGCGATGTCCCGTGGACACAAATCCCCAAACGCACAGAAAAATGCCTTTAAGCGCTCTTTATATTTATGAGCACGTTTGAAGAGAATAATAAATTAGTGCAACTTTATTGCTATTTTTTTTATAAAATAAAAGTATGTTGACAATTAAAGTTCAGCAGGCGCGAATTAGAACGAACTAATAATTATAAAGGCATTAGCTAATTATTTCGGGATTTCTGTTATATAATACTTTTATTTATTTAAATTTTAACGTCCATTTATTATTAACTACGAATTATATAATACTTTTCATGAACGAAACAAGAAATGTGAAGAGTGTTTCATTATTTTAAAAAAATGGTTGTGAATAAATAACTGCTGTTGAATTTAAATAATTGATGGTAAATTTCAATTAAACTTCTTTATTACAAACTTTTCCATAAGCGCGCATGCACATGTTGACAAATTTAGTTGTTTACATTAGTTCTCATAACCCCCATAACAGCGAACTTTAGTGCTTAATAACTTCTTTCCTAGTTGAATGCGAATTTTTTTTTTTAGCGGATTCGTGTTTAGTGCATCAAAATACGTTATTGTACAAAATTTGAAGGAAATCGGTTTGGAGAACGCTAAAGTTCAGTTTTACCTAAAGTTATGCCCCCTAAGCATGCCCCCAGGCTCAGAGCACACCGGAAGTGAACTTTGAGATGACAAAATGTTGTAACTATAGCTAAAGCTTTAACATTTCATGAATAAATTAGCGATTAGCGTTCTGCCGTTACCGTTCTGCCGTTACCGTTCTGCCGTCGCTATCGTTAGCGCAGCAGGCTCTTATCAGTTCCGCTAAATTAGCGAGAAGGTATTAGATATTAGCGACCGCTAACGTTTGCCCAACTCTGGCTACAGACAATGGGTACATGAATGTGTGTGTGTGTGTGTGTATATATATATATATATATATATATATATATATATATATATATATATATATCTATACACACGCACAAAATTAACTATGTGCTGTAGCTCCCCCCCCCCCCCCCCCCGCCCGAAATTTTGACGTAATCGGTAAGATTGTGTCATAAAACCCTTAAAATAAATTAAATAAGATCATTGGTGTAATAGCGTTTCAGTTGGCTAACTATTCCAAGTTCTAGATTGTTAGTTTTGTGAAGCTCCCGGCCCTAGAGTTCAAATCGACTTTTTCATGTCGATTCGTGGTAGAGATGGGCTATTCGCGAATGTGAATCGCTTCGAAATGCAATAAGAATTTCGTGATACAAATCGTGAAATCAGTCCATATCGTAGATCGATGTTGTGAGCCAAGGAGGTCGATCATTTGAATCGATCTGAAATCGCCAATTTGTTTTTGTGGAACGATCTTTTCATTTCTATTAGAATCGATTCGAAGGGTAGACTCATATTCGAAAATCGCCCATTACTAGCATGGAGCGTGTAAGGCAAAATTTTAAAATAGCTTTACAAAACGAAAATTAAAATGTTATTTGCTCAATTAAGTATTACGAAGAGATAAAAATAACAGATAAGAAAATATTGATTTATATGAATAATTACTTGTAAAATGAAGTAGTTTTATAATTGAAAACATTAAGTTAAAAACAGTTTTAGGAGCACTCATTAGGAAAGAATTTGAAACCAGACTAGAACTAAATTCAGAATAATTACTTATGTAATACTATATTGCTTTATTTAACAAACTTTCCCCCTTGTTGTTTTCTAGCCATTATGAAATTGCCTATTGTAGTAAAAGTAAATTATACTTCCCCAAGTCATTTTAAAATCATAAATAACGTTGAAAGCTCAATTCCAGTTTTACTTTAAACGAGGCAAGTTCTATCCCTCCCCTAACTCTTCGTAGAAAGTAATTGGACACCGCTGTCTGTTGGGCTAACGAAGCAAATGAAATCGTAAGTCCTGGTTTGTTGAGGGGAATAAGAAAGAGAGGGAAAGGGGTAAATCCGCGTGACAGAGATAAAACAGCTCTAAGGACTAATGCAGATCTCTTGTTCGTCCGTTTAACTCGATCAAACTTAACTTCTGTCTCGATCCTTTTTTTAGACTTTGTCTATCTCAGGGCGTTTCTGTTTTCCTAATAGAATCCTCTAACAAAAGAAATCTTTCTTCAAGTAAATCAGTATTCTTTACGAACCAACTTTTAGTCAGAAATCAATTTTAGCGCGTTTCCTCACTTCACCCCCTTCTCCCTTTCAGGGGCAAATCACATGTTACAAAATCTATAAACCTTCTTTCATTTTGGTTATTCTTAAAAAGGCGGTGTTTGATGGCGGATCACAAAATTAGGATGTTTTGTGGCTGTAATTCACATGTCTCACCAAGCACATTAAACCCAAAACCCATGGGTCTTGCCTCTCCGAACGCTCAAGCATAAGTGAACAGCTGGTGTCTTGTGGCTTCTACTCTCTGCACGCCTAGAAGGCGCATGTCGGCTTGACTCATTATCTTATTTAAAACACGGGTGCTAGGCGGGTTTATTTGAATACTGAACAGACGGACTGAGTTATGTTATACAGTACATAGGTTTGTCTGGTGGAACTACAGCATATTTATGTTCCTGCATTTGTGCAGAAGGCTCTAAACGAATTAATTTCTTTTGTATATATATATATATATATATATATATATTTTTTATTTGTTTCCTCCTTACAGTAACCCTGCAAGAAGGGAGTTTATTTTTGTCTGCAAGTCTCATGCAACAATCAGCATATCACTTGCATTTGTATGTTAACATATTTTGTTTTTTTAAAAACATATTATTAGTTTTAGTTAAAATTTAAAAGTTTACAAATTATAACTATACAAAATACTACAAATGGAGAAAATTAACAAAAGAACAGAATATAAAAATGAAGTAAAACAAAAACATGAATAATGTAGAAGATATAAAATTAGAAAAAAATAAATTTTAGTACTACCACAAAAAATGTTTAATATAATTTTATTTGTAATAGGTATTCAATCTTCCCATTGCCATGTAAAGCTGCTCAGCAAATTCTCTTAATGCCTTATTATGGCACATAAACAGAGTTTGTTCTGGTGATGGCCAGACTCCGTTTTGTTTCACAATTGTCGTTTGTAATTTTGTCCGTTCCTGTATTAGTAGTCGGCAGTCGTATATTAAGTGTTGGTAAGTTTGTTCTGTAAGAAAGTCGCATGGACAAGTGTTTCTGTTTGTGATTTTGAAACGGTGTAAGTACGAGTTTATTGAGCCATGTCCTGTGACAAGTTGTGTTGTGTAAAAATCTGTCATAGTTTGTTTTTTTGTTAAATATGTTTGAATTTGTGGTTTTAATAGTTTTAAGTGTGTCCCTTTGTTAGTATTTGTCCAGCGGTTTTCCCAAGTTTGTATAGTCTTAGTTTGTAACATATATTTTAAGTGATTTTTCGATATCTTATCATAACAAACTGGTAACTGGGGACTTTTCGCGGCAGCTTTAGCTGCGTTATCAGCTAATTCGTTCCCCATATTTCCAGAATGTCCTCTTATCCACTTAAAATATATGTTTATGTTAATGTTTTGTATTTCTGTCACATGTTTCCTTATTTCTTCTGTTAGTGAGTCATGTACCGAACGATTAGTCAGTTTTTGTAAGGTCGTCTTGCTGTCTGTGTATAAAATTGCATTATTATATTGTCTGTATTTGGTCTTTAGTAGTCGCAAACTTTCAAGTATGGCGTATTGTTCTGCTTGTATGTTTGTACAGTTTTGTCCCAGACTGTATTTATGTACGTCCGTGGGTTCGTCGTTAATAAATACCACTGATGCACAGCCTACGTTTTTGCCTTCCTTACTTCCATCAGTGTAAATTGTTAATTTATATATATATATATATATATATATATATATATATATATATATATATATATATATATATATATATCGGTAATTTTATACTGAAATAAAATAAATTTTTATAATGGAAAAGAAAATCACTCTGATAATAAATTACAATATAATAAGTTGATTTAGTCAGACCGTACAAAACAAGATTAAACTAGTGAGTGAATGAAATAAACAACAATATGGTTGGAGACACAAGTCTGTGAGGACTTAATAGGCTATGAGGCTCCAACAATTACCCTCAACAATGTTGATTGTTGGATTTTACACGTGTTTTTTCTTTTTAATTAATTAGAAGTAATATAATATTTGCACAATATATAATTTCAATTAATATAAGAACAAGATTTGATGAATTAAAAAATTATATACTAAAAGAATCTGGTAAAACTAATCCAAGTAAATAAATTGAGAAATACTAATATAGAAATTTGAGATATAAAGCCTTCATTACTTTATCATTTACTAAAAATTAAGAGTTATTACAGATTGAAAAACTGCAAAAACCTGATTAGGAGTGGGACTTGGAGTCCTACTTGAGCTGGAACTTTTACCGTCATTGTTGTAAGATGTTGTAGGTGTGTTTAGCATGCCCATTTCTGCTTCGAAGAGAAGATCGTTGATACGTTTTTCAACGATTAGACGCTGGCGTTTTTCTAAAGCTCGAATCCTACATGCAATCGATTTTCCCAGTAGGTCGTAGCGGTCATCTTGAGGCGGCGGCTTCTTAAAGTGATCTCTTACTGAAACCAAAACGTCAGTAGTTAGGTCATCAGTTTTTCGTTTTTTTCCTATATTCGGGCGCGGAAGTGCTTCACGTTTTTCTTTATGCATAAGGCTTCCAGGATTGGGAGGTATTGTTGACGATTCTTCACTGGGGGGAGTCTGTTGGACAGAATCAGCTCTCTCCTGCAAAGGAACAAAAATTATAAGATATTGACGTCAATAGAAATAAATATAAATACATGAATTTGGTTTTATGGAAACGCCCTAAATATGCACGAGAACAGAATATTATAAAGTTCCTTTTGTTTCAGTTTCCCGCTTCTATTGAGAAATGGAGTGACATTTCTAAAACATTTGAAGATCGGTGGAATTTTCCTCACTGTTTGGGTGCCATAGACGGCAAGCATATAGACATAGTTCCTCCAGCAAATTCCGGATCCTTTTATTTCAATTAGCAGGGCAGACACAGTACGGTACTTCTTGCAATAGTGGATGCTAGCTATCGATTCCTCCTGGTGGACTTTGGAACAAATGGACGCAATTCTGATGGCGGCGTTCTTCTAAATACTAAATTTTATGAAAAATTGGAAAACAATGAGCTTTCCTTACCGGAGCCAAGTAATGTCACGGAAAATTTCCAAAAGGTGCCTTATGTTTTTGTAGCCGATGACGCCTTTCCTCTCAGAACTATCATTATGGAGCCTTTTCGTCAAGCGCAACTAGATTCAGCTGACAAAGAGATTTACAACTACCGCGTTTCAAGAGCAAGACACGTTGTTGAAAATAGCTTTGGAGTACTTGCAGCTAGATTCCGGGTCTTTCACACTCAAATAAATTTGGTCCCAGAAAACATAATAAAGGTAGTGAAGGCAACTTGCGCATTGCATAATTTTTTGATTGCACAACAAGCAAATTATTTCGCCCCTACCAGCAGTACATATCAAGAAACTTGTGATGGGACTATTGCTAATCCAGGTTTAGATTCCTCTGAATCAAACATGAGCCCATTGCAGCGTCTTAACCAAGGGAACATAGTTAATGCTGCTAAACGGCTAAGAAATGCCTACACTTCCTACTTTGTGAATGAAGGTAAAGTTTCATGGCAAGACACACGGGTGTATAGAAACAAAAAGTAGACTGAATTCTTGAGTAGTTTATTCACTCGTATAGTGTTTAAAATTATCATTTGATTATATATAACCTGGAAGTGTATTTTGAAATGTGCTATTAAATGTTTTAGAATTCTATAAAACTGTATTGTAATTTATATGTACTTACTTCATCAATCTCGCTTCCATCTTCATCGTCCAAGTTTTTTTTTTTTTTGTTCTTGTTTTAAGGCATGTCAGCCACACGGGCGATTTATGCCTTGATTGGGGTGACAGATAGCGCCACCACCACCGACAGGACCCGACCAGGCGAGAGCACGCCCACCGATATCGCAGGCCCCTCACTAGATGAGGGTTTACAGTATATTGCAGATATTACATGACATGAGCTTGTGGCCGAGGGTCTGTTCGGTGGGACCAGGCCGACCAGACCCTCCAAGTTCATGGACCCTTTGGTCCAGAGGGCCCACGACACCGGAAGACCCACCCCCACCCGACCGGCACCATGCCGGAGCAGGGTCACCCCCATCACCCCAATCAATAATAGGTAATTTTTACATGAGGCTGATTCTATGGATTAATATGTTTTAGAATTAATTATAATGAAATGAAATGAAATGAAATTGATGCTATTTAATTCACATGTTTCAGCAAATATATTTCTAAAATGGCATCATAAAATTTACTTTTAGATTTTTCTTTTTGTACTATTTTAACTATTTAAATTTTTGAAATTAATTGGGTATTTTTTAGAAAAAGTAATAATTTATTGACTTGAATGGGACTGTTACCTAAGATTTCCTCGAAATCTGATGAGAGCCGAAGTTCATCTCTTTGTTCTTTATAAATTCGACACTCAATAAAAATATGCTTGACAGTTATAAATACTCCGCATGTTGGGCAAATGGGCTGTGCCTCTCTGGTCATCAGATATCCATGAGTCAGTCGGGTATGACCAATGCGCAGTCGTGCCAAAGCAACCTCATCCTTCCTCTGGCCTGGAAAAGAAGTCTTCCATGCCCTGACACCTGCTTTAATTTCCCTTAGCTTGTTATTGTTCTGCTCGTACCACCTAGCTTGCCAGGAAATCCACATCTTGGACTTTATGTGAGCGTGAATATCTGAAAAGGGGACTTTTTTGTATGGTATTCCATTAGAAACGGCTGACTTTGCTGCCCGGTCTACTTCCTCATTTTCGGCTATGCCACAGTGACCAGGAATCCAAGAAAAGACAACTGAAACATTGCTTGCTCTGAGTGTTTCTAGGCGTTCCAAAATGTTGACAACAAGTGGATGGTCAGAAAGAGGGTTATTTATTGCTAGGAGTGCTGAGAGTGAATCGGTGAAGATTGATACGTGTCTTTCCTGAGGGATTATTAGAGATAATGCTTTGTAAATAGCTAGAAGTTCAGCGGTAAATATGCTACTAATTGGATCTAATTGGAATTTATCTGATCTGATTTCACAATTGAATGCCGCTCCGACCCCGAAGTCATCTTTGGATCCGTCTGTGAATATATGAGTTGATGGGGGAAGTGATTTTTTTAGTTTAATATACTCTTTCTGAAATATAATAGGAACAGTGTTTTTCTTAAGGAATTTTGTGAGAGACAAATTAACTTTGGGTTGGGGTAATTTCCATGGCTCCTTTGCTGGGCTACAATTAAACAATATTTCTGGAGGGGTTATATCAAGTTCTGGTAAAAGAGCTTTAATTCTTCTTGGAAATGATCTTTTGATGTTATTACTCTGCCTGTGAGGGTGAATGAGTTGAAAGTTAGGAGAAAAATAATAATTTAAAGGGTGATTAGGGGACGCAAGAATATTATAATAAAAGGAAACTGCCAGGAACATTCGTCGATATTGCAGCGGAGGTTCTCCTGCCTCAGCACACACGCTGATGACAGGACTAGACCGGAATGCACCGGTCACCAATCTCAGGCCTGAGTTATGGATACTCTCTATCATGTTTAATACTCTCGGGGAAGCGGAATCATATGCTATACACCCGTAGTCGATTTTTGATCTTATATAGCTCCTGTATAATGTCATCATACTTTTCCTATCAGCACCCCAAGATGTGTTAGTAAGGCATTTCAGCAGATTTAAAGACCTATTGCAATTATTTCTCAAGGATTTAATATGGGCTACCCAATTTAAAGATCTATCAAAAAATACACCCAAATAACGAACGATATCTTTATTTTGGATTATTTGATCGTTAATTCGCAGACTGAGTTGTTCATTGACTTTCCTTCTTGCAAACAATATACTTTCAGTTTTTAAGGGAGAAATGCGAAAGCCACGATTTAGAAACCAATTGCTGATTTTGTCCAAATTCTGTTGCATTGTTTCATATAAGTAAACAACCGACTTGTCCGCAAGATATACAACTAAGTCGTCGGCGTATAACATGGATCTAACTGGTAAATCACTGTGACGGAGAACGGGACTGATAGCAATAGAGAAAAGAAGTGCAGACAGTACCCCGCCTTGAGGAACACCGTTTTCTTGCTTGAATTCTTGAGATAGAACAGAACCACACCGAACTTGAAAAGTCCTTTCTTTCAAATAATTGATAATAAATGCCAGCATGTGCCCCTGTATCCCTATTTCCTCTAGGCGATCAATAATATAACGCCGCCATACACGATCAAAAGCGTTTTCCAAATCGATAAATACTGCAAGCACTTTTTTATTATTATTGAATGATTCATTTATATCAGTTTCAAGTCTAACAAGATTATCCCTGGTACTTCGTCGATTCCTAAATCCACTTTGCCACGACTCCAGTAAACCTTTTGACTCTATGATCCATTTTAGCCTATTGATAATCATTTTTTCCAGTAATTTACAATCTGAGCAAGTTAGGGAGATGAAGCGATAACTAGCGGCTATATCTGTAGGCTTGTCTTTTTTCGGTATAGGAACGTTTACGGATTTTTTCCAGATATTAGGGAAGCTACCTGACAAATAGATTTTGTTTAAAAAAGCGAGAAATATTTTTTTATTATTTGGAGTCAGATTTTTAATCATACTAACTGTGATGTTATTAGGACCTGGTGTAGTATCTTTCCGCGATCTGAGCGCCAAGAGAAACTCACTGAAAGAAAAGGGGTTATTTAGAGAATCTAATGGATTTGTGTGTATTTCAATGGGGATAGCTTCTCTGTTTGATTTAATTTGTAGAAAATTGGCATTATAGTTTTCATTTGATGTGACATGTTGGTAATATTTACCGAGTTCATCTGCTATATTCTTAGGATCAGTATAAACGGAGTTTCCATTCTTCAATATATTTACAGGGGCATTGTGACCGCGACCTGTTATTTTTTTAACTGTGTTCCATATCTGAGCTGAAGGAGTGTTAAAGTTTATCTGAGACAGAAAATTTATCCACGATTCTTTTTTAGATTTTCTAATTATATAACGGGCATTTGTTCTAGCTTGCGTATAGTCACTAAGATGTTCTGTGCAGGGGCACGCTTTAAATTTTCTGAGGGCTTTTTTACGCGCTTTAACAGCTTGGTCGCATTCATTTGACCACCAGGGAACAATAACTTTGCTTGGATTAGATTTGGTTTTAGGAATTGATTGTGTTGCAGCGTTATTTAAAATCAGAAGTATTGCACTCGTGATTTCGTTAATATTGGAGTTGTCTAGGTTTATGTCAGTGAGTTGGGCTAGTTCTTCATACTTGTTCCAGTTTGCTTCTTTGATTTTCCATCTAACAGGTCGTTGGACGGGCGCTAGTCTATCAATGAAATCTAAGATTATAGGGAAGTGATCGCTTTGGTACAAATCATCTGCTGTCCTCCATCTGCATCTACTAATTAGACTAGGGCTAATGATGGACAGGTCTATAAAGGTTTGTGAAGCAGAAGTTCTATTGATGTGTGTGGGTGAGTTACCATTAAGTATTGATAGACCGCTCCTATCAAGGAAAGTTTCTACGATTTTACCTCTCGAGTCGAGAAATGATGAAAACCAAAGGGGGTTACTACTATTGAAATCACCGAGTAATGTTAGAGGTGTTGGTAGCTGAGAAAATAAATCCATTAGTTGTTGAAGAGTGAATGATTGTCCAGGAGGGAGATATATAGAACATACAGTGAAAGGAAAAGGTTTGAATATCCGAACTGCAACTGCTTGTAGCTGAGTAGCGAGAGGGACGCGTTCTGAGGGTACAGCTTCAGAAACTAGTATGGATGCCCCGCCACACGCAATAAGGCCACCGCTGTAAATAAAATTGTAACTTTTAAAACCCTTGAAGATTAATTGATCGGATTCCTTTAGATGGGTTTCTTGAAGACATAATATGTTAAAGGAGAAGTCTTTGTGTAATATGGCTAATTTATGTTTCTTATTAAGCACTCCGTTGATGTTCCATTGAATAATACGCATTTAGAGTATGGAGACATAGTTCTATAGTACTGAGATTCAATGTACACAAAAACACACAACTATACAGTGTGTATACAAGACAATTATATACACACTTCTGAATTACACATAAAATATTCCAGTTTATGTTAATCAGAGATGCATGGAAATACTTTTTATGAGTATTTGTTTCCCTAATGTTACGCTGTAATATTCCACTGTATCTCAAGACAAACTGCAGGTTCATGCAGTGATGATTTTTTATGTTTGATTTTGAATAGAAATTTCGAGAATGAGAAGATATTATTATTGTATTATTAAATACAATAAACAGTTTAGGGTTAGTGTATATAGCCAGATTATTGTATAATGAGTAGGAATTTATTGATTTTACGTTGATGATTCTCGGTTTGATATATGTTTTCTGGAATATTATAAGGGGTTCTTTAGTTAAAATGTAATTAAAAGACTTTCCAAGAAACATATTTAAAAAATGTATAAAAGAGGTGACTATTGATTTGTAGTTAGAAGCATTTAGGTTTAGCATGTTAACAAAAATCATTGTTTTTTATTTCTAGTTTTACCTCGAGGTGGTAGTGGCGATTCTGGTATGTTTCCTTGTCCCGGGTTAATTGTGCCATTAGCAGAAAAAACAGAATTTTGTGAGGGAGGTTTTTCAAGTTTTTCTCCTTTTTTGGAGTTTGAATCTTGGGGTAATTGTTTTACTGGAAGTTGGGATTTTATATTATTTTTGACATTTGGAGTATTAGAAGGAGAGGGGATAATTTGGTTTTCTTGAATGGAATTGAGATTAGTTGGAGCTACACCATCTAAATTCGGGGGATCTGAATTATTTTTACTAAAAGATTTTTCAAGGATGGTTATTTTCTTTGATAAAATTTCGACAACATTTGCTAGTTTCTGTATTTGTGACACGAGAGAGCTTGAAGTGGAGGGAGCTGTAGCAGTTTGAGCATAGCTCTGAGAGCTAGGCGAATCTAAGGTTCTAGGCTCGAGTAATCTCTCAGCCTGTATATATGAGATTTTATTTAAGACTCTTAGCTCGACTAAACGTTTTTCTTTTTGATACACTGGGCATGAAGCATACCATGATGGGTGAGGGCCGCTACAATTTATGCACTTGGTAGTAGCACATTCACCCTCATGCTTTGCACTTGCACATTTTCCACATTTTGGTATACTTTCTTTGCACATGCGTGATCCATGCCGAAAACGATAGCAAGTAAAACAGAGCAATGGTTTGATATATGGTACCACTCTGACACTAAGGAAATCAAGTGTTATTCTATCAGGTAAATCAGCTCTATTAAAAGTGAGAATAAATGATGAGGTGGGAATTTTTTCATGATTTTGAGTTTTATAAATTCTTTTGACACTAATAACATTCTGACATGATAGTTCAGCACATAGTTCATATTCACTGCAGTTCTGGAACTCATCACAAGTAATGAGACCTTTGGAAAAATTCAATGTTTTATGTAGGGAAAAGTTGATTTTAAAATTTTCATATGATTTTATATTAGAAAAGTTGTAAAATTCTTTTTCAAGTTCGATTTCCAGAAGAACAATTCCTGATTTCAAAATTTTAATTTTAGTATTGGGGGCATAGCTCTTAATGAATCTACACACTTTAAAGGGACTAAAGTCCCGGAAGGTTTTATTTTCGTTATTATCTGCAATGCTCATTACAACGAATTTTTTTGACCATTTTCCTTCTAGTTTTTTAAAGTTAAGAAATTGGAAATCAGGGGTTTTAGGTTCCAACGTTTCGTTTGAGGCCATCTTAAATAATCAATCAGAGCTATTAATCAATTTTATAACAGATCTATTAAATTTAAAAAATAAATAAATAAATAAACATCAAAGTTGAATACTATAATGAAAAAATATATAAAAGAATGTAAGAGTACTCCCTGATACAGGTCCGTTCCTCCCTGATAAGAATCCCACAGCCTCTCCTCTATGCGATCTCGGCTGAAGTCGGCAATCTTCGGAGAAACATCCGAATCTACCACGTTGTTATTCAACTTTAGGTTAGCTATTACTAATTGATTCTAATTAGCTTAAAATGAATCACAACCCGAGTCTAATAGAATAAACTATTTGAACGGATAAAAACTACGTTAATATAATATTATCACTTCACTAATCTATACAGTATACGAAAAACAAACACTAAAACTTGGGGACAACAACAAGCGTCCTTGTTTTCTAAAACACCCAAATATAATCTATTCCTGACCAGGCTGAAGCCTAATAATAGTTCAGAGGTTGCTTGATGCTTAAATGCACCTCTTCATACACTACTAATCAAATATATTGCTTAAAAAACACTTTTAACCCGATTTATAGTAAGAACTTCAAAACGCACTGTTTCCAAGATGGCTACCCGACGCAAACTGCGTCGTCCAAGTTTGAAGATGAAGTACTGGCCACATCGTTGTCTCCTAAGAAGTCGAAGAGGTCGAAGTACCATAACTGTGGGGAGTAGACATCCTCCATACCCGCTCCAGATTTCATCGAAAAATCCCGTTTTTTTAGCACTTTCCTCCGAAGGAAAGTAGCTATTGAGGTTGGACTCATGACGGAATTTTTGAAAAATTTCTTCAAATCTTTATCGATCCTACCTAGTAGACACCGAAAATGACCCCCGTTAAAATTTATATATATCTATATATATATATATATATGCATATATATATATATATATATGTGTCTGTTAACACGATAGCGGCCAGAGTTTTTGTTTTTTCGCCACGAAACTTTGTATATTGCATTCAATTAGCAAACGATTGAACGAGTTCGTTAACCATCAAAATCGGTCCACCGGAAGGGGGGGGGGTTTACCCCGAACCCAAAACACTAATTTGACCATTTCAGCCGTAATATTTGTTATATTTCAACGAAACTTGGTTTTCGTAGTGGTAATATAGAGAGAAAAGTGAGATATAAAAATGAACTAAATCGGTTCATAAGGAGGGGGGGGGGGTTTACTCCGGACTGACAATACCAATTCGCCACTACCAGCCGTGATTTTAGGTATATTTCGACGAAACTCGGTATTCATAGTGGTAATCTACAGGTAAATATGTGTTGTAAAAATAAACTAAATCGGTTCATTAAGAGGGGGGGTTTACTCCAGACCCACAATTCCAATTCGCCACTACCAACCGTGATTTTTGGTATATTTCGACGAAACTCGGTATTCGTAGTGGTAATCTACAGGTAAATATGTGATGTAAAAATAAACTAAATCGGTTCATTAGGAGGGGGGGGGTTACTCCGGACCCAAATTACTAATATACTCATACTGGTCGTAATTTCTGCTGGGTGAACGTGGGTAACTCATGGGAAAGAAGTGTTATAAAAATGAGCTGAATCGGTCAATCGGAAAGGGGGGTTTACTTTGTAATATATTTCAATAGAAAAGCCAGCCAGACATAGGTCCACAAAGGCGCCGCAAGGAGCGCTAGAGGGACTGTATCCGGTTCCTGCGTTAGATCAAAATATGATAATATGAGGTTTTTTGTATTTATTACGTAGTGTAGTAGGTACCATGTGTAAACATAACTCTGGAAGCAAATTAATAATTTATCAGTTACTCATTACAAAATTAAAAGAGAACTATTCATGTTTTTATTTTATTTATGTAGGATATTTTAAGCAAATTGTTCTGGAAAGCAGTCTACACTACCCAAATTCTGAGGAAAGTGCTTAGTTATGCAGCTCCTGCGTGACGGACTTTTTCTTCTTCTTGCGCACGTTGCTTCTGACGTTGTTAATTTTTTTTACCACCATACTCTTATTCGCATCGGGCTCAATTTCTTTTAATATGATTATAAGTCTGTCATAAGCGGCCTCCCTCACGTCACGGTTGTGATATTCTTTCCTCTTTACAAGTCATAAACATGGTTCTGACCGATAAATTTCGATGAATTCCTCCAGAATTTGGTTTCGTTTTCGGACAGACATGATAAAAAAACACTGACACGCGAGTACAGAGAATATACAGTAAATAAATCACCACACGAAGCTATCTGATCAGAGTATGTGCCACAACTAATCTCACGCCTGCGCAGGTATACCGGATGACTCCCACACACGCTCCGGTCTACTCGCCTGCGCAGGTAAAAAGAATTGAATTTTGATTCTTCTCCGGTATACCTGTACAGGTCTCTACGCCTGCACAGGTATACCGGAACGGCTGGCTCACACGCTCCGGTTTACCTGCGCAGGTAATGACTCCCACACATAGTTGGGCGTAGTCTTAATCATAATTACGATTAAGATTATAATTATAGGCTCTCGAGACATAATTAAAATTACGATTATAATCACAGACCCTGGAGATATGATTACGATTATAATCGTAATCACAGCAGTAATTACGATTACACTTGTAATCACAACTGAAGGTATAATTACACTTGTAATCGCAACATTTTTCTGTAATTACAACTGTAATAACAATTTTTTTCTGTTTTTATTTTTCAGATTCTGTGATTATACTCGTAATTGTAATCATATCTCAAGAGCCTATAATTATAATCCCCACACTCGCTCCGGTCTACTCGCCCGCGCAAGTAAAAATAATTTAATTTTGATTCCTCTCCGGTATACCTGTACAGGTCTCTACGCCTGCACAGGTATACCGGAAGGGCTGGCACACACGCTCCGGTTTACCTGCGCAGGTCACCTGTGCAGGTAAACCTCTCCGGTATACCGGAACGTGTATGGCCGGCCTTACGAAGAGATAAAAATAACAGATAAGAAAACATTGATTTATATGAATAATTACTTGTAAAATGAAGTAGTTTTATAATTGAAAACATTAAGTTAAAAACAATTTTAGGAGCAATCATTAGGAAAGAATTTGAAACCAGACTAGAACAAAATTCAGAATAATAACTTATGTAATACTATATTGCTTTATTTAACAAACTTTCCCCCTTGTTGTTTTCTAGCCATTATGAAATTGCCTATTGTAGTAAAAGTAAATTATGCCTCCCCAAGTCATTTTAAAATCATAAATAACGTTGAAAGCTCAATTCCAGTTTTACTTTAAACGAGGCAAGTTCTATCCCTCCCCTAACTCTTCGTAGAAAGTAATTGGACACCGCTGTCTGTTGGGCTAACGAAGCAAATGAAATCGTAAGTCCTGGTTTGTTGAGGGGAATAAGAAAGAGAGGGAAAGGGGTAAATCCGCGTGACAGAGATAAAACAGCTCTAAGGACTAATGCAGATCTCTTGTTCGTCCGTTTAACTCGATCAAACTTAACTTCTGTCTCGATCCTTTTTTTAGACTTTGTCTATCTCAGGGCGTTTCTGTTTTCCTAATAGAATCCTCTAACAAAAGAAATCTTTCTTCAAGTAAATCAGTATTCTTTACGAACCAACTTTTAGTCAGAAATCAATTTTAGCGCGTTTCCTCACTTCACCCCCTTCTCCCTTTCAGGGGCAAATCACATGTTACAAAATCTATAAACCTTCTTTCATTTTGGTTATTCTTAAAAAGGCGGTGTTTGATGGCGGATCACAAAATTAGGATGTTCTGTGGCTGTAATTCACATGTCTCACCAAGCACATTAAACCCAAAACCCATGGGTCTTGCCTCTCCGAACGCTCAAGCATAAGTGAACAGCTGGTGTCTTGTGGCTTCTACTCTCTGCACGCCTAGAAGGCGCATGTCGGCTTGACTCATTATCTTATTTAAAACACGGGTGCTAGGCGGGTTTATTTGAATACTGAACAGACGGACTGAGTTATGTTATACAGTAAATAGGTTTGTCTGGTGGAACTAAAGCATATTTATGTACCTGCATTTGTGCAGAAGGCTCTAAACGAATTAATTTCTTTTGTATATATATATATATATATATATATATATATATATATATATATATATATATATATATATATAGGTAGTTGGTAACAGCTTATTCAGTCTTTAATTGTTTTGTATTTTATATTATATTTTTTAAAATAAAATACAAAATAATTGAAGACTGAATAAGCTGTTACCAACTACGTAGACCGTCTTAGTTTTCAACTTAGGATCTACATATATATATATATATATATATATATATATATATATATATATATATATATATATATATATAGGTAGTTGGTAACAGCTTATTCACTCTTCAATTGTTTTGTATTTTATATTACATTTTTTAAAATAAAATACAAAATAATTGAAGACTGAATAAGCTGTTACCAACTACGTAGACCATCTTAGTTTTCAACTTAGGATCTACATATATATATATAGTTATAAACAAAAATTTGATTATAAATGTTAGGATTAATCTTAACATTTTCAACTCAGCCCGTCTGTTCGATACTTAAATAAACCCGCCTTGCACCCGTGTTTTAAATACAAGTTAGTCAAGCCGACATGCGCCTTCTAGGCGTCTAGAGAGTACAAGCCACTGGACACACTCACACACACACACACACATACATACATACATACATATATATATATATATATATATATAGACATATATATATATATATATATATATATATATATATATATATAGACATATATATATATATATATATATATATATATATATAGACATATATATATATATAGACATATATATATATATATATATATATATATGCGCCTAAAATCTCGATTTTCTTTGATATATAGAAGTAGGGAGAGAGATTTTGCAGAGGCATCTGCAGTTTTCAGATTTGAATATATTTTCTTAAATAAGCCGAAACCTGTTGGAAACTTGTGTTCAGTAAAACCGCATCCATTTGAATTTTTACTAAATTTCCTACACAATACTTTTTTTTGCATGAATTTATTTATAAGACGATCACAGTCGGAGAAATTAGTCCTTAATATTTAAAAGTTTAGTTGGCTCCCTTGAACATTATTTTTATGACCTTTTCTTCTTTTTTTTTTTTTTTTATTATTTTAATTGCGCTTAGAGTTTCTAAGGAAAACGAGCTAGCTCAATAAGAAAAATTTACTATACGTTATTTGTAATAGAGATTTCCTTTAGAACGAACGGATCTGGAAGATGTGGAGTGAGTAACTTCGCTTCCCCATTGCAAGGAGTTGGCCTTATATAATGTTTTTAGTCGTATGTTAGTAATATATTCATAAGCATACCCAAACAGAAACTTACACTCATATGTAGACACAGATGCTGTATGAAATAATAAAATTTAACTAAAAATAAATAAAAATAAATACATCTTCTACGCACTAAATCAAAGGAATATTTCTATACATATTCTAAATTTATATAGTACAATTTCATAACTAAGATGTAAGCATTAAAATGATACTTAGAGAAAACAGTGCAAAAACACTTTTTCTCTTGTTGATTTTCATATCCTTCTACATTTTGCTTATATATATATATATATATATATATATATATATATATATATATATATAAACACACACACATTTATAACTGTAATGAAGGTAACGTTTATTATCTATTAAAAATTTTTAACTATGCTTTTATTCGGTTGACAGTAACTACATTCTGGTGAAATGCTATTAAACATATGCCATTTATCCCGAATGCATATATAAACACATGTGCAAGCACGTATATATACACAGTCTTACAGGTAAAATAAGTAATCTATAGAGTGTTGTTATTTATATTAAATTACCTTTTGAAGCCCCATTCATCCGGTTTTGTAGGTACAAAGCAGAAAGAGCCCAATTTTCGGGCTGTTGGTTCGGCAGAGACTGAATTAAATCATGAGTTGAAACGGTGGAGCGAAAAACCTGTTCCAGCTCTTTATTCGGCCTGAATAACATTCTTCCTCCATCATGGATTTGCCGTTGAAATCTATTCAGAGCAGGCACCCAACTACTTCATCCCAATCCGACGATATTTCTGTATATATTCACATTCATCCCGCACAAATCCTTAAATAACCAGGCGAGTTGGTTTAAATCTTCAACCTCCTTCATTAGTGATGTCCAAATTGTTTGTGTGTTTTTGGTAGAGGATTGAATGCAAACGTTTTTCAACAAGGTACGATTATGGAAAATCAACCAAAAACGTTTTCGTGATGTTCCATAATAAGTTCTTTTTTTTTTTTTTTTTTTTTTTTTATTAAGTGGGCGAAAAATCTCACGGTCGTCAGCGCCCTACCATGTAAACATGTTACACGAATACGCTTTCCATGCCCGTGGGTTTCCATAAAAAGCATCCATACCAGGATTTTTTTCTCTTACGTTAATTTTTTCCCTAATTAAGTAATTCTTTTTTTTTTTTTTTAATTTTTTGTAAATAAGTAGTAGGTAGACATTTTTTTTATTTTACTTATAGTTCTTCGTTAATGCTTATTCCGTACAGATTCTCTTGTAATAATATATCCTATTTTCTCATCTCAGGGCTCGCTGAGAAAATATCCTGGCTGCACCCTGGATGTTGGCGCTAATAGCCAAGATATGTTGAAAAAAAAAATATCCTTTTCTTCAATATCACCAAATGGGTGGATAATCTATTGTGGTTCTAACATATTCAAAATATCCTCAAAAATTATTTAATAAGCTGCATTATTTAATAAGCTTAAAAATGGTACCTCACAGTTTTAGAAAAAAAAAATCTATTTTAAGCTACATTTTTCTGATTTCTAAGTCAAAACCAATAAATGTGCTTTAGCATGAAGGAGCCATTCTGAACAAACTCCTTAAATTCACACGATGATGTTTATGTCCCATCCTTCCCACACTACATAACGTTTATTACACAAGCCCATCTACCAAATATTAACTTACTCTGGATTCAAATGGATGGTTGCCCGGCTGATAAAGGAAGAGTGGTGACGGAATGGCTGAAGAGTGAATTCTCTAACCGTTGAATTGGCCGCTATGGACCAGTTAGTTTGCCTCCGGATCTGAATCCTCTAAAATTCCATTTATTGGGAACATTGAAGAGTTTGTTCAGAATGGCTCCTTCACGCTAAAGCAGATTTATTGGTTTTGACTTAGAAATCAGAAAAATGTAGCTTAAAATAGATTTTCTTTCTAAAACAGTGAGGTACCATTTTGAAGCTTATTAAATAATACAACTTTTGCGGCGGATGCAAACCTGTAAGTCTAATAATAGCTGATTAAAAAAGTATTGAATAATTTAATAAAACACTAATATTAAACATTCTCATCTATATGGCTTTTAATATAGCTCTTAATTTACACGGTAATATTTTAATAACGGGTGTTTCTTATTGGAAATTTAATGTAAATTCTAAAAATGTCGTCGTTATTTACGATACATTGATCAAAAATCCCGAAAACACAGTTTTTCTTTAAAAACAAAAACAAAAAAACATTAGTTTTTAAAATACACAAACGTTTGAGTAGCTCTACTACGTTTTCAGATAGAACGCTCATTTTTGTGCCAATGAACTACAAATGAAGTGCAGAATAAACCCCTGAAGTTATGACACCTCAATGAGGGACAGCCTATACATATATGACTATTACCTCGCTGGTACCTCCCTGTCACACGTATTCCCTCGTAGCAATATTTCACTTTTTAAAGCTCGACAACCGGAATTCAATAGTGATTTTTCGCAGACAACCCTATACCACCGTATTCGTAATGAAATGATCTTTATTTTAACCTAACTTTAATTCATTAATCAGACTGATGCAAGTTACTCATTTCGAGTTACCTGTTTACACCCGACAACCCAAGAGTTGTGACAGGAAAAAAATAGGCAACCTATCGTTTGCATATTCTATAGGCTTCATACTTTCGATTGGCATGGAATTTGTATATTAATCAACCCGATGCAATTAAAAAAAAAAAAAAATTAAATTGGAAATTAATCATATTCTGGACTGAATTTTTTTAGGTAACCCACTTGCAGTATCTTTATTGACATAATTCATTTGGTGTAGAATAATTTTCATCCATTAATAAGCTCGATGAAGGTCGAGGTGTATCGGAATCTTAGACCATTATATATTCATGAGCGCTCGCTTCAAAGGCGAATCGCGCAACACTATTCTTTAACTCAATATAAAAATTCAATTCATATAAAGAAAATAATATAAATTTAATAACTCAAGGAAGTGACGACAAGAAATAATAATCAATGTATTACCAATAACCAAAAAATATCTATAATTGTTAATGTAATATAAATATACATGTATTATATGTAAGTTCTTGAGGGCCTGAGTTTGAACCTTGGCGTGCAATGAAACATTTTAGTTTGCTGTGTCGCCGTTTTAGCTTCTGAGTATGAATCCCAGATAATCTTTTTAAAGGACACTTAGAAATAAAAAAAACCCCAGAAAACTGGAGCCTAGCACTGGCAATAATATCGCCAATATGTGCCGAATTGAGAAGAATCAGATACATCTACAGTATCAGCCGTCTGAGCCCTTGATTTATAGGTATAAAGGGCGAATAAAAATCAAATCAAATAAAAAATTGAATAAATACAATTAATGAGTTCATGAATTTATCTATATATTGATTGAAGTTTCCTGCAGATAACCATGGGTTAATGATTTTTATTTAAAAGATCTTGTATGCCATGTTGTAATTTGTCAAGTTTTGTTTTCGAGTTTTAAAATCAGCTGTACATTATACTGAAGGCAGAATAGGATATAAATGCAGTATCAGCCCACTGGGACTGATTTATGCGTGTATATATATATATATATATATATATATATATATATATATATATATATATATATGTATATATGATACGATTATGTGATCATCACAGTACATAAGGATTAACGTGATTCCAAGTATGCGAATTGGGGCTGTTAAATATTCTATTCCGTGTGAATATGGCCTTGTATGTCCACAAAATGTGCGGCCGAACTGAGGATTAACATTTTTCCTCCCGCCATGTTTTGCCCAATTTTTAGTTTTAGTTTTTGGTGCATCTATTTCCAGGAATTTTTAGTTTTATTTGAAATTTTATTTGAAAACATTTCAAATTACGTGTAAATTTTGCATTAAAATTTTTCAACTACCCTGAAATCTTGTTGAATTTTCTGCTCAAAATTTCCAGTCAAAACTGGGTGCTAAATAGTTCAATTTATTCCTTAATAAACCTACACTTCATTTGCATGGATTTAATGCTTACTAAATGTAGAAGTTTTCGTGTAAGTACTGAATCTGTAGTCCGTTAGGGGGCTGAGGGAAAAAATCGCGAAAAAACTCTAATTCATTGATAAAAACAAAAGTGCGTTATTGGACGTCTAGAAAGTATGTTTATATATATAAAATGTATGTTTATATATATATATATTGTGTTCAAATTCTGAGTCATGAAGTGTTATGTAGGAGAGATATTGTAATTTTTGCTTCGTTCGAAAAATCTATCTTATATCTATCTTATATCTTATCTGCCCCCCCCCCAGCATGAATATTTTTCTAATCCCCCTCGGAGGCCTGAGGGGTAGTAATGTGATAAGATGCCTTCTCCAGATTTTTAGGGGGTTCATTACCCTCTTTAACCCCGTCCATCAGCCCCAAGCCCTCGTAAATTCTCCAAGCCTCTCCGTTTTAGTGCTATATCCATAGCGTCATCACTTCTCCTTTTGTTTTTATTGTTACAAAAGTACATAAGAGTTATTGTTCCCAGTGCTGATGAAAAGAATGCGGTATCTAAAGGGATAAAGAGTGATATAACTTTATGAAAGGGTTGAGAATGACCATTATTCATTTTTAGCGTCCCTCTCCCTACAATCCATCGAGAGGAAAGCCGCTTATAAATACCGTCCCATAACGGCATAGTATGGTCCCCTGGCCTAATATCAATGTGCTCCTAAGATGTGCTGTAAAAATATCTTAGAATTGGAACTACATATCATACGCACTTCGACATGACAATAGCAGACGTACCACAGAGTACATAATAGAGTAAACCAATTACAACGGACCTGAGAAAACGAGATATCTTGAACAAACAAGTCAGGTATAAACTGTTGGATGTAATCTCTCACATATTAGCAAAATTTTAACATATCGTCCGAGAAAAAATATTTTTATATTTGTTAATATACCAGCGTATCAACAATTGGGCTATTATCGCCGGGCTATCATCTATAGGTTGCCGCCCTTTTATAATGCCAACAGCACGTGGTCGGCCACCCATTCAGGTACTGGCCATGCCCGACGTTGCTTAACTTCGCTGATCTATGGGAACCGGTGCACTCAACGTGGCTATGGCCGTTGGCTATCGCTACTACTATATAGTTTTGTGCAGTTTATTATAGCACGGTTCCCGTCATACTATATGTTATTCATCAAACGATAAGTAATCAAAGTATAATGTTTCTCGACAATGGGGCATTCCGGGCCAGCGTCAACAAATACATAACCTAGAAATAACCCGTTATCTACAGGTTACCAGTAACAGGAGTTTAACCGGTACAGGTTAAAAGTCGTTGTTAATAATAAGTGTACGTTAAAATTTAAAAATTTATGTTTCCAAGATATATGTAATTTGGAAATACCCATTATACTCGTATTGTGAGCATTACCAAGATGTGTTCCGACTGGTGGGGTTGCTGTTGGGTGAGGTGGCTGTTCAAGGGATATTATAACCTTGGAGGGACCATCATCAGGTATAGCGTAAACTCTATGAGGGACAAAATCACAGTTTACTTCTAGTATTTCAAGGTCTGCCATCATAGTTGAAATTTTTTTTTTTTTTTTTTTTTTTTTTTTTTGAAGTGCATCTGCTACTGGGGCCATTAGCACTTCTCATCTTAACTTTTTTATTTTTTTAATGGTTAATTATATTTGTTTATATCGTCGCTTAAGAATTCTCCTTGAATTAATTCTTTTTGTACTAGTTGTAACCTTAAACCTAACCTATATCTACATTAGCTCCTTTTTAACAAATGTCGGAGCTAAAGCAAAACTTATTGTCTATATCTACCCTATATATTTACACTAACATCTATATACAGGAGTTGGGTCCGTTTCAAACATATGTTGGACCTAAACTTACTTCTAAACCTAAATCTAAACTAAATTTATATTTACATTAGTCATACACATGCAATAGCTTACTCAGATTATAAATACACTCGCACAATAGATACAGTCACACAATAAATACAGTCACACGATATATATACAAACCTATTTATGATGATGCAAAAGTTGATAAATATATGTATAATATATATTCTCTCTTATATGAGACTAAACATTTTAATATCTATAAGGTAATCTGTCAATCTCTTCACTGAAGTGTCATTTCTTTCCAGGAGTTCTCTAAGATTGATTGGTAGTTGGTGCCGCCTCCTTGCATCTTGGAGTACCGGGCAGTCCACCAATATGTGCCTGACATCCAGTATGTCATGACATAGTTCACACTGGGGACGGCGTCGGCCTACCAAATGGTAGCCATGCGTCAGGCGGGTGTGGCCAATTCTAAGTCGTGTCATAACAACATCATTACGTCTATTCGTTGTATGGGCAGGGCTCTTGTTCATTACAGAAACCTCAATATTTTTCAAAAAAAGGTCCTTGTCATTATACTCAGCTTGCCATTTCATTTGAATCTGCCTTTTCAATAAATTTTTGAAGTCATTCAAGTGCAATGGAAGGGCCGAATCGGCACTCATCAAAGCAGCTTGCTTTGCTAAGTCGTCGGCCCTTTCGTTGCCCTCGATGTTAGAGTGTCCTGGCACCCAGAGAAATGACACATTGTTTCCTATAAGATTGATATCATGTATTAACTGCAATATTTCTAATAATAATGGATCTCTGGTGAATTTATTTTTTAACGATGCAAGCGAACTGTATGAGTCTGTACACAGAACTATATTTGATTTTTCGAGGCTCCCATAATGCTCAAGAGCTAACCTTATTGCAACCATTTCCGCGTGATAGACACTTGTATGATGGTGAAGAGGGACCGAAAGATGTTTGTCATTACTTATAAATATGCCACACCCCGCACCGTTTTCTGATTTAGAACCATCTGTGAAGATCCTAATGTGCTCTTTATACATTAACATTCTCTCAAGGAACAAAGACCTGTACACTGACGGAGAGGTATCTTGCTTACCCAGACGTGCCAAAGTGAGGTCTATGTGGAGATCTGGGAGCACCCATGGGCTTACAGCTGGTGGCCGAACTTCCATTAGGTTACCCCAGGTCCCCCCATAAGAATGTATTATTTCATTTGCTCTCACAACTAAGGGTCTCGTGGCAGACCGCCTCTGTCGGTACATATCTGACACAGTATTTTCAGAAATGAGTTCCATTAGGAAGTGATTCCTTTTTGTTCGGAGAGACGAAGCGTATGTTAGCATCATTAAGTTTCTTCTATGATCCGGTGGAAGATGCCCGGCCTCTACATAAATAGAATCCAATGGGCTTGTGCGGAAAGCACCAATGGCAACTCGCAGCCCCGCATTGTACAGCCTGTCAAGCTGGCGGAGCCACGATTTGCGCGATGATCCATAGATGGCACACCCATAATCAATCCTGGACCTTATTAGTGCGTCAAACATTTGTAACAAGATGGCTCTTTCAGCACCCCATTGCAATCTTGATAATGTTTTTAGGACATTTAGGGATGACTCACATCTTTTTATAATATAGTTAATGTGATTTCTCCACCTCAATTGTGCATCCATTATGAGGCCAAGAAACTTATGAGCATCCTTGAAGGTGACCTCACAACCGCCCAAAGTAAGCTTTGGTCGGTTGTGTGGTCTCCGAAGCCTACAGAAATGGATCGAAGCCGTTTTTTCAGAAGAGAACGTGAATCCACGTCTACTCGCAGTGTCATTTACCGTATTAATTGCTTGCTGTAATTTACGGGCTTCACAATCGTCAGCTGGATGTGTCTCAAAAAGAGCAAGATCGTCTGCATATAGAGATCGGCCAATTTCTGCATCTATATTGTCAGCTATGCCATTGATTGCGACAAGAAACAGGGTTACACTGAGGACGGATCCTTGGGGGACTCCGGTTTCCTGTACCTTTATGCATGATAATTTGTCTCCAATACGAACCCTGAAGGTTCTTTCTTCTAGGAAACTCTTGAGGATTAGAGGCAATCTGCCTCTAAATCCCCATTCTTGAAGTCGTCGGAGAATATCGTATCTCCATGCCCTGTCGTAAGCCTGCTTCATGTCGAAAAAAATGGCAGTAACATGCTGACGGGAGCAGAAAGCCTTTTGGATGTTATGCTCTAACAATGCTAACTGATCTTGAGTGGAAAATCCCTTTCTAAATCCTGCTTGGTATTTTGATAATAAATTACATTTCTCCAATTCGTGAATTAACCGGTAATTCACCATAGCCTCCAAGAGCTTTCCCATACAACACAGAAGTGATATGGGTCTGTAGCTTCTTGGATCCATAGGGTCCTTACCTGGTTTCAAGATTGGGATAATAATGGATTCTTTCCAAGCAATGGGGTATTCTCCTTTAGTCCAGAGCTGATTATATAACTCAAGCATCCTTCTTTTGCCTATATCTGGGAGATTGTATAATATTTCGTAGGGTAACCCGTCATGACCAGATGATGTTTTCTTAGATGCATCCTGGAGTGCCCTGTTTACTTCTTCCATAGAGAAAGGAATATTATAATCATTTGTAACGTCGTCTAATGGTCCGAAGTCTAGAGGAAAATGTTCCTCATTAGCTTTGGTGACCTTAAATTGTTCATCATAAGCTGACTCGCTAAATGAGGAACAGTAATAATCAGCGAAGACATTAGCGACCCCTTGTGGATCGCCAATGTAAACGCCTGAATTCCTCAAAATAGGGTTTTGATTTTTAGTTGTCCTTCCCGAAATTGCTCTTATTTTACTCCAGACTTCGGACGGAGACGCGTCTCTAGTTATTGTGCTAACATAAGCAGCCCAGGATTCTCTTTTCTTTTTGAGTTTTATTCGACGCTCCAATGCCCTAGCCCTTTTAAACGCAATCAAATTTGTTTCGTCAGGATGCCGCTTAAAACGATTGAATGCTTTTTTTTTGTTTCTATTGACCTCCCTACATTCCTCATCCCACCAAGGGACTGGAATTTTTCTTGTATGAGGTGAGGTACGAGGGATCGCTTTTTCTGCTGCATCATTAATTGACATCAGTAGCATTTGTAATGTTTCATGTGCAGAGTTGCATGACGGAGGCACTATAAACAATCTCCCAAATGTTTCCCAATTTGCGTACTTTACATTCCATTTCGTTGGGGCTCTTAGTTCGTTGCATCTCCCCGCTTGGTTAACCAATATAGGAAAATGGTCGGAACGATGAAGATCACTCAAAACAGTCCAGGAAAGATGTCTTAACACTGAAGTGCTTGTGATTGTCAAGTCAATACAGTCCATTGTTCCTGAGGATTCACAGAAATGAGTGGGCGTCCCATCATTTAGAAAAACAAGATCCATTTCCTCAATCATAGAGTACAATAGACGACCTTGAGGGGAAGACCTCCTTGAGCCCCAGGCAACATGATGAGTGTTGAAATCCCCAAATATTATAACCGGAGAAGGCAACTGCCCTACCATGCGCCGGACATCGTCAATGCGGTATCTTCTGCCGTCTGGGAGATACAAAGAACAAAGAGTAGCTTTCAGAGGGGTCTCCAGACGCACAGCGACAGCTTGTAAGTCTGTATTTAGAGGAATTTCATGAGCTCCTACGTTCTCCATTGTGTACAGAGCCACTCCACCATGGCTCCGTCCATTCGGGAGAACAGTAGGTTCCTTATGGATACACTTATACCCTCTCAATGGCCGGGCAATACCTTCAGGAAATTTAGTTTCCTGAAGAGCCACTACCAATGGATTGTATGTGTGCAATAAAAATCGTAATTCGTCACTGTGCTCTGAAAAACCTCTGATATTCCATTGTAGGAACTTGTTTAAAGGCATTTTGGGGTGATTTATTTATTCCAACTCAGCAGCTGTTTTCTTTGACCCTCGCTTCTTACCTTTAGGCCAACCTTTCTTTCGTTTATCATCAACCAATGTAAATGGTCCACCACCATCATCGATCCTATTGTCCACGGGGGGGCAATCAGCCCCGGGGCTTGAAGGAAGAGATAGGGGTGGATCTACCACATTCTCAATTCTTTGGGGAGTTGATCTCCCCGATAATAATAATTTTTTTTCATCCATCGGAATGGACGATGTAGAAGGAATATTAGGAGTAGGGAAGATAGTGGAAGGGGTTGGGAGTGAGGTGGGGGGTGGTGGGTTGGGGTTGGAGAGATGAGGAAGTTGAATAGCGGATGATTTAGGGGCCGATTTCGTCACGTTTTTCTTGTCTTTTATTCTATTTTGCGCTGCACTGGAGTAACTCCCCCTGCAGGCATATGACGCACTGTTAACTAACACTCTTGCTTGCTTAAATGTCATGTCTTTAATTTCCGCTCTTAGCTTTTGAATTTCTAATTCTATTTTATACTCTGGGCAGTCCTTTGAGCGGGAGTTATGAGGCCCTTCACAATTTGGACATTTGGGTTCAGCCGGGCAAGGGTCGGGACCGTGTACCGCATGTCCGCAGACACAGATCTCGATCGTTGATCGGCATTTCACTGCGGAATGTCCAAATTTTTGACATTTAAAACATCGCATAGGGGGTGGAATATATGGTCGTACTTTGAGTTTATAGAAGGCAGCCTGAATACTGGAAGGGAGCTCAGGTCGATCGAACGTGAGCATCACGCTTCCAGTAAATTGGGCCGCTTCCTCCAAACCATTCGCAGTCTTCTTCTTACGAAAAAATCTGCGAACGCCTATGACACCCTGATCTTGTAGACCCTCTAAAATTTCCTCATCAGTGCTATGCTCGAAATCAAAGCATGTTATCATACCTCTGGATGAGTTTAGTGTTTTATGCAGTTCAGCTTTGACACTAAATCCACCCAGAGATGTTGCTTTAATTATGGTATCGCTTTGCATCTTGCTTGATGCCTCGATCAGTAAAGAACCGTTAGACATTTTGCTTATGCCCAAAACTGTTCCAAAATCTTGAACTATCACCTTTTTGATAAGGAACGGAGAAACTTTAGCAAAAGTTTGTCCGTCTGTCCTACTCAGTACAATAAATTTCGCAAATTTACTTATGCGGGGACTTAATTCATTGATCAGTCGTTTTCTCCCTTTTCTTTGCTTCTTTTTCTCGGGTGACCCTGAAGGCGTTAGATACGGCTCCAAAGTAAACCGAGAAAGAGAGGCTTCTTGTCTAAAGGAATCATTATTGAATTCTTTGGGCTGAGCTAACCTGACGGATGCAGTACCAAGAATCTGATTTTCCCTGTTTCCCTTACTGCCCTCTATAGGGAAAAGGGTTGGTTTTTTAGAAGAAGTTGTGTTGTCCGTTTCCATGCTTGAGTCTCTCAGAGGGTCCTGCATTCCCTCTGAGTTATCCAATAAGGGGAGTCCGGCTTTTTCCGTAATTGAACTTGTAGGAAATTGTTTTTTTAAGTGACTCAGACCCCTAATCCTCGTCACCTAGTCTGCTGGTGGGGCTGCCACCTAGGCCGGCAGACCGGCACAGTTCCTCCCGAAGGAGAGGATCCACTCAGCAGGGAAGGTGTCCCTGCCTCATCGTGGATCCCCGCCTCTGCTTTTCGCCGTCCTTATGGGTTTACCTAAAGAACGTTGCCCAGGGGGTACCACGGGGAGGAAAAGCAGTAGGCGTTGACGGGAATCAGGTATACTAGGAGATGCTAAGCAGTGGAATAGGGCACTATAGCTTAGCAGAGCTCCCAAAAGAAGTCGGACGGCTCCCATATCCGCACGTCCGCTCCAGCAACCCTTTAGCCCGCCCATTTACCCCCCCATAGTTGAAATTAACCTCAATTAAAAATAATACTATGAAATAGATACAGTACGGTAACAGCTGACCTGTTATCGTCCTAGCAACGCTGCCTAGTTGTGCATGCTCTGTTTAAAACCCACTAAAAATTCAAACCCCTCTAAAATTACTTAAAAATTTGAATTCTCTCTTAGTGAGTGTTTACTTCCTAAAGGGAGTATCCATGCAAAATTTTTAATTTTTCTGTCAAGTGATAGGTCAGTGAGTCAGTGAGTGTGTGAGTGGTATTTGACAAATATATAGTAGATTTAAAATAAATATATGTAAAAGATATTAAAACTCCTTCTCTTTTATAAACTAGATCTTATTATTCTGTAAATAATACATAAATACATTATAATAAACAAAACAACAATAATAACAATCATTAGCGGTAACCAAAATACATACCTGTAAAGAATAATTAAATTACAAAGTTTATAACCAATACATAAAAGCATTAAATAATAAAGCATTATAACAATAACTCTCTTCTACTGATCTGAACATATGGGATCCACTGCCTATCTAAATAGACCCACTGCCTGCATGATCACATGCCTTCATGATATAGTCCTAGACTGAAGGAACTTTACACACACACACATATATATATATATATATATATATATATATATATATACATATACATATATATATATATACATATACATATATATATATATATATATATATATATATATATATATATATATATATATATATATACAGTGTGTCCCAGTATATGTCCACCCCCTTTTCCACCTAGAGTTGTTGGAATTTCGAAATGAAACTTGGTAGGTCTTAGTTATGTTGCATGAGGTTTCTTTTAAAGGTTAAGTTGACTTTGTAGCATTCTCCAGTTTTTCTCCAGCACATCTAACTCTTGATTTTCTAATGGCGGCAGGTATTTTTTTATGAACGAATATACCGTTCATAATAACCGTTTTTGTTCTAACGGGATATTATGAATGAAAAATATACCTTAAAAGTTTTAAAAAGTAACAATTCAGAAAATCGATATGAATAGAAAAAAAGTAGCTGACATAAACAATAAAAAAAAGTACTTATTTACTTTATGAAAAAAAGTATATAAAAATTATCATAAAACGGAACAGAATAAATTTATTTTTCCATATGAAATTATTATATAATAGAACTAAAAAAAAAATTTGCCTTTGTTTTCATTCTTAATACCCCATTAAATATTTAATCTACAACTTTGATCTTGGTATCATCTGAAAGGAAAATTAATAGGCTACAACGTTTACATTGAGGTGTTTTTACGTACAAGGCTTGGTTTCAGTGATAAATAGGAATTTGTCTACAAAAGGGCGATATTTTTCAGTTTTTTTGCGTTTTACGCGCAAACGGTGCGTCGGATCAAAAGATGTCTCGGAATAAATTAGTCTTAAAATTAAATTTTCTATCAGAATTCGTCATAAAAAATACCTGCCGCCATTAGAAAATCAAGAGTTAGATGCGCTGGAGAAAAACTGGAGAATGTTACAAAGTCAACTAAACCTTCAAAAGTAACCTCATGCAACATAACTAAGACCTACCAAGTTTCATTTCGAAATTCCAACAACTGTAGGAGGAAAAGTGGGTGGACACATATACTGGGACACCCTGTATATATATATATATATATATATATATATATATATATATATATATAATATTTGCTGAAATATTAAAAAAATTTCATGGGTGAAACCCCAACTGCTACATTCTATTATAATTTAGTCTATATTAGTGTTTTACGAATTTTGTATATGTGGCACAAGTTGGGCTTTACCTATAAAGGTTTTGTGCTAATGGAATGCGGTTGGTAGCCATGCTTGAGTGCATTACCATATCAGATTTACTTGTGTGGGAATATGGAATGTCTATTGACTAGGTCAAACCTCCGTACTAATCAACTTAAGTGTACCAGCTGAGAGCTTTCATCTACACTTATTGGATTTAGGTGGAATTGCATTAAATTTTAACACTATAACATGTGAACAAGTACGCTTCAAAGGCTTTCAAACTACATTGTAATAATTTCGAATCCATTCCTTCACATCTCGAAGTAAGTTTATTAAAGAGGTTTGTACGCCTATAAAAAAATGATACATTGCTATTTTTTATTTAACTTCTTTAAAGTGACCCTATGAATAGTGTCACTTTAATAAATACTTTGTCCATTGTCTTATTAGACAAATTAGATGTATGATCTTTGATTGTCTTCCAACCGACCTATTCCGATTGCAGAAAACGAAATTTTTGATTCAGACTAAGAAAAAAATACTCAAGTTACAGAAATTGAAGTTTATTTATTTTTCTTCGGTAAAAATCATTATGGCTTCCAGCAGCAATACATTGCTTTTAACATTTTCGGCCGCATTTTGACAAATTGTGAGAGTTATAACGATGATTTCTTCGCGAAAGAAGCAGTTTCTTGAAACTATTGTCAATTGTATTCGATTATAATTTTATTCGTACTAAATAATTGAAAAAAAAAATACGTTTCGGACAGGGACGGTATCACGACCCACAAAAATTGAAGTGGAGGCAGGAACCCCTCTGAGTTGCAACGAAATAAAGGCCATTTTCAAAATCTTAGGTACGGCGTAACCCCTATATTTACTAGACAAACTAATGAACAAATTAGAAAGACAAGGCCCCTTCGCATCTGTCTATCCCAACACGGCGAGTACCAAAAGTTGCATCCTCACCATCTTTCAAAATTGTGCTGCTTGATTAGCCGCGCCTTGTACCCATGACGTCCAGTAGCCGCAAAGTTATTCGAGTAGGGGATGACCGATTAGACTCTCTTTTAAATCAGTCATGTTAAATAAGAAAGAAAGAACGACCAAGTTTCGGACCATGTAACGTGACACTGGCTGTGAAACTCCTGCTAACGGAATGCTAAATACAAGAACATCTACAATTAGAGGGTTCAGTGCACAAATAGACCAAGTCCATTTTTGGCATTTTATGTTGTAATGGAATTGTAGAGTATTACTAAAATTGCTCTTTTCAGTGCTACAGGAGACTAATTCCTAACTTCATTATTTTGCCACTTGTAGCAGTTCTTGCTACTGAAATGGAAGTCATTTTCATTTGTTTTCAGAGCACAAGTAGTCCAAGTCCAAGTTATAACTATTTTATGAACAAGGCTATACATAAATAATATTAGTTCAAATTATTTTAAGACTTATACTGGTCAATAGGATTCATATAACTTCTCTACAATTAAAACGAATAATACTCATTTTCTGAAAAGTTTATAACATGGACTTGGTCTAGTTGTGCTTTGAACCCTCCAATTATCTTGTACCTTACAGAGACGACTGTCGGTGGATAGTCCTTTCATTAAGACTAAATGAAATTGTTATAAATAGTGGAGTGCATCACAGTCGCTGTGCTCCATGGGTCAATAAATATACACATGAAGAGATAATAAACATTTTAAAAGAGGATTGAATGTAGGCGAAAAGGTTTGTATAAGAAAATTCTACATTCATAGTAAGAGATGTTCACGCTTGAAAGATCTATACTTTGAAAGTTGAGGTAATTT